>OZ024895.1:41558333-42118935 GCA_964017195.1 Siderastrea radians
TCCCGTTTTTCATGAGCATGTAGAATCACACACACAAAAATCGCTACACCCAGCGGATAAAATGATCGCACGCCTATCAAAAATTTACCCATTTCTCCTAACCTAATAGGTTTTCTAGCTTCTCCTCGATTTACCTGGGAAGCACAAGAAAATCAAGACCGATAATAGAACACAAAACGAGTGGCCAGATTCAAACCCAGGACATATGGAATCTGTATCGCAGCACTGATCAATATAGCGCCCTTGGTCATTTGACACCGCGCAGACGCAAGCGGCCAACACAACTGGCACTCAAACTGGTTTCTGTATTACTGCTCCGGCCCGCATGTGATGTTCGGAGGGTGGGGAGGGATGACGTGGGGTAACGTTTATTGTCCAAGGAAATAACGCGAAGCCAGCCGACCAAGCGCTGACCACTGAGATTTTCAGATCTACCGTCCAAAGCGTTAACTCTTTTTCAATGCGTCCCTACGAAGGACCATTAGTAGAAATAAACAAACAGTGTCTGTAATTGACTTTGAAAGGTTTCTATTATTATAATTTTTTTCTTTCACAACTCGATCGTAACGCTTTATGGCCGCTTTCTGTAGGCCACACACATTTCCTCTACTCACTTTCTCTCTTCAGCTGGTGTAGAACAAAGTTGATGATTTCTCTGTACATTCCCCGTTCAAATCTGATATCGTTGGCTTTTATCACCCACACTACCACGTGCATCTGATCTGCAATTGGAGGCATCTCGAGCCTGTGATAACCAACTCCAGCGGCTGCTGCCTTTTGAGCACTCGCGTGGCCACGCGACAAATTATCTCCTGGTCGCTCGATCCCATAAAGAATACGAAACAGCTCCCCTGTTTTGCATACCAAAAAAAGATGTTCAATTTATATTTTGTACTCGGAGATTTACCATTACCCCCCTCCCAACCTCCCTCCCCGCCAAAGCCTTTTTATTACCCCACCGTCAGGACGGGGTTTAGTAATAACCATTTTTTGTTCATGGTTTTTTTTGGTGGTCACTTGCCCCAGACCTTCGGTTTTCATTCGGCCGAACAAATACTTGTTGCAAACTTTCGGTCAACATAGGCAATGTCTTCGGTCGGTTAGCGCCGATTCGCTAAAATCGTCATGAAAGAATGAAAGACGGTATAGAAAACTACTAAGGATGCAATGCAATAAAAATCTCTTCGACGAGAGCAAGGACAAAGACTAGCAAGCTTTGATAGGCACCGATTCGATCGGGTTTTTCTCGGACCAGAGCAAAACAAACAAGGTTAATTACTCAACAGTGAAATAAAAGCATTTTTTGGCAGTTTTGCTTTGTTTCGGCGAAATCTTTAGGGAAAGTTGTGTAGAAAAGTGCAAGAAATTCAATGGAGTTGACTTTTCTTCGACGAGACGGCAAGGATGAAGATGCTAGCGAGCTTTGAAGCTGGCATGAATTCAAACTTCAAAAATTTACACCACTTGGGTTCGTATATCTTCAGTGACCGCAATGTATTTTTTCCCCTGAGGGGAGGAGGGGGGTGGCGGTGGAAGCGGCGAGGTCCAATGCCCCTGAGGTTTTTCTTGTTCTTCTGGGACAGAGTTTTCCATTTCAGCGGTAACACAGGTGCGACCTTGTTTTTACCGTTTTACCAATATGAAGAATTTATATCAGGGCAGAGGCCGCCATCAGCCTCAAACTGGAACCGTTCCCCCAGTCCACCCTAGTATTGCTTTTTTTTTTGGGGGGGGGTGACTTTTAAAACTGCTTTATTGCTTAGGTGACTACAGTGGTTTATTGTCGCGGCAGCACACAATCAAGTTGTTTGATTTAAACTAATTCAAACATGTGATGATGTGTGATGCAAATGATGAGGGTTAAAGAAAAGCAAAGAGTGTTTGAAATCATAGATCCCCATAGAAGTTGGAAATGTGATCAACCGCGACAAAGAAGAATTATTATTTAGAGTCTTAAAAACGAGAAATATATTTAACATTCTTATTCACCAATTCCAATACAGTTCTTAGAAAAATCATAGACGCGATAAAGTAGGAAATATACAGTACTTTTGTTTGTTTACTTCAGGTCCTCACTTTCCACGCAGTATTGATCTGCTAGACGATTTACGGATCTACTGATGACAATAAGCAATATATATAAGTAGTAAAGGACGCCCGTATGGGCGGTAATGCTGGCTTCTGATTGGCCGAGAGCAATCACGTGACCAAAGGAACTTCCGGTGTGAGAAACCGCTGACCAGTGGTCAAAATTGGATCGTGGGCTCATCCAACCGGAAGTCACGTGATTTGAGATGGGAAACCGCTGACGAGTATGAAAAATCGATCGTGGGCTCAAGGTGGGGGAAAACCGCGGAGAAAACGCGGGCTCAAAGTCCAAAGTCCAATTTGGGGAAGAGGGGTGGTCCTTGAAAACAACACGAAATAAAAATTATATTTTTTATTAAATTTGTTTTTACAAGAACTGAGAAATGTTTTTGGAGTGTTCCTTAATGTTCAATAGAGGGTCCCTACAGTGGGACCAAATTATCCCCAAATCCGGAGTTGTTTCTCCTCCAAGATGGAGTCCAAGATGGCGTCGAAAATCTAAGATCGAGTGGGTGATTGCACCTTCTGTCTCCCCGAGAACATTGAGCACGTGACCCGACCACTGGAGTTATTCTTCGCCATTGGTTGTCGACAAGCACAGACTCGGAGGAACTTCCCCCTGGAAGTGACGAGAAGCAAAGGTGATAAACACCCACTCAATTCCACGGGGATCCTAACACGGAGGAACTTCCCCTGCAAGTGACGAGAGCGATCAGGAGGCTTCTGATCATTAACCCCCATTACATTGTTCGGAAGGGTTCCTTTTGGAGGAGTTCCTTTTTGATAATATGAGTGTTCCTATTTAATAATAATACGAGTGTGTTCCTTTTTGACGATCAAGTAACCAGAGAAACTTCCCCTGCAAGTGACGCGGATGCTCATGATCAGAGGAACTTCCCCTGCAAGTGACGAGAGCGAACTTCCAGTGGGAAAACCGCCGAGAGGATGACATGACAGAAGAAGAAAAGCAACGTTACACACCTTGATAACGCAACCGCAACACAAATGGTACAAGCTGGCGGAAGGGTTCCTTTTTGATGAGTTCCTTTTTGATAATATGAGTGTTCCTATTTAATAATATGAGTGTTCCTTTTGATAATACGAGTGTTCCTTTTTGATGAGTTCCTTTTTGATAATATGAGTGTTCCTATTTAATAATATGAGTGTTCCTTTTGATAATAATACGAGTGTGTTCCTTTGTGATGAGTTCCTTTTTGATAATATGAGTGTTCCTATTTCATAATGAGCATTCCTTTCTCTGTTTCTGCAAAGCCTTCCACCAATTGTTAGAAAGGGGATGCGTTAGATGTTTCCGTGATCACTAACAACAACATGGTTGAGAGTGTTGACGACCAGCAGGCGAAACAGAATCATTCACTAGCGACTGAACAGTCCTCATAAAAAAGAAATAGAACACTCATCAAACCGAACTCCAGCTGAGTGGTTGTCGCCGCCAGAAGATGATGATGCCCACCAATTGGAGCAGGACATGCAAGCAAACCAGGAAGCAGCGAAGCCAAGCAAGCAATCATGTTAGATCAACCAGGCCCATGAGACCAAAGGAATAATCAGATCATCGATGAGTGTGAAAACATGAAATGGGACGGTGGTTTTTATAGAGAAATCAAAGGGTCCCATGGGAGGGAAGGGGCCAATGAAAAGGAGGTCTCATGATACTGTGGGAGGGGACGGGGACGAGGAGGGGGGACCCCCCTCCCCCCCTCCTTAGATAGACCATGAGGCATTGCGCGAAATGGGGGTATATAAGTCAAGGGAGGCCACAGGACGCCATTCCTAGCTTTGAGTTCGTGCTGTCTTGACTTATGTCAGTTGAGGAAAACAAAAAATGTCTACAACGAGAAGGCCCTTGGGTTCCCTGTGCTGTGAAATGAATGTGGGAGGAGAGGAGGTGTTGAGGAGACGTGTTGGCCCTGAGCGAACGCCAGTGGAACGCCATACGATGCGTATGTATGAAATGCAACAAGAAGCGTGGCGGGGTCTGACCCGGGAGCGCGTGGCCGCCTTTCTTCGTTTGTTTGTGCTCTGTTTCGTGGAATTGGAGAATGGCCTCCCACTTCACCCTATTACCTATAGGATGTTAAAGACAAAGTTGGTGAGAAGGGTCATCCCATGGATTCATTTTCGTTTGGTTTACACCATGGAGGAGAGGTGGTGGCCGATCACCCTGGCCCAGTTCCGTGAAGTGAATGGGTACTTGGCGGACCACCTGCCTCGGATCCACAAGGACGACGCATGGGATGCCATTCGTTATTTTTACGAGGAAGTGCTCAAACAGCGGGAGGAGTACAAACGGATGGAACAGATGGAGAAGGAGGCCAGGGAGAGTGTACGACGTGTGTTACAACTGTAAATAGACTTTGAACATTCCTGTTGAGTTTTTTTATTGTGAGTCAAGATGCATGTGAGTCAAGAGCCACTATTTATGATGAACGTGCAAACTCAGTGTTGTCAGTTTTTTAAAATTTTTTAATTAAAAAGAAGAGTTGATGTTACAATGGGTGGTTTGTATTCTTTGCCACGCGGGGTGGGGTGTTCCTATGTACAATTGGAAAAGCTATCTACAATTTTTAAAAAATAAAAAGTAAAAGCTATGTACAATGGGAAAAAAAAATAAAAAAAGTAAGAAATTGAAAAAGAAAGCTATTGTACAATTTGAAAAGTAAAAACTAAGAAATTACAAATGAAAGTCTTCCAGTTCCATACGTAATTGATCAATGTTCTCGGGTAGACAGAAGGTGCGGTTGAACAAGGCTTGAATTTCGGCTCGGGTTTTGTCGTCCACATCCCGGGATCCTACCACAGCACTGCTTTGATGAAGGGTGGGCTTTTTGGGTCCCCAAGGAACAAATTGACTGCCAGTGACTAGGGTGGCGGCATTCTCGTTGACTTGGTAGTAATGGTCCGAACGGTACCACGATTGACTGGGGATGTCAAAGAGGTAGACGGGTTTGCCTAAATCCATAGCCAATTGCACAGTCCAACCGGTCCCTCCTTTCACGCGTTTATGATCCGGTTCCAAAATGCCAAAGGCATAGATGGTATGGGCTTTCTTGGCAATTTGATAATTGCGTTGCAGCAATTGCAGGGTGTAAAAATGACTGGGCATTCGTTTCCCTAGTTTCTCTGCCGCTTGGTGAAGATGAGGGTTGGCCAACATCAGCACTTCCACGGTGGACGGGGTGATGAACGTGGCTCGAGGATGGTTCGGGGGGACGAGGACTTCGAGTTGCATCCCAAAGTGTTTGGCATGTTCTTCGACGAGGGCATCCGTACCTTTGGCTCCCCCTGTGTAGACCACATGGCCATGACCCACTTGCAGTTCCAAGGCACCGAGATCTTGTTCTCCGATCATGATGTCTGGGGGCATGGCTTTGGAGAATGACGATCGAGAGACCAAGGGACCCTCTTAAATAGGAACACCTGACCAATGGGAAGACAAGAGGTCCTTATAAGGTCATAGCAAGCTGACCAATGGGAAGACAAGAGGTCCTTATAAGGTCATGAAAAGCTGACCAATGAGAGCCAAGGGTCCAAGGTATAAAAAGGGCTCGGTGGTAGGGGTGAAAATAGTGAGCACGATGTCAGTCGATCGGAAGAGAAAGACAACCCATCCCCCAGAGGGGAAGAAGAAGAAGAAGACTATTCAAACGATGACGCCCGTGGACTGTGATCCGGTGGTAGGGGAGGTGGTGGAAGATACCCGAGCGGCGGTGGAAGATATGATGAAAGAATTGAATGACATGGCGGAGCAATCTACACCGCAATTCACTCTGATGACCGTGTTTGACAATGAGGTGGGCCATCATCAAATCAAAGACAACAAGGAAAAGGTGAACTATATGGTATGCCCTTGCCATGACGTGCGTTTGGAGGCCCGAGAATCTCAAAAGGGATGGAAGTATGTGAAATGTCCCATCCAACCCTGTTTGCTGTTTTGTGGTCAAGATCAAGCCCTGGAGTATATGAAAGCTGTGTATAGTCAACCTCATACAGAAGTGTTGGACATGTGGACTTGTTTGCAGTGCTTTTGCCGTGAACCCGCCACGCTGCAACAGAGCCATTCGACCCAGAACCCCGATCGTTTGTTTCTGAATTGTTCCAAGAAAACGTGTGCCTTCTTCCGGTGGGCCGATCAACCCTTGGGTCCCAAGTACTGGAGTTGGTTTCATGACAACCCACCCAAGAAAGCCGACCAACAAGCTGAATCTCCTTTGTCTACCCGGGATGCGCAAGGATATCCCAAGCGGGGCTATGACATCCCAGGGCCGCCTCCTCGAGCCCCCAGGAAAGAGGATCGCCCCCTGACAGATTATGAGAAACAATTGTTGCGAGAAATTCAAGAGCTCAAGAACCGTCAAGAAATGATGGTGGCTCCAGCGCCACCACCCCCCAAGTACAGTGACAGTGTGGAGAACTGGCAGAAAAGCCTCGAGACGGTCGTGTATGACGGTCTCTTTTAAATGAGAGAACGAATAAAAAATTTTTATTTAGTCCATGGAGTCTGTTGTGTGTGATGCGTGGGAGTCTCTCTTATCCCTGGTGGATTGGCAATGCCATCAATCCCTGTGCCAAGTGTTATATGATCACCAACCCAGGTCCCAAATCCCGATTCCTCCCTGTCCCGAGGACACGCATCCTCTCCACGTCTTTGAAGAAACCCACGTGGATCGTAACCTGTATCGATGGGTGGTGTTTGTCTTGTGGTTAAAAGCCCACCCAGAGGCGTGGCGATGGTATCGAATCATTCAAAAGGCGCATCCCCACACCATCCCTTCCATATCGACGTTATGGGATGAATGCCAAAAAGTATGGCCCCGCGAAAGAAACAGACCCCATCATGGTTGAGCCGTTACCACGATCCTCGTGCCCCGGGGAGTTTAGGAGGCGTGCAACGGTTTGCCAAAGCCCATCGTCTCCCTTTGAAACAAGCCCAACGGGTCTTGGAACGGGATTTGGCCTACACGTTACATAAACCACGACGTCGTCGTTTTCCCACCGTCCCCGTGATCGTGGGAGGGTTGGACGATCAATGGGTGGCGGATTTAGTCGAAGTGCAACCGTTGGCCAAATATAATCGGGGCCTACGCTACTTGTTGACGGTCGTGGATGTCTTGTCGAAATACGCGTGGGTGCAACCCTTGAAAGACAAAACGGGGGTGGCCCTCGTGAAAGCCTTTGAGAAGATTTTGAAACAAGGACGACGACACCCCAATCGATTGCAAACGGATCGGGGGAAAGAATTTTACAACCGGACGTTTCAACGATGGCTCGACGAGCAAGGGATTCATCATTTTTCCACCGAAGGCGATGCCAAAGCCAGTGTGGTGGAACGATTTAACCGCACCTTGAAAGAACGGTTGTACCGGTATTTTACCGCGGCCAACACCTTACGCTTTGACGATGTGTTACCCGAGTTGGTGCAAGGGTACAATGCCACGCGTCATCGAAGTATTGGCATGGCCCCTCAAGACGTGACGTGGGACAACGAAGAAGCCGTGTGGAAACGATTGTACGGCCAACGGTTGAAAAGACAGAAAAAACCTCAATTCAAAGTAGGCGATCGGGTGCGTCTCAACAAGATTCATCGGACGTTTGAAAAAGGTTATTTACCTGGTTGGACCGAAGAAGTGTTTGTGGTGCATCGTGTGATCCAGGGCCCCGTGCCCACCTATAAGATTCACGAATGGGATGACACCCCCGTCCAAGGCACGTTTTATGAAGAGGATTTACAAAAAGTCCACGTGTCCGATGTATTTCGCATCGAAAAGGTACTTAAGCGTCAAAAAGATCGATGGTTGGTCAAGTGGAAAGGGTGGCCCGACAAGTACAATAGTTGGATTGCCCGCGGAGACGTGACCTCTCTCCAGCCACCCAAGAGGAAAAAGACAAGTCCACCCAAGCCATCCAAAAGACGACGACGCGACTAAACAATGACGTTCGTCCCCAATTCGTCGTTTTACGTGACGTTGATGAGTCATGCGAGTACCAAGGAGTTTCCGGGCAACAAAGCCCATCAGTTCCGAAACCGGTTGCCGAAACCCATTCGATTTATGGGACGCGGATGGATGGTGGGCATGGCGAGTTTATCCTTACCCACCATTCCGGCGGTGGCGGAAGAAGGAGGCGTGGGCGAATCCCACCCTCTGTTGTATGTACGATGGCACGAACGCGTGCATGACAAAGACGATCAAGGCAACGATGTCTGGTGGCATCAACGTCGCGAACTCTTTACCTACGGTCGGGATATGAAAGAGGAATTGGCCTCGTCGACGGGATCGCACTTGTTTCATCAACTGGTGTACCGGTACGAGCAAAGCCGTGCCAAACAAACCCAACCCCTCAACAAATGGGCCGAGAACAATGGCGTCAAATTGTACCCGACCTTTGAATGGACCTCCGACGGGGATTTGGTGTTGAATACCGTCAATGTGGATTACAAAGTTCAAGTGGCCCGCGTGGAATGGGGTAGAACCTTGGCCTTGAGAATGGGATGGATTGAACAAGTGTCGACGGGAGTCTATCGATTGGGACCCAATATCCTACAAGAATTTCATTCGGACACGATTCCTACCCCGTCGGATGTCCTGGATGGCAGCAATAAACCCGCCTTTTGGAAAGTGGATGGGGATTATATGAACTTGAGTATGACCTGTAATTGGCGGTTTGTGAATTTGAACGTGACCTTTCGGCCCTCGTTGGAATTTCCCTTGGTGCGTCCTTTGCACGTGTATTGTGATGTAGGGACCAGTAGTATGGTAGGGGGTCGCATCACGGATCTCTTACGAGAAATCAAGTACCAGCCCAAAGAAACCACGCACTTTGAACCGCGTCATATTCAATATGTCCCGGTACGCAATGAAGTGGTGGAAATCGTGGAAACGCAAATGGCCGAAATCAATGGGGATCTCGCCCAATTTGGCGAAGGGCATACCCTCCTGACCCTCCACTTTAAAAGGGAGGTGGTGGTGTGAAGCAGACAAAGATGTCGTTCTACGTGACGTTACCCAGTCATTCCAACCGACGTGAATTTCCCAACAACCAAGCCAATTCCTTCAAGATTCGTCTACCTCAACCGTTACAACTCACAGGGGGTGGATGGCAAGTGGGGTTGAGTGCCATTTCCTTACCGGATACGCGCGTCAATTTGTACGAGCTGGTGATGAAAGGAGAACACGTCTTAGGCATCAAATGGCACCTAAAAGCCCCCAGTAAAGACGGAGGGACCTATAACAAATATGGAGCGGCCGTGACCAAAATTGACGATATTAACGACTGGGATTGGGTGGTGGACGGGGTGAGTTTTATGAAAGCCGCCATTACTCATGTGGAACAGAAACGACGGGAATCGGTGATCCAAGGGGGTACGTTTTTGGACGATCAAGGCAAACACACGTACGTCAAGTTTCGTTGGGAAGGGGAGGATCTGCTCATTGACAACACGAATGTCTCTCATGATGGATCCGTTCGCACGCCCGCGTTTGCCGTTCATACCAAGTTAGCTGCCAAGATGGGATGGTTACGTAAAATCACCAGCGGATGGATTTTGGGCCCGAACTTACAGCAAGACTTCCTGGGGGATCAAATCCCCGACATGACCAAGAACAGCGATTGGAAGGATATCACCGATAAGGATGGGAACCCGGTGTTTTGGACCACCAGTCGAGCGGAAGACTACATGGAATTGAGTATGAGTTGTGGGTGGCGTTTCACCAATTTGAATGTGGCGTTTCGGGCGGTGGTGGGCGACCCCACGCGAACGCTCCACGTGTACTCGGACGTGGCAGGCAGCACCGTGGTGGGCAATCGCGTGACCGATTTGTTGCGTGAAATCCAGTACAAGCGACAAGGACGTGGCACCCTGTACTTTGAACCGTTGCACATTCAATACATGTCTCTTCGTAACGAGGTGGTGGAAATCATTCATGTTCAAGTGGCCGAAACGATTGGTGCCGGAGGAGACTTGGTCAAGTTTGGTGACGGCCATACCATTGTCACGTTACACTTCAAAAAGGCATAAAAAAGAGAGACGAGAAGGGACCCCCAGTCAATCATGCCTCCGAAACGACGACGACGACGACGACGCCGACGACGTCCTCAAGAGGGCGAAGGGATTAACGCGGTGATTGCCGGGATTCCTAAAACCGCTTGGTCCATCACCAAAGGGATAGAAAAGTTAGCTAAAAAGAATGCCCGAAAATCGCATTTGAAACGCATGGAGGAAATCCGCCAAGGAAAACGAAAACGCTATGCGGGGGAATCGTTTACGTGCAATCTCATGTGAGACGGTATAAAAAGGGGGTCCCATGAAGCACAGACAAAACGTTTATCCCTGGTGAAGAAGACAACCATGCGTGGGGGAAGTTTGACACGATTTCGAACCGACGAGTGGTATGATCAACAAGGCAAAGGATTGATGACGGATCTGATGCGTGGGGGGTTGCAAGGTCTTATAAGGACGCGAAATCCTTTAAAACTGCCTAGTAATATCAAGAGAGGCTTGACAACGGGGTTATCACGAGGTGTCAAACGCAAAGCCGAACAAGTCATCAAAAAAGAAATCACCAAACAAGCCAAGAAAGCGTTGAGTCATAAGAGCGTAAAAGACGCCGTGCGGGTAGCCACGGCCTTATTTCCCAAACAAACCAAACGGGCGCGTGATATTTTGGGCGTGTGAACATGGATCCCGTGCATTCACGACCTCGACGGATTCGCAGTAATCGAAGGTTGTCTCAATGGGGTGGCCTGTATCCGTTTTGGAAACTCATGCCACGACGACGACAACGTGGTGGATGGTTAAGTGCCGAGGTGATGAGACTGCCCGGGTTTGATTTGAGACAACGTTTAGCACGACGACGGTATAAAAACCCCTCACGACGACGACGGGGTACCACTCGACGACGACGACGTTAAACATGCCTGACGTGAGTACACAAACCGCCCCGGCTCACGAGCGTTCCGAAGCGACCGTCAACCCGGCGTTACGGATTTTCAAGGTGCCACCCACGGACATTAGCATCAATGCCTATCGCATGGTCACCATTCAACCCACCACCACGGGTATCAATCCCATGGAATTCATCATTCCGGGATTAGACGATTTTGTGGATTTGGGACGCAGTTACTTTACCATGGAATTGAGATTGAAGAAAAGTACCAATGCCAACTTGGTGGCCGATGAAAAATTGTGGCCCGTCAACAATTTGGCCCATTCCATCATCAAACAAATTGACTTGCAATTGAATGGCACGTTGATCAGTCCACAATCCGACACCTATCATTACAAAGCTTACCTGGAAACCTTGTTGAATTATGACCGAGAAGATGGCAAGACCGTGTTGGGACCCCAAGGATGGTTCAATCAAGTGGATTTCCCACCCCAATGGACGGCCACCAACACAGACAAAGCAGGAGACCATGCTCACTGGGCCGCTCTCAGTGACAACCAGAAAGGAGCCTTCAATAGCTCTGTGGCCGAAGGGGTCAAGTATCTTGGAGGCGTTACCCACAGTCTGGTGTTTACCCCCCACTTGGAAGTGTTTCACACCGGCAAACTGTTGGTGCCTGGCATCGAAATCAAGATGAAATTTCATTTCAATAGCCCGGCCCTGTTTTTCAATGGAGTGGCTCTGGCAGGTCGATTGATGGAAGGGGATGTCAAACTACGGTTTCATCTCTGCCAACTGCGTTTGAATGACGCCATCTACCAGAGTTTGTCTGAAAAAAGACACAATGAAGGCCAAGTGGCATCTTACCCGACCGTCCGCAGTGAAATCCGGACCTTCACCATGCAAGACAACCTGGTCCGCTTTGATATCCCCAACCTGTTTCAAAACAGAATACCAGACCGATTGATTGTGGGGTTGTTGGACAGCCGCGCCTTCAATGGAGATGTGACCCGAGATCCGTTCTGTTTCCAGAAATTTGGACTGACGTCCATTAAACAGATTGTCAAAGGCGAAGAATACCCTTATGAAACCCTGCAGTTAGTGCACAACAATGGCAGTCGAGATAATCTAGGCTACTTCCGTTTTCTGCAAGCCAGTGGGGCTTGGTGTAAAAAGAAAGGCAATATGGTAGAACTAGGAGATTGGGGCCAAGCTAAAAATTGTACCTTGTACATGTTTGACAATGTGGCCAATGGATGTGCTGACAGTCAAAACCTCAACCCCAAGCAAACGGGCGATTTACAGCTGGTCTTGGAATTTGGAGCCGCCCCCGGTGTCAATATAACCGTGCTCGTCTATGGAGAATTTGAGAACTTGCTGGAGATTGACAGGAACGGAGCCGTGTTGTATAACATTTACCAGCACTGAAGAAATGGAACACGTGGCCTTGAATAATGTGCAATTGGATTATTTAGCCCGCGACGACCCCCACTTGAAACGTTACTTTTACGGGACGGTGGCCTGTGATCGACTACCCAAGAGTCCTGTCAAGACCCAACCCCAAGGGTACATTGTGAATACGGACCCGCACGATCAACCGGGACAACATTGGTTAGCGGTGTGGACGGATGGAAACGTGTGTGAAATCCTCGACAGTTATGCCTTGCCCATGGACACGTACGTGCAAGCCACCCCGTTACGAGATTGGATGGTTAAACATTGGAAGTATGTGGTGACCAATGGCAAGTCCCTGCAAACCATTTCAAGCAAGAGTTGTGGGGATTACGCCTTGTTGTACTTGAAAGCCAAAGCCCGTGGACGGACCTTGCAAGACTTTTTAAATGAGTTTTCCGATCATGATTATGTAAGCAATGACCATCAAGCCGGTCAACGCGTTCAACAATTGATTGTAGGCCAAGAAGCCAGATGGTATCAACTTTGTTGTCATCCGTATCATCAACGGAATGATTAAATAAAATTTGTTGGAAAAAACGTGTGTCGGAGTCGTAGCTCAGTCGGTAGAGCCTTTGGCCTTTAATCCAGAATAGCGATTGGGTCGTGCGTGGGTTCGAGTCCCACCGATTCCAATAAAAAGGTGCCTTTTTTTTTTCTAAGGGTAGTATCATCATCATGCAAACGGGGAAACCGTTTCGTTTTCATACCCCCTCCTCTATCTTGGTGGTGGGTCCTTCGGGATGTGGCAAAACGGTGTTTACGGAAAAACTCTTGGTAGACAACCCCGAGTTGTTTGACACCCCACCGACCCAAGTGCATTATTGTTATGGGGCGTGGCAAGATCGATTTCGAGGCATGCAAGATCATGGGGTGGTGTTTCACGAAGGGATTCCCGATCATGACGCGTTGGTCCAATGGTTTCCTGAAGGACAGGGGGTCCTGGTCTTGGACGATTTAATGGATGAAGGGAGTCACGATAAACGCGTGTTGGATTTATTCACCAAACATTCGCATCATCAAGGGGTGACGGTGCTCTACTTGTGCCAAGACATGTTTCCCGTGGGGCGCTATGCCAAAAGTATTTCCCGCAATGCCCATTACATTGTGGCGTTCAAGAACCCCCGAGATCAATTAGGGGTACGCAATGTGATGCTGCAATCGTTTCCGACCACTTGGAAAGACACGTTGGAGACGTTTCATCAAGCCACCACCCGCCCGTATGGGTATTTGGTGTTGGATTTACACCCGGCCTCCTCCGATGAACAACGGTTGTTGAGTCACCTGTTAAAAGACGAAGGATGGACGCGTACCTATCAAAAGCGAGTATAAAGGCACGACACCCCCTTTGAAACCGGAAAAAGAGCAACCATGGCCGATGATGACGACCGTCAACCTCCGCAATCGTACGATACCGTGGCCCCTGCGGGGGTCGGAGCGTCCGGCAGCAACCAAGTGTCCCCAGGCACCATCCAGGAAATTTTGGATACAGGGGACTCAAGCTTGATCGACCAAGCCTTTGATCAAATGACCGTCGAGGACATGATCGCGTATGTGGACCAGTTGCCCTCCCCTTCGGCGTATAGAACCTCTTCCCCCGCGGGGGTAGGAAGCCCAGGAAGTCAGTCGTTCCGTAGCCCCCAGACTACCCCGCCGTCTTCCGTGGACACTCCGCTTAGTAGGGGGAGCGCTGGCTTGTCGTCCGGAGCGCGAACCCCACTTAGTCAGGGGAGCGCCCGATTATTGACAGCCGCGGGTGCCGGAGGTGGTGGTGGTGGACGCGGACGTGGTGGACGTGGCGGTGGACGTGGTGGTGGTGGGGGTGCTGGACGTGGTGGTGGTGGTGGGGGTGCTGGACGTGGTGGTGCTGCTGGTGCTGGTGGTGGTGGTGGTGGTGGAGGTGCTGGTGGCGCCGGTGGCGCCGGTGGCGGCGGTGGCGGCGGCGGTGGTGGTGGTGGTGGTGGTGGTGGTGGTGGTGGTGGTGGTGGAGGGGGTCGTCGTGGACGACGCCCGAGACGCATACGAGGACGACGACGAAATACCCCCACGTCGCCTTTGACACCTGCCTCCAATCCAGCTACCCCTCGAGGATCTTGGAGCGATAGTACACCCCCACGTACCTTGCGTCAAGCCGATTTACAACGACGTTTACGGATGCTATTACAAGATCAAGAACAATTGGCCCAAGGACGTGAAATTGCTAATGTGACCATGACCAATAGCATTGTGACCAGTTATAAACAAGGAGGCGCCCCGAGCGTACAAACCTCGTCGTCCCGGGTCTCGCCGTGAGGATGAAAACCGTCGTGTCGTTATTGAATGGATCTCGACGTCCTGGCATCCCCTTCCCACCGGATTTGTTACAACGCATGGATTCCTTGTATGCCTTTTACCATCAACAATGGTGGTGTTATCGCAAAATGTTGAATCATTACAAGTGTATCAATGCCTTGTTCAATGGCCTGGCCTTACTCCTGATGGCCGCGGGCATGATTGCTGGCCCCCTTTTGGAGAACAGTACGTTGGTAGCGTGTTTGGCGGCGGTGGGCACCGTGGTCAAAGGATGGAATGATTTTAAACAGTACCGATTTAAAGTGACCATGAGTCGATTTGCGTTTACCACCTATGCCAAAGCCTTGACCGAATTGAAAACCTATGTGCGAGGTGTCCCCTTGGAGGACCTGGAAGGATTTTTAATCAAGATGCAAACCTTGGATGATACCATTGTGGATTTCACCCCTCCGTTACCCAAACGATGTCTCCAAGAGTACCATCGTCATTTTGTCTACCAACCCTTGGAAGCTCTATGCTATGTAGATGGATGTCCTCGTCCCTTGAAACCCAAAGACTACTGGATCCATAAAAAGCCGCTCCCTCCCAGTCCGACACTCTTAGAACCATGGCCGTCCAACGACGACGACGACGACGCAGAAAAAGGAAACAACGAGGAGGGGCTTTAATGCGTCGCAAACCCCGTTTGGTGGATAAAATTGCCCATGGTATGAGTATGTTTCTATCAGGGCCAGCGCCTGGATTTGGACTGGCTTTAGGCAAATTAGGTGGACAAGCCTTGAAAGGCATTACCGATAATGTACAACATTACCGACGACAACGAGGTGGGGGTTGGTGGTCCGATTTCAAACGCAATACCCGTCAAGGTTATAAAGAGACGCAAGACCTCATCAAACAAGACAAAGCCCTTCAACGTCTATTGACGGGTCGACCATGGTGAGGAGATTACGACGACGACGACGACGACGACAACGAGGCGGTTTTTTAAACCTATTGGTCCCCGCCATGGTAGGATTGGGGAAAGCCGTGGCCTTGGAAACGGATAAACGTATAAAACGCACAATCCAAAAAGCCAATCAACGCTATCGTCGTCGTCATCGGTAAAAGATGCAACGTCTTCGACGTCAATTACCGTTTTTACGGTCCATGTTACAAGAAGCCAATGGTTCCAAACGTCAAGAGTTGTTACAACATGCCAATGCCGATCAAATCAATGCCGTGAGTGAACTGGTCTTGAACTTCTTAAAAAACAAGATTCCCGTCACACCCCCCATGCTGACTAAACTTCAACCCTATAAAAGGGTGCTACGCAATTTGGGACGTCGTCGACATTCCGTCAAAAAACGTCGGGCGTGGTTGGTTCAACAAAAAGGACGCGGTTTGTTTCAAGGACTTCACGAGGTGTTATGTCAATGTGCTCGACCGACTCGTTAACCCTGGCCACATGGATCACCCTGTTACAAGAGGCCAATCGGGTCACCGACCAGTGGAAAGACGAGTGTCATTATTGGAAGCATAAATATCGCCTGTTGTATCGAGAGTACAGGCACATCTTAAAGGCCCGTCTTTGTGAGAGCTGTCGTCAGATAGAAGACGGGGAACTTTGCTCCGAGTGTAGTCAACCCCCATGGATGAGGTCTACATGATTCCCCAGAAGGACTTGGAACAACTCGTTCAATATTACAAAGGAGAACTCACCGAAAATGCCTTGTTGAACAAAGCCGCGACGCTGGCCGCTAAAAAACATGTATTGTTGGCCAATCCCGAATTACCCCCAGCCCTGGTCAATGCTCAAACCAAACCGTTGAGTCAAGAATTAATCAAGTTAACCAAACGCATTCGTCAATTTCCCGGAGGCGTGGGAGTCGGGGCCCCGGGTGGTCCGCCAGGCGAAGAAGAAGAAGAAGAAGTCGGGGATTTAGTGACGGGACCCGTGGAACAATGGTTGAAGCGCATGATAAAAGGCAGCCCGTCGACGCCCAAACCTACCATTACCCCAACCACCAAGAAAGGCAAAGGAGCAGCCACCACTAGTAAGATTCCCATTGTCAAGAAAGGGAGCCCATCCACTAGTCGAGGGGATCTACAATCGCGTTTAGAAACCATTCGAGAACGTCGCAAGACCTTGGAAAAAAAGATAGCTGAGAGTCCTTGGGGCAAAGGCAAAGGCAAAGGCAAAGGCAAAGGCATCTCCCGTGAAGTGTAAGCATTAAAACCCTTACCCGGTTGGGAAGATTGGCACCGAGGCAAAAAGTTACGACGTCGATTGGATTACGACAGTGAGTAAAAAGATGCCCACCCACAGGAGGAGAAGGGGTATCAAACGGAAACGCACCCAACGAGGAGGGGCAGTGGATGTCCAAAAATGGATTGCTAAAACCGGCAAAGAATTTCATTGGCCTGGCTATCAATACATGGGCCCTGGGACGCATTTAGCCAAACGCCTGAAACGTGGGGACCCCGGTAAAAATCGCTTGGACCGGATTGCGAAACAACACGACATTGATTACAGCCGTGCCAAGAATTTGCAAGATAAATGGAAAGCCGATACCAAGATGATCCAAGCCATTGATAAATTACCTGGCAAGAAAACCAAGACGGAACGGGTGGTCAAGAAAATCATGCAAGCCAAGAAACGTTTAAAATTGTAAAAACACTTTAATGACAACCCCCTACCATTTGTTGTGTCAATAAAAAATGAAAATGTCTGATTGGTTCCTTAGTACTGTCTCAAAAAACAAAGATGTAGTGTCAGGATTCTCAAACAGGATTCTGGAGAACCCATTGAGGTATAGACCCCCTATATACCTTGTTGACAAATAAATAAATGACAATGTCTGATTGATATTGTTATTCTGCAGTTCGGTAGTCTTCTGTAGTTCGTGTCGAGTCTCAAACAGGATTCTCAAACAGGATTCTGGAGAACCCCTTGTGGCCAAGTTCATTGCCCCTTGTGACCAAGTTCATTGTACTGTCTCAAACAGGATTCTGGAGAACCCCTTGTGATGTAGACAAAAAATGATCCACGTTGATAAAAAAATGTCACTGTCTCTTTGATCGTTCTACCACAAATGTCACGATGGCATGTTCTGTCAAATACGGAAACGAAAAATGTTTTACGTTACTAAATCATACATTAAATCCACCCCCTCGTCGGGTGACATGTCATGAACGAGGTCTTCGGGGGGCACCAATGCCTCCAGATCAAAGGAACAAGAGTCCTCCTCCTCCACATCCCTCAGTAACTCGGTCCACTCGTCGGGTGACAATAAATCCTGCAAAAACGAAACGTCCTCCAAGTCAGAGGGGTCCATGAATTGCGCATCCCCCGAATCCATATCCGTGAGAGTATAATCCTCAAGAAATGATTCACAAAAAGAAATGTTCTCAAAGGTTTTCGGTATGGAATTTATAAAGTCCTCCAAGGGAATGGTCAATTTCAAGGGTCCCAATGCTTTGATTTTCTCTTCCGTTTTCTGTCTCTCTACAGAAGGTAAGGAGGAACAAAAGTTATTCAAATACGTTTCCAGAGAAGGTTGCGTTCTACAATCAGTCAATACCACCCGCAGTGGTTTGGGACGAGGCACCTCCTTCTTCCTTTTGTTGTTGTACCTTCTTGATTTCTCCAGGATCTTCTCGCGGTTATCCCGGTAGTACTCTCTTCCTTGCGCCAGCAGGTTCTCTCGGTTCGCAGCATAATAACTCCGACGAGCCGCCACTCCTTTTTCACTTCTGTTGTACATTCTTCTGTACGCCAATATTCGTGCACGATTCTTTTGACGATACTCACGCCGTCGGAGTCTGATACGTTCCCGATGTTTCTCCCTATACTTCCGATCGCTTACGGCACGACGTGCTCGGTTGTTTAGGGCCCATTGTTTTTTGGCGGCACGCCGTTCCTCCTTATGCGTCTCCTCATAACGCCTTTTGGACTCCCGCACTCGATCCCGATTTTGTTCTACGTATTGTTTTTGGGCAGCACGCACTTTCTCAGGATACTTGCGTCGGTAGTTGACTTTTTTGCGAATATTCCTCGCTCGGGCTTTCTCTGGGTAGCGGGCATTGTACCTAGCTTTTTTGATGGCGTTCCGTCTCCGTCGTCGTTCGTCTTTCGTCAGTAACTCTGTCGTTTCGTCGTCGTCGTCAGGGTCGGAAACATAGTCGTTCAAGTCCTCGTCTGGATCAGAGTCGTTAAGGTCGTTGTCGTCAGGGTCATAGTCCTCGTCCTTCTTGTCGTCAACGTCGTCTGGGTCAGAGTCAACGTCGTCGTTGTTTGGTCGGTACGTCCTGCGTTGTCGGTTGCTGCGACGGAGGCCCTCGCTTACGGGAGACCTCGGGCGAGGGGGGTGGTGCTGGCGGAGGTGTGTGCGGGCGCTTAAACTCATACCGCCAGTAGTCACAACAGAAGTCAAGGCCCCGGATGTACCACGCGGTGTTGAGTTGGGGGTAGCAGCCCGGGTTCCAGTGCTCTTGCACGTAGGTGTGGCGTGCTGCTTGGGCTGCTTGGGCGAGCTGCCTCCTTTTCCTCCTTTCCTCCAACAGCGCTTCCCCAAACTCCCGGATGTCTTCATCGTCGATACTCCACTTCTTCACTTCATCTAAGATAGCATTCACTTCAAATACCTCAAACTCTTTTAACAAATTCTCATGGTGAGAGTCCATCTTGAGATGACTGACCTCGAGGGGCGATCTGTTTTATAGTCTCTCATTCATTCCCGTCATACAGCAGGGACCCTCACTAGAGAGGGGGGAGGGGGGTCCCCCCACCCCGTCCCACCCCTCCCTAGGGCACCCCCTCTCTAGGGGGGCACCCTGTTTAGTAATTGGCTCCTTCCCCTCCCACGTGACATTTTGGTTCTCTATAAAAAACGAACCCCGAGCTCCAGTCAGTTCATCTGATCATGTCCTCACAAGAAGACGATGTGGCGGGGCCAAGTGGTCTCGCCAGGCGTGACATTATGACCATGCTCGGATTGGACTTAAGTGATTCGGAAGACGACACCCATTCCTGTGTGGGACCTTTGATTTGCACCGACAGTGACGACGCCATTTGTCAAGAGGCCTTGGACCAATGGGAACAAAGCGGGGGTGGATTGGATCCCTCTGAACACGTTACCTTCCAATTTGACTTAGAACCTTTTGTGAATCGGAAGAGTGATCGCATGGGGGTACAAGAACGTCATTTCAAGACCCAGTTACGTCAAAGGGGGAACTTGCTTCCAGGCCAAAATATAACCCAAGCTCTCCAAGAGGGATTACGTCGAGCCGTCAATCAAGTGTTAACCACCACGCCTGACCTCCACGATCAAGATCGACTCTACTTTACCATCGCCTCCGATCGCCTGCACAATAATTTTCAGGGGTGGGGATTACGGGCAGGGGAATGGCGTCGCGACACAGAACGGGTGGAAGCTCTGTTCCAACGTTTAGCCCAAGCCCTCAACAGCAACGAACAATTTGAAATGGACGATTCCTTTCAAGTGTCCATCACGCAAGTCCATCATGCGCCTCAAGGTACCGGCAAACCCCGTCGTGGGAAACCAGGGCATCCCACCATGGCCCTGTTGACAACCAACAAACGGTCGGTCATCCGCATCCAAAATGATGATGAGCTCTGTTGCGCCAGAGCCCTCGTGGTCGCCAAAGCTCGCGTGGACCAGCACCCGAAACAGAAAGCCATTCGGAAGGGAGAGGGTCCACTGCAGAGACGTTTCGCTTGGGACCTCCAGAATGAAGCCAAGGTACCCTTCGGTCCCTGTGGGTATGATGCCTTGACCCAATTCAGTCAAGCTCCCTCCCTCACCGGTTACCAGATCCTGTTGGTCGATGCGCAGCGATCGTTTCACATCACGACATTTGGACCCCCACGAGACAAACAACTCATCCTGTTGCACAACCAAGACCATTATGATGTCATCACCAAATTGCCAGGATTTTTCGGGTCCAGTTATGTGTGTGCGGATTGTTGGAAACCCTATGACCATGAGGAACGGCATCGATGCACCAAGACCAAGTTGTGTGGAGCCTGTCGACAGAAAGATTGTCCCGACTTTCAATATGCTTACCCCCGACACCTGAAAGCCACTCAACGTTGCGGGTCGTGTCATCGGGACTTTTTTGGACCCGCGTGTAAGGAAGCCCATTCCAGCAAGACCCATGCGGGCAAACCCATCACGGGCCTCCAGACCTCCGTGTGCTCTCAACGATACCGATGCCCTGACTGTTATCAACAAAATGTGGGCTTGTCCCGCATTCAACGTCACCGTTGTTTCCACATAGACTGCCCGTCTTGTCATCAGTACGTTGACGCCGACGACCACCGTTGTTTCATACAAAGAGCCCCCAAACCTCAAGACCAAAAGAAGAAGAGAAAGAGGACCCGTCAAAAAGGTCCTCGCGCCAAACGAGGTGCCACCGCCGCGGAACCCCCTGCCTCCTCTTCCGAGGACGAGGATGACCTGCCACCCTTACACGTCTTCTTTGATATCGAAGCCATGCAACCCCAGGAAAAACACCTTGCCAATCTCGTCGTGGCCGAAACCGAAGACAACGATGAACCCAAGCCTTTCCCAGGTCTCACTTGTATCCGTGACTTTCTGGAATGGCTGGATACCTTGACTCTCCACGATACCCGTCAAGTCAATGTCATCGCTCATAACTTCCAGGGGTACGACGGGTTCTTTATCATCCAAGAATACTATGGGGACAACCGTCTCGTCCAACAACTCCGCAACGGGTGTAAACTCTTAGAGATCAAACATGACCGCATCCGGTTCATCGATTCGATGAGTTTCTTCCAGATGCCACTCTCCGCCTTTCCCAAAACCTTTGGCTTGACCGAACTCTGCAAAGGGTACTTCCCCCACAAGTTCAACATACCTAACCATCAACAGTACGTGGGCATCCTCCCCTCACGCGATTACTACATGCCTGAGACCATGTCCCTCGAAGGAAGACAAGCCTTCCAAACCTGGCATCAAGAGCAGCGTGCCAAGAACGTCGTGTTTGACTTTCAGAAAGAATTGCTCGCCTATTGTCAATCGGATGTACGTCTCCTCAAACAAGGATGTCTGACTTTCAAACGCATGTTTGAAGACTTGACCGGCTTCAATCCCTTTGATCACGTTACCATTGCCTCGGCTTGTAATCGAGATTTACGTATGAACCGGATGATCCCCAACAGTATTGCCAGTGAACCCGCCGGTCCTAAGGGGTGGAGAAACAACCACATCAACCACTCCCTCCCAGCCATTCAATGGTTAACCTGGTGCGATCACCAACTACGTCAACGCGCCCTCCAAGATCTTACCCCCGCTGATCTACTGGCCAATGCCCATCCAAACCCTCAGTACATTCAACATGCCCGAAATCAAGGCGAGTATAAGATCCCCGGGACCAACATCCATGTGGATGGTTATTGCCCCGACACCCATACCGTCTACGAATTTCAAGGCTGTTTCACCCACGGATGCCCGGCCTGTTATCCTCATCGCCACGAAAAACATCCCCGCAACCATGATCGGACCATGCAGGACGTCTATGACGCCACCCAAGACAAAGTCCAAAAACTTACCGACCAAGGGTACAACGTCATTCAAATCTGGGGATGTGAATGGGACCACCTCCGAGACACCCACCCAGAGATCGACGCCTTCGTCCGGGAACTCAACTTCATCCAACCCCTTGAACCTCGAGAGGCTTTCTGTGGAGGTCGTACCAATGCCATCAAACTCTACCATCATATCACCCCTGGCCAAAAAATTCACTACATCGATGTCACCTCCTTGTACCCGTGGGTCAACAAGAAGTCTGTGTACCCCAAAGGACATCCAAAAATCATCTTCACCCCAGGTCACACGGACATCCACCAGTACTTTGGGCTCATCCAATGCAAAATCCTGCCTCCCCGTGAATTGTACCATCCCGTGCTGCCTTACCGTCATGGCGACAAACTACTCTTTCCCCTCTGTGCCCGTTGTGTGAAAGAAGAAATGGACAAACCTCTTTTGGACAGATCCTATCATTGCCATCACTCCGACGAACAACGCGCCCTCACCAGTACCTGGTGCAGCCCGGAATTAGTCAAAGCCGTTCAATTGGGGTACCAAGTCCAATACATCTATGAAGCCTGGCATTTTGAAGAAACCTGTGAGGGCCTCTTCGCCGATTATGTCAACACCTGGTTAAAAATCAAACAAGAAGCCAGTGGGTGGCCTGAGGACGACATGTCAGAGGAAGCCAAACAGGACTACATCCAGAAGTACTTCGAGAAGGAGGGTATTCAGTTGGAATACGACAACATCAAGAAGAACCCCGGCCTACGAACATTAGCCAAGCTCATGTTGAACTCCATGTGGGGCAAGTTTGGACAACGCCTTAACAAGACCCAAATTCAAGCCTTTCATGATCCACAGGCCTTTCATCGTTTCTTGGATAGTGATGTCTTGGACGTCCGTCACGTCTCCGTCATCAATGACGATATGGTGGAGGTGCACTACCAAAACCAAAAAGAGGACATCCGCGTTTCACCCAACCTCAACATTTTTGTGGCCTGCTTCACCACCTGCCATGCCCGGCTCAAACTCTATGCCGCCCTGGAAGCCTTAGGGGAAAGAGTCCTCTACTTCGACACCGACTCCGTCATCTACCTGGAGGAAACACCCGCTCAATTCCAACCTACCTTGGGTTCCTATCTAGGGGACTTCACCTCCGAATTAGATGATGATGAATACATCCAAGAATTCGTCAGCGGAGGACCCAAGAATTATGGCTATGCTACGAATAAGAAAAAGGTGGAATGCAAGGTCAGAGGCTTCCGACTCAACAGTGAAGGACACGCGCAACTCAACTATGACGTCATGCGTCAGAATGTCCTCGACGAAATACAGAACCCCCTCCTCAAGCCACGACAAACCCAAATCATCAAAACACACCAGATCGTCCGGGATCCCAAGCACTACCTACTGTACACCTTCCCCGAGTACAAGCAGTATCAGTTGGTCTACGACAAGAGAGTGGTAGATCCTGTCACCTTCCAGACCTACCCTTATGGATACCAGTGAGAAATGTTGCCCCAACAAGATCATCGAATGTGAACAGTGTGATCGAGAACATTGGGCGCCACCACCACCACCCCCATTCTACAGTTCCTTTGCCATACCTTTAATGAGAAATCAATCATATCGACGTCAATTACAACAATGGATCCGTGACAACAACCAATGGCGAAGAATAACTCGATGTCAAAAACAATGGTGGGGACCCTCTATTGAACATTAAGGAACACTCCAAAAACATTTCTCAGTTCTTGTAAAAACAAATTTAATAAAAAATATAATTTTTATTTCGTGTTGTTTTCAAGGACCACCCCTCTTCCCCAAATTGGACTTTGGACTTTGAGCCCGCGTTTTCTCCGCGGTTTTCCCCCACCTTGAGCCCACGATCGATTTTTCATACTCGTCAGCGGTTTTCCATCTCAAATCACGTGACTTCCGGTTGGATGAGCCCACGATCCAATTTTGACCACTGGTCAGCGGTTTCTCACACCGGAAGTTCCTTTGGTCACGTGATTGCTCTCGGCCAATCAGAAGCCAGCATTACCGCCCATACGGGCGTCCTTTACTACTTATATACTTTGTTTGTCTACTTCAGGTCCCCATTTACCACGCAGTTTTGATCTGCTGGACGATGTACGGATTTTACACGCTGATGACACGCTTCGCTTGTTGCATGCTAGTTGCTATAGCACTTGCAAAAAAATGTCACGCGACCCTGACATGCACGCAAACCGACAGTGTGTGTGTAGTATGACACAAAGAAGAGGAGCGAAAAGAAAATATTCAGTAATCACTTGTTCTTTCAATCACTTGGATGACTTATAACTTTCCAAATGTTTTTGTAAAGAAATTCTTAAAACAAAACAAAAAAAAAAAACGTACCTTTCTCCATTTCGTCGAGATGGAGAGACCCGCGACTATCATAAAACGTGACACCGTCAGCCAAATCACAACACTCCAAGATGATTGTTCCTTCTTTGCCAGTGATTTGAGTCACTACAGGCTGCGACAGGCCCAGAGATTTGAAAATGTTGTTGATCAAGGCCGACTTTCCAGACCCGGTCATTCCAAAGAACATAATATTTAGACGGAAGCCTTCCATCTCGCCAGGCAATGCATCATCGAAACGCTCGTAAGCGCCGACCTCATAGTTCAGTATCTTATTAATCAGCTGGTCTATCTCTTCGTCTGCCATGATTGCTTCCCTATCAATTATGATATTTTTCCTCAATGGCGAATACAAAGTATAAGCCGGAACCTTGTCTACCAGTATAATACCATCCAATAAAATGTTATCATGAGACGAAGTATGGTCGTCCAGCTGAGTGTAGTCCTGAGAAGGACTGTTTGTGACGTCACTGACTGACGTTTCGACAACCTGAGCAGAAGTCATCATTAGAGTCTTGATCTGCCTTCTCACTCGGTGTGGGGGGTGGGGCACTTAAGGAAAGTTTGGGTGGGTGGTGTGCCGCCGAGGCCTTCAAACTCTGACCCTGTTTAGGACGTATGAAATCCGTTCGTTTCGCTACACTGTTTGAGACAAACAAGAGACTTTTATATTTTGCTTGTGCTGTGCGGTTTTTGTTTGCCTTGTTTTCCATTTCCCATACAGAAAATATATATATTTTTATAAACGACATCACAAAATTCTAGTAGATTTTTAAAAAAATGCTGGTACCCACATGTATGTCCTTCTCAGGACTACACTCGCCCGGACGATCATACTTCACGGACTTGTCTAATGATATGACTCCTGGGTTCAAACCATTTACAGAATAAAATGTTAGTTTGATATCGCCGTACCGATCCAAGTTTCTTTGACAAAGTTAAAGAAAAGGTGTGAGATTGCTGATTCATTGTGTGTCCCATAGTTCCATACCCAGAGTACCAGAGGCTTTTCTTGCGCGATTTCCGGTTGCGGCTTGTGTTCTGCAAGCCGCTCGTTGCGTCGGCCTTAGGCCAACGCGGCTCGGCCTCCGGCCGATTTCGCCCGACGCTAACGCTGGTACCCAGGGCAATATTTCCAGATCTGTTTCAAGTTTTGAATGATCGGCTGCTTGTAGTATAAAGCCGCAAAGTTCACTAAATAACGTTCCTATCAACACACCCGGTCACAAGGAACAGGTATGCTTTAAGATAACAAACACAGAGAAGTAGGCTAATTCTAAAGAAACAAAACACTTTTTTTATCTTAGGCTCAACAAAATAGACAATTTGAATGAGAAGCAGAGTGTGGCACTGACAGTTAAACAGTTAGTAGCATTTTAACGATGACGACTACACGATCTAAGACGGTTAAGCACAGTTAGGTCCAAAGTTGACGTTTAAGGGGGCAATATACGTAGTTGCCTTCCCCCCCCCCCAACGTTTTAACCTTTATTCTTAATTATCTCCATGAGATTTCATTCAATCCAAAAAATGCTATCATAGGATCATAGCGCGAGCTCCCAAAAATGAGACAATTTTTTCGCGAGTTTTAAAGTATCAGTCCCTGAACGCAACCCCGCGACGGTGACGCTAACTCAGAATTAGGTGCCAATAATATATATTTCAGAAAGTCTTAGAGCAGAAAGTTAAATTCTGAGGTCAGCGTCAGGCCGTGCTTTGAGCAATCGGTAACTAGATAGTATGCCGTTACCTTATATTGTCCAGTTTCTTGTATACTTCTTTGTCATTGGTGATGGTCACTTCCAATTCGTTTTCGAAGCCAATTTTTTTAAACTCGACCTCCAATCGTTGCTTCACCTTCTTTTGCTCAAAGTCCTTCATGAATGATAGGAAACTCTGTTTTGTAGCGCACTGTAATTTCACAACAATCGAACCAGTTGCAATGTCTACGACTTGAAGCCCGGGTCCTTCCAAAGCGCCTTTGACTGCACCCGTGACCAGATCCGGTTTTTTGTAAAACAGCACTGCCAAGGCTACGCACCCGATCCCAATCCCAACTAATGCACCTCCAGCCAACATCCTGTCACCAATTTTAAGGTTGATCAAGGGTGGATGTAGTTGAACTGTTAAATCAAAAGGGACGCTAGGTCCTGCCTCTTCTTCTTGTCTCGAAGGTGCCTCTGCCATTTAAAAGACTTGGGCCTCTTTTGTTTGTAACGTCTAGCTTTGTTCCTCTTGGTATTGATATTATCTTTATCCACTATGAAGTTTTCCAGATGATTGACGACTCTACGTTAGAGTACATGGTCCCTACAGTGTTTCAAAAATAAATAAATAAATAAATAAAACCGAAACAAAACATGTGTAGCGAAAAATTGTTTGTTAACTTAGAACAAAAAGCGCAAAGAATCATTTTACAGCTCACAGTTAAAATAATCATTGAATTATAAATTAAGAGAAAAACAATTTAGGCTATTCCATGCGGAAATAATTCAGAAATTTATGGGATCTAATCGTGCCATTTCTGGGTGACAAAAGAGTTTGAAATTTGACTCAATGGTTTTCATAGTAGTCCTTACAGATAAATTGAACATTGGAAAAGATTGAAACCGGGATTCTTAAACCCCTTTGATCATTTTGTTTTATTTATAGGGCTATTTTTAGTAACAAGTCCCGGCATTTTTCATCAAACATTCGGTAATCGAACACCCGGGATCCTACAGAATCGAACTCAGTTGAACAGATCGAACATAATCGAACTGATTTTGTTCCATTGTGTTCGATTGAAAGTTTGTTCGATTTTGTTCGATTAGACATGTCGGCTCAAGTAGGGCTATCTTCTTGGTCATTGTCAACTCCTTAGTAAATCTCTCGTAAGTTGCTATACTATGGTGCAATGCTTGATCATGAGTTGCGAAAAGACCTACTTATCGGGATGAAATGAGGTAGCAACTCAAAATAAGAATTGTTATAAACATGATGGTTGATGCACTGCAGCAGCATAAATAATAAAATAGCTGTATCCAAGTATCATATCACATTTTAAGCAAGAGCTAGTGAAACGTCTGTCAATGCCGGTTCTGTTGAAGTAACAGTTCAGCTGAAGTAAATGATCTGGTAAATCGAAAGATAAGTGACGGGAAAACTTGTTAACGACGTTATGGCCGATTTAGTAAGTTATTGATAGAGTTGATCTGACTGGATAATTTGACACCCAACGAGCGTGACTGCCTAAACAAACAAGGCTGTAAATTTGAGAAATAAAAGCGGTTGACTCTTAGAGTGGTAAAAAAGCCTACCATGTTGTAAATAGAAGACGATCGTGACCCTGTACATAAATACCGGTCGCTAAGCCAGGGAATAAAACATTATGGAGAAATATATTACGGCACAAATCTGTAGCAAAGAAACGTTTCAGGAAGCTGTACTCACTACTCACCTCAAAGCGGAAACAGCATTCCAAAACATTTTGGACAAACGAGGACCCTCTCTTGTTTGAATTAATTTTCTCTTATCTTTCGTGAACCAAAAGACGGCATATGGCCTACGCTACATGCCATCCAAGTTGAAAACAAGCTCAAAGTTGCTGCCGTTTTGCTGCTGCAAAACTTTGCATTACAAAGGCGCAAAGGCTCCTGGGTACAATTCTCGCAAGTCACGCGACATGACTGAAGTGTCACGAAATGTGCTAACGAGAGAGGTATTATACATACGGGTTGTGCCTAAATAATACCGTCCACAAGGACAGCCGAGGAGTACTAGGAACGACTTTCCGATTCGGCCGGCTTTCGGAAAATTCTCGGCAAACTGAAACGGTAAGCTTGTGAGGGTCTTGTAAGAATCGAAATGTTTATTTAAAAACCGTGTTTTTGCGATTGAGACATTGTCCTTGAAATAATCTATCCCTTGTCACAAGTCTATTCCGTTTTATGTGTATTAGCTAGTGTGTATTATTCTAGCGGTATTAAATCTTGTCACCGTTTCATTCGATTTTTACTTAGCTTTTACAGCCCCTGATGAAGGTGAGTTTTGTCTCACCGAAATATTCAGAATAAAATTATTACCCTTCTTAGCTGTCCGATCAGCCTTGGAATTGGTTTTTTGTTTTATTCAACATTGCTGATCCTGATCTACACCAAGATCCAGCTTCACCTCGCTACTGTTTGTCCAAGTGGTCCTTGCATCGAGTTACCTGATTTAGTCGGTATTACCCTAAGAAGTAATACTGCCCAGGGGGACATACAGACACATGAGCTTCTTATGCATCACACTTTGAATACTTTTTTGAAATCATTGCAGGCCTTGCTGATAAAGTATAATGGTAACTCGGAAAACTTGACTTATCGTAAATATTTTTAAACTTAGTGCTCTTGCCTTCACCTTTGGGGGAAGGGGGGGGGGGTGCAAGCTGTGTATATGTATATTCAGCTTTCATTTACTTTCCACCTGGAGTTCCAATACACAGTTTCTTTCAGCCCGTACGAAACCAGCCGATCTGCAACAGATCTGCAACAGATCTGTTTTGCCCAAAACAGATAAATTACAGACTAATTTATTATCTGCATGATCTGTTTTCAGTCTGTGCAGATGAAGTGAACGGATCATCTGCAACATTTTTTTGCCTGCAGACGTGAAGCAGATAAAAAATAGATCTGTACTTCATCTGCAAAGTCTGCAACATAAATATTTGTTCTCAGTCACATGCAGCCCAAATAATCCTAGTTCTTCTATCATCTGCAGCAATTGTTTGCCTGCAGATGAACAGCAGATGAATAATCAGCTAGATCAGCACAGAATTGTTTACATTGATACAGACTCTTACACTGGGACATTCTTGCATAACTGAAACTGTGCAGCTCAGGCAGAAACTATAATTGGAATTTAAATGTAACTAAAATTTTGCAACATTTTTTGAGACACATTTTCCACACTTAATAACGTGGAGTTAAAGTCATTTATTTCCTCGGTTGAGTGCAACGAAATCCGTACCATGCCGCTGTTTAATGTATCTGTTAGCTGCAGATACTTGACTATAATAAAACGGGAACATTAGCCCCACTTAATGGCATCCAATCAGAACAACTGTCACTGTGAAAGATAAAACGTTTCCAAAGGTTAATTGGGCGCCAAAAAACAACGATTCCATTGAGTAAACGACGAAGAGAAATGGCCTATAGGCAATGTGTTGAGGACCAAAGAAGACCAAAACTGGTATGTTCCTCCAAAATAGAGGGAAAAGAAGATCAGCCTGCTTAGGTCACCTTGTATCCAACCAAAATGCTTAAGACTGGGTGAGCTATTAAGCTAGCTAAGGCCACATATTTTATTTTAACGTAGGGGTTAAGCTAGTGACTGCAAGAAACAATAATTATTTTCTTTTATAAGATGCACAATTTCTTGATGAAACAACTTACCGGTAATTCATTTTACACTGCACTAAACTGTGACTAGGTTAAATTTTGAAACAAAAAAGACAGCTTAAGTGAATGTTTATATATAACAGCCTGTCAGTGATGTAAACATACCTCCAGTCATTCAGTGTTTCATGAGACGTGTTGTGCCAAATATGTGTAAGAGAATGCCTCTATTACATCTGTTAATTCCTCTGGTGGACACCATTTAGCAGGGTTTTAAGTTGGCTTAAAAAGTCTATTTCTTACAAGGTAAGATAGTTGAATGTTAAGTTATAGTCATATCCCTAAACTGGTGTTTTTCACTGTTGCAAATTCAGTTTCTGCTCATTAAACCGTTGCCATGCTGTCGTCTTTAGTGGAACCATCATGATGAAAGCAAGTGAATATTAACTGAGCATGCAATCAAAAAACGTGGCATACTTTTTTGGCACTCTGTAGCATTTTTTGTCATGTGCTTCTCTGTCTGAGAATTAACCTGCATGCAGGTCTCATTAGGAAAATTTAAAAACTACCATCTTGTGAACTTAGCATCTAAAATATTTTAGCCTTTTTATTCACTGTCTGTCAATATTCTGAATGTTTGAAATGATCAATGCTAATTCTCTTGCATATTTGTAAATATTTGGAATGTCTGAAATGGTATTTTGATGCAAAACAGACCCTCTTGCCTGACAATCACTTAAATAAACATTATTTCATTGGTGCATTTTGTCTGCTTTTTATCTGCAGTATACCCATCCGTGTCTGCAAAACATCTGCAGTTTCTAAAGCACTGCATGCCCGTGTAAAATAACTCCATGGAATTCTATGGAAGCCCCATGGAGTTCCATGGAAGCTCCATGGAATTACATGGAGTTCCATGGAAGCTCCATGGAATTCCATGGAGCTCCATGGAAGCTCCATGGAATTCCATGGAGTTTCATGGAAGCTCCATGGAGTTCCATGGGGTTCCATGGAAACCACAAGGACTTTTGTGGAGTTCCATGGAAGCTCCATGGAAACCCATGGAGTCCATTGAAGTCTCATGGAATATTGGTGGAGTTCCATGGAAGCTTACTGAATTTCATTGTGTGACACATAATAGTTTGAAAATAAAAGAGTGAGTTATCCCCACTAATAATTATTCAAAATGACAACAGTGTATCTTTCATGTGCTAGGACTTATATTGACGGTACAGCTGCCTATCAGTGACTTCTGAGGACGGTCAAACCGGCAAGATCGGAGACCGAGTGACCTTTTTGGCAGTCAGAGGATTTTTTAAATTACTGTATCAATTAATTATATTTTGCACAGAACTACAAGCTGTCCAATTTGGGAAATAACTGACTGCTTGAATGGGATTCTGCCAGCTAGCAATATAAATTAATAAATAGTAAAATACATATCTAACCTTACCCTACAGTCACTCCGAGTAGCAAAATAATTGTATATTATATTTTAATCATGAGCATAACCATTTAATTCAACAATTAAATGTGATATCCGAGCGCCCAAACCAAAGTGCCTGCATTCAGTGGTCAGCAGTTGTCACTTGAGTCATGTGACCTCTGTATCATCAACACAGGCGCCATTTTGAAGTGACGGTTGCGACAGTTGCGTAGCAAGCATCTGTGTATGGTTTGAGGATGAAAATGCGTCTTTCAGATTGAAACAGAATTGGATAATTGTAGCTTTAAGGTTAGTTTATGTGCCTAGAAATGTTTTGAGCCTTGCACGTGGATTTTTGGATCAAAATGAACCGATGAAATCGAGGTTATAAGCAACTGCAGTGGGACCGTGGAGCAACAGTAGTTCGATTGATTCAACAGTTCAAGTGGAAATGTGGACTTTTTAAGAGTTACAATTTACCCTCAGTAATATAAACGAATGAGAGTTTCTCAACTAACTCACAATCGAAATTTTAATCGCCTCAAAAGTAACAGAAAAGAGTCAATAGCCTACAGTGTACTCCAGTGATTTCGTAACCTTTGGATCTGCAAACCGTGTTTAAGCGGGGTAATGTTATTGAAAGAGTTGTCTGTCATGAGGTATGCCGGAATCATTTTTTGCTTTTTTAATAATTTTTTTCAATATACAGTTAGGGAGTATAATTGAAAACTTGTCTGTAGTATTAACATGCAATTTGAAAATTGATGTAACATTCGTTAGTGAAAATATTTTTCTCTGTCCAATGTGTCTAGTGTCTCTAGTTCTACTGTGTAAATAAGCTTACATGCAATTAGTGAGAATGTTTCAAAGGAATACCGTTTTAAGTAGCAACGGAATTGTTCAGTTTGTCGCTTCACCTATGAACTGTGTTGTTTATGTTAGAAGCCAATTTTCATTTTACTTCAATTGTAATGTATTACAATAATTATAGCACAAAGTTATAACATATTTAAGAATCCTTCTCTTACTAGCCCTGTGTTACTGTAAATATTGAAAAGTTAATGATTTCTTTTAGCAATTAAATCTGTATTTTATTTATTAAAAACTGAATGATAATCTGTTTCTAAACATTTATCCTTAGACGGTCTCTGGGTCACCTTCAATGAAACTCGTCCTGGTACTCTTTTTCCATGGAATTCCATGGAACTCCATGGAAAGCTAGTTCCCTGGAAAATACTCCATGGAATTCCATGGGAATCCATGTCCTAATACTCCATGGAATTCCATGGAAAATATTCCAACGAATTCCATGGAACTCCATGGAATTCCATGGAAATCCATGTCCTAATACTCCATGGAATTCCATGGAAAATATTCCATCGAATTCCATGGAACTCCATGGAATTCCATGGAGGTATTTTACACGGGTGGGGATCAAGGGAGCAGATGTTCTGCAGATTTAAGCAGTTTGCAGACATTCTGCAGATATTCTGCAGACATTCTGCAGACATTCTGCAGATATTCTGCAGATGATCTGCAGAGAATCGTGGGTCATCTGCAGATCGGCTGCATATTTGCTAGCAGATCTGTAGCAGACTGAAAACAGATCTGCCGGTTTCCTACGGGAGATTATGCTGTTTACGGGTTTCTACTACAACTCTGATAGCTTAACATAAATATTTTCAGACTTAGTGGTCTTGTCCCTTTGAATGGTATTACCTAAGAAAATAGGACCACCTAGAAGGACACATGACTATTCAGCTTGCATGTTGTAGATATTCTCATGCTTGGTAGTTCAGTTTGGCAGATATTACCCAAAGAAATAGTACCATCTGGGGGGGACAAACTGTTTGTATTCTGAGTATCCAGCTCACATTTCATAAATATCTTCAGACTTAATGGTCTTGTCCCTTTGAGTGGTATTACCTAAGAAAATAGTACCATCTACAAGGACACATGACTATTCAGCTTGCATGTTGTAGATATTCTCATGCTTAGTAGTCTTGTTCCTTTTGGCAGGTGTTACCCAAAGAAGTAGTACCATCTGGGGGGACAAACTGTTTGTATTCATGAGTATTCAGCTCACATCTCATAACTATCTTCAGACTTAATGGTCTTGTCCTTTTGAGTGGTATTACCTAAGAAAATAGTACCATCTACAAGGACACATGACTATTCAGCTTGCATGTTGTAGCTATTCTCATGCTTAGTAGTGTTGTCCCTTTGGCTGGTATTACCTAAGAAAATAGTACCACCCAGAAGGACCGACACACGGGGTTCAGCTTGCATGTCACCAAATGAGAGCCTGCTCACAGGCTATCATGCTTAGTGGTCTTGTACCATCCATCCTAGATTGCTGTGTTTAATTGCAGTGTTAAGTATTGTCAGAAAACTCTCACAAAGGTGAATGAGTTAACAGAGGTATCAGCTAAGGGCTATTTGTTAATTCATAAATTCTTGTACAAGCAAAGTTGAAATATTGTGAATGGAATAAAATTATTGTTTGTATATTAGATTCATTGTTCTGTGTCACTGATGTAGTATTTCATTACAGGAATTGTCCATTTCCCTTTCATGGAAGGTTCTTTTTGTTGGGGGGGGGGGTGGGGTTGAGACACCTCCCTCACCCCACCCCTTGAGAGATTTTATTTTGAGACCTCCACCCACCTCCAAATTTTTGAGAACATTCCGTGGGGGAGGTATGGTTATTTCCTGGAACAACACTGACTTGGGGTTGCAGTAATATTAATTGAACTGTTTCTCACTCTGCCCGTGAAGGAGGCAAAGGCCATTGGAAGGAAAACAAACATTAATTTTAATTTATTTTTTCTTTTCAATTTTTAGTTAATTTTGTTTTTTATTCGGAGATACTAGCAGGAAACTGTACAAATCCGAATGTGTAAAATAAATAAAGTTTATGTATGTATATAATAATAATTATTCTTTCAAATGTAATTAAAATGAGTTATTGTTGATTGATTTAGCCGACGCTAAATTAGCTCAAGTACTCCAAATTAAGAAACTGAAACGGTAAGCTTGTGAGGGTCTTGTAAGAATTGAAATCTTTATTTAAAAACCGTGTTTTTGCGATTTAGATATTGTCTTAGAAATAATGGATCCTTTGTCACAAGTCTGTTCCGTTTTATGTGTAACAAGGTTGTCTTGTCCCTCTAGTCGGTATTACCCTAAGAAGTAATACCGCCCAGGGGGACATACAGACATATGAGCTTCTTATACATCATACTTTAAATATTTTTTTTCAAACCATTGCAGGCCTTGCTGATAAGGTATAATGGTAAAGCGGAAGACTTGACTTATCATAAATATTTTTAAACTTAGTGCTCTTGCCTTCACCTTTGGGGGGGGATGGGGGGGTGCAAGCTGCATGTGTATATGTATATTCATCTTTCATTTACTTTCCACCTGGATTTCTATTACACAGTTTCTTTCAGATTATGCTGTTTACAGGTTTCTACTATAACGCTGATAGCTAAAATAAATATTTTCAAACTTAGTAGTCCTTGTCCCTTTGACTGGTATTACCTAAAAAGATTGTACCATCTGTGAAACGACATACTGTGTGTTCACGAGCATTCACAGCTTACATTTCGTTAATATTATGAAAGATATTGGTCTTGTCCCTTTGAGCCATATTATCTATTGTAAGTAAATAGTACTGGAGTACCGCCTAGATGGACACGTGGCTATTCGGCTTGCATGTTGTAGATATTCTCATGCTTAGTAGTCTTGTCCTTTTGGCAGGTATTACCCAAAGAGATAGTACCATCTGAGGGACACACTGTTTGTATTCATGATTATTCAGCTCACATTTCATTAATATCTTCAGTCTTAGTGGTCTTGTCCTTTTGAATGGTATTACCTAAGAAAATAGTACCACCTAGAAGTACACATGACTATTCAGCTTGCATGTTGTAGATATTCTCATGCTTAGTACTCTTGTCCTTTTGGCAGGTATTACCCAAAGAGATAGTACCATCTGGGGGGACAAAGTGTTTGTATTCATGCGTATTCAGCTAACATTTCATAAATATCTTCAGACTTAGTGGTCTTGTCCCTTTGAATGGTATTACCTAAGAAAATAGTACCACCTAGAAGGACACATGACTATTCAGCATACATGTGGTACGATATTCTCGTGCTTAGTAGTCTTGTCCCTTTGGCAGGTATTACGTAAAGAGATAGTACCATCTGGGGGGACAAACTGTTTGTATTCATGAGTATTCAGCTAACATTTCATAAATATCTTCAGACTTAGTGGTCTTGTCCCTTTGAATGGTATTACCTAAGAAAATAGTACCACCTAGAAGGACACATGACTATTCAGCATACATGTGGTACGATATTCTCGTGCTTAGTAGTCTTGTCCCTTTGGCAGGTATTACGTAAAGAGATAGTACCATCTTGGGGGACAAACTGTTTGTATTCACGAGTAATCAGCTCACATTTCATAAATATCTTCAGACTTAGTGGTCTTGTCCCTTTGAATGGTATTACCTAAGAAAATAGTACTGCCTAGAAGGACACATGACTATTCAGCTTGCATGTTGTAGATATTCTCATGCTTAGTTGTCTTGTCCCTTTGGCAGGTGTTACCCAAAGAGATAGTACCATCTGGGGGGACAAACTGTTTGTATTCATGAGTATTCAGCTCACATTTCATAAATATCTTCAGACTTAGTGGTCTTGTCCCTTCGAATGGTATTACCTAAGAAAATAGTACCGCCTAGAAGGACACATGACAATTCAGCTTGCATGTTGTAGATATTCTCATGCTTAGTTGTCTTGTCCCTTTGGCTGGTATTACCTAAGAAAATAGTACCACCCAGAAGGGCACACGGGTATTCAGCTCGCATGTCACCAAATGAGACCCTGCTCGCAGGCTATCATGCTTAGTGGTCTTGTACCATCCATCCTAGATTGAGGTGTCTAATTGCAGTGTTAAGTATTGTCAGAAAATGCCCACAAAGGTGAATGGGTTAACAGAGGTATCAGCTAAGGGCTATTTGTCAATTCATAAATTTCTTGTACACGTACAATTGAAATATTGTGAATGGAATAAAATTTGTTGTTTGAAAATTAGATTCATTGTTCTGTGTTCTGTGTTTCAGTGTTCTGTGTAGTCTTTCATTACAGGAATTGTTCTTCTAGGCAGTACTATTTTCTTAGGTAATACCATTCAAAGGGACAAGACCAATAAGTCTAAAGATATTAATGAAATGTGAGCTGAATACTCATGAATACAAACAGTGTGTCCCCCAGATGGTACTATCTCTTTGGGTAATACCTCCTAAAGGGACAAGACTACTAAGCATGAGAATAGCTACAACATGCAAGCTGAATCGCCATGTGTCCATCTAGGCAGTACTCGAGTACTATTTACTTAGGTGATATGGTTCAAAGGGACAAGACCAATATCTTTGATAATATTAACGAAATGTAAGCTGTGAATGCTCGTGAACACACAGTATGTCCTTTCACAGATGGTACAATCTTTTTAGGTAATACCAGTCAAAGGGACAAGGACTACTAAGTTTGAAAATATTTATGTTAAGCTATCAGAGTTATAGTAGAAACCTGTAAACAGCATAATCTGAAAGAAACTGTGTAATAGAAATCCAGGTGGAAAGTAAATGAAAGATGAATATACACATACACAGCTTGCACCCCCCCCACCCCCCCCCAAAGGTGAAGGCAAGAGCACTAAGTTTAAAAATATTTACGATAAGTCACGTTTTCCGATTTACCATTACACCTTATCAGCAAGGCCTGCAATGGTTTGAAAACTGAAATATTCAATTAGTATGATGTATAAGAAGCTCATATGTCTGTATGTCCCCCTGGGCGGTATTACTTCTTAGGGTAATACTGACTAGAGGGACAAGACAACGTTGTTACACATAAAACGGAACAGACTTGTGACAAAGGATCCATTATTTCTAAGACAATGTCTAAATCGCAAAAACACGGTTTTTAAATAAAGATTTCAATTCTTACAAGACCCTCACAAGCTTACCGTTTCAGTTTCTTAATTTGGAGTACTTGAGCTAATTTAGCACTGTACATGAATGGGGTGAAGTGTACAGTAAAAACCTTGTTCTCGGCCTCTTTAATGCCTGCTTTGAATGCTCAGTCCGCCATATTGGATATTTGCCGAGAATTTTCCGAAAGCCGGACGAATCGGAAAGTTGTTCCTAGTACTCCTCGGCTGTCCTTCTGGACGGTATTATTTAGGCACAACCCTGAGGTATTCTGTAACACAGATTCTGCTTCAAACCACTTAAAATAACCACTGGTATAATACATTTCGTGATACATACATGACAACATGTTTCGGTGAATTGTACCAGCTATCCAATATGGCGGGGAATAATGATCGCTGGAGTGAATCCTCCTCGTTTAAATTGTTTCCCGCAGTTCACGAGTATGATCTAAGAGCTAGATATGAAAATCGGCATGCGTACGATCTTTACACAGTGTGTGCGAAAGAAAAGGAAAGTGGACCGAGGAAAACAAAGTGAGGGAATGGCACTCAAGAAAATACTAGTGATCATAGCTGTCTTCAGGATCGGGATGCACTTGATGTGCTTCAGCCAACGTCAATTTTAGATTCCTTGTTGGTAAGGTGAATCTCGGTAAGCTTATAATATTTTGCACATTTTTATGTAAAAACAACTTAATGAGTTTCCTACGTTAATGTCTTTTTTAGGATGTGTCAGATAATGAAGACCTAACATGTTCAGAGACCAGTACCTGTACATCTACCCCGCGAGCAGAGGCCCTTCGATCTTCCTAGATGAGTAGGGTACTGTACATCGAGTGCAATGTCCTCATTATTCAACTACGTAACTTTGTTGGGAAACGGGAGTGCAGTCACTTTCCTCGACAGGAATTGTCTGTGTTTTACATTTCCCGAGTTTGATGAAGTCACAAATAAACTGCATGTAAGCTTACTGTCTTATGTATCTTAATTATTATTATGCATACAGTAAATATTTGAAGCTTATCTTCGCTACTCTTGAAAGTTTATCTAGGGAATTGATTTTCTGAAACGTATTTGTTTAAAATCCCCTCCCTACTTAGAATAATCTGGCAAACCTCCTCCCCCTTCTTTGTGCACATAAAGCAAATTACAGTAGAGCCCTTCCATGTACATAGACATGCTGTTATTTTGCTTCTTTTAATTTCCTCCTAGTGATCAATCATTCATAGTTCTTTTCAGACTCCAAGCCAAACTTTGAAAGTGGAAATGACAACAGCTGCCATCCCTTTCAATTCCCAATATATTTTCTGAGATAGCATTGACGAGTTAAAATAATGCTAACACCACAGTACAGTGAATTTGTTTTAAAAGTATATGGTCGATGAGAAAATGGCTCTTTTATAATAATTTATGTTGACTTTATTGTTAATTAGTTGGGGAAGGGAAATTAGCCTTGGTGAAATTTGATCTACAGTGTACGTGAAAGGTCAAAGTCAAAAATACAACTTGAGAAACAGATTGACTTGTGGATCACACTTACAGTTCATTGATGTTTTGCAGAATCTTTCTTTTGCAGCAAATGTAAAGCGGTGAAATATGGTATGCTTTTGCCTGCGGCGTTGTTGAACGTTTTTTCTCATAACAGGAAAGCAAATAATTATGTGTTTTTGAAACGAGAACCAAGGGATGGTAATGGATGTACAAATGTGGATGCAAGGCAAGCACAAGGCGAACAGATTACTTAGAGGCATTGTCATTATCAGTAAACAGAGAAAGTAAGTTTTTGGAGGGTGAACATATAGGGAGAGCAGAGTGTCATTTTCATGTGCACATATTGTATTGTTTTTCATAGCAGAATTCATTATCCAACCAGCCAACATCTTAATTTAACAAGCAAATTGTGCACCTTTCTTTATACAGGCTTTTTGGCAGCAGAGTCTGTATATGGCAAATGTCTACATACTCAAGCCATCCAATATCTAATGCAGGAGTTTGACGCTGAGAATGGTTTAAGCCCAGCCTCACATCCTGACAACTCTCATCTTTCTCTTGATCATAGTTATCAAGTAAGTTATTTGTTATTGATTTGACACATTTATGTATATTTTCTGTCTTTTAGAGTTTTTTTTAACACTTTTTTTTAATGCTATTACATACACTTACACTTACTGTTACATACTCTTCCTTACTTACAGTTCCACACATTTACTTTACTTACACATAAGTACTATATTTACACACTCATTTACATATACTTACACTGACGCTACTATTACAAGGAAAAAATTAAATACTTCCTTACACTTAGTTACAGGAAAAAAAAATAATAGAGATAATCACCTATTTACTAAATAAACTTTATGTTTCATTCTTACAACATACGTTATTTTTATTTAATTAATTTAGTTGTGGAAAGTGTTAACGAAAGAAGATGTTTAATTTGTTTCTTTGTTTTTTTTCATATTATTTGTTTTGAGAGCGGTAAGAACAAACTAGATGGCTGCTAATATAAGAAAAAAAAGATAGTAGAAATTTTGCTGTTCTCTCCACATCCAGGCGCAAAGGGAGACGACTGAAATAGAAAATAAAAAATTGTCCAAAATAAAGAGAAGCTAGTGTTCTTGTTCAGCGAGGAAAGCTCCCCATTTTTTGTTAAATTTTGCTAAAAGCCCATGTTTAATTGAAAAGTGTCTTTCTACTTCCAAGCAGGTGAAAAAGTTGTTGACAAAAAGTTCACGTGAGGGGCAGTGGTGCATTGATTTTGCCCAAAAAATGTGATATCTGCTTATTAAAAGGGCGTGGTGGAAGAGGAGATCGGAAGCGTCTTCCACAAATCCCAAACATGACTGGAGGGTGAAACATTTTGTCGAAAAACAGGAGATTTTGACTCGAGGACATTCCCAAAAGAGATGTAGGAGGGTTTCCGTTGAACTTTCACAGAAAGAACACAGCTCGCTTGATATCAGCCCAATTTTGAAAAGATATCTGTTTGTGGAAATTCGTCGATGGAGTAGTTTAAACTGGAAAATTTGCAGTTTGGATTCGCGAGTAGTCTTTTAGAGTTAAATAAGAGTTAAAAGTTAAAATCTGATACTGCTCGTCCATAACATTTTAATATTATGTTCCTTCACATGCCTGGGCAACATGTTTGAGTCTAACCATAATAATTTCTTCTGGGCCTGGAGGAACTTTCTGTATAGGTACATGTAGCTTATGTTTTATAGTTTATTAAAGTCTGTGACCACAGTGTGGGACTTCTGAGAACTACGCAGACCGGTAGAACATCACGGTGGTTAAAATAAAACAGTTTTTGGTGGTTATTTACCATTGGGCATTTAACACCCGTAAAACCAGGCCAAACAGGTTAACAACATCACGGTGGTTAAAATAAAACAGTTTTTGGTGGATATTTACCTTTGGGCATTTAAAACCCGTAAAACCAGACCAAACAGGTTGACAACATCACGGTGGTTAAAATAAAACAGTTTTTGGTGGTTATTTACCTTTGGACATTTAACACTCGTAAAACCAGACCAAACAGGTTGACAACATCACGGTGGTTAAAATAAAACAGTTTTTGGTGGTTATTTACCGTTGGGCATTTAAAACCCGTAAAACCAGACCAAACAGGTTGACAACATCACGGTGGTTAAAATAAAACAGTTTTTGGTGGTTATTTACCGTTGGGCATTCAAAACCTGTAAAACAAGACCAAACAAGTTGAGAATATCACGGTGGTTAAAATAATACAGTTTTTGGTGGTTATTTACCTTCGGGCATTTAAAACCCGTTAAACCAGACCAAACAGGTTGAGAATATCACGGTGGTTAAAATAAAACAGTTTTTGGTGGTTATTTACCGTTGGGCATTTAAAACCCGTAAAACCAGACCAAACAGGTTGAGAATATCACGGTGGTTAAAATAAAACAGTTTTTGGTGGTTATTTACCGTTGGGCATTTAAAACCCGTTAAACCAGACCAAACAGGTGTAGAACATCACGGTGGTTAAAATAAAACAGTTTTTTTGGTGGTTATTTACCGTTGGGCATTTAACACCCGTAAAACCAGACCAAACAGGTTGACAACATCACGGTGGTTAAAATAAAACAGTTTTTGGTGGTTATTTACCGTAAGACCAGACCAAACAGGTTGACAACATCACGGTGGTTAAAATAAAACAGTTTTTGGTGGTTATTTACCTTTGGACATTTAAAACCCGTAAAACCAGACCAAACAGGTTGACAACATCACGGTGGTTAAAATAAAACAGTTTTTGGTGGTTATTTACCGTAAGACCAGACCAAACAGGTTGACAACATCACGGTGGTTAAAATAAAACAGTTTTGGGTGGTTATTTACCGTTGGGCATTTAAAACCCGTTAAACCAGACCAAACAGGTTGACAACATCACGGTGGTTAAAATAAAACAGTTTTTGGTGGTTGTTTACCTTTCGGCATTTAACACTCTTAAAACCAGACCAAACAGGGTTAGAACATCACGGTGGTTAAAATAAAACAGTTTTTGGTGGTTATTTACCTTCAGGCATTTAAAACCCGTAAAACCAGACCAAACAGGTTGAGAACATCATGGTGGTTATAATAAAACAGTTTTTGGTAGTTATTTACCTTGGGCATTTAAAAACCGTAAAACAAGACCAAACGGGTTTGGAACATCGTGGTGGTTAGAATAAAACAGTTTTTGGTGGTTAATTACCACTGGACTTTAACAACCCCTAAACCAGAATAGAAAAGTTTACAAAATTATAGTAGTTAAAATAACAAGCTCTAAAATAATTAATGTCTTCCTTTTCCATGATGTACTTGACTATGCTCTGAAAAAGAAAAATGAAAAAGTCAATAGTCTATTATTTATTGCTGCCACTATTAAGGTGAACTTTTCCATTAATCAATGACACAAGTCCAAGTGTCTCCCAGCAGGAGTAAAATCATATGTGACAATCAGTCATTCAGTAACTCTGAAAATCTACCAAGAGTTAAATAGCTTGCTAGCCTACTTACATCTTCATTTAGGTTTCCCAATATGCGCAACATCTTGGAAGTTTGAGTAAAATTCAGCTGGTGGCAGGAATTCAACACTGTAAGGGTCACCACAATAAACAGTGTCAGCACCAAATGTTTTGCTGACCATGTCCAATAATCTAGCAGGTGAGATAGGGCTGACAGGTGGTTGCTGACTGACTGTCCCACGGTGAGATGTTGGGGCTGCTGGTGTGGATGTAAATTGAGCAGGTGTAAACTTGAATTGTGCAGGTGTGGATCTAGTTTGTGAAGATGGTGAGGATGTGGATTGTGCAGGTGTGGATGTAAATTGTGCAGGTGGTGAGGATGTGAATTGTGCAGGTGTGGATGAAAATTGTGCAGGTGTTGGGGATGTGGACTGTGCAGGTGTGGATCTAAATTGTGCAGGTGGTGTGGATGAAAATTGTGCAGGTGTTGGGGATGTGGATTGTGCAGGTGAGGGTGTGTGTTGAAATGGAACCTCAGGACTGTGAGGATCATGTGTACAGTCTTCATCCATCTCTTCATCAGGTTGCAGTCCCTGTTGTCTCCAATCCCTAAATGCTTCTAATATTAAATGCAGTTGTTGAAACCTTGGCCGTGACCTGCTGTTATTGATATCAACAAGCTCAACACCACCAGGCCACCAAGAGGGTTTGCTTGCCTCTACTCCCCAGTGGGCTTTACGTCTCCCTGTGCATAAAGAAATGCAGTCGACCACGTTGGAAAAAGCATAAAATCTAAGATTGAAATAAATATAAAATTGTAGACCGCTCAAGCAGTTTAATAGATGTGACATGTATATGGTATAATATTATCAATTATACATGCACCCATAAAAATTGTAACTGTTTATAAATGACTGCATCAATCAAATACCATTAAGTTAAAAAGGGAGTCATAACATTATACAGTGTGCCTTACCATCACTCATCACTACTTTTATTACCATCTTACCCAGGTCCACAACTTTGAAGGTTGTTAATTCCTCTAACTCAGCAAATGTCACATTTTCAGATGGTGCCTCAGGTGCTGGTTGTGCTAACAGCAAAATTTTAATACTGTTTAGTTTGACAAGCATAGTGACAACTGTACTTTAAAATGCCACAGTGATGAATACATGTAATTACAGAACCATAACTTTAATTTAAAAAAAAGCTGGTTATATTCCAGTACCTTTACTTACCTGGCAAACGATTAAACCCAGTCTGAAAATGCCTCTTAAATGCATTAAACATTTATTACCAGTTAGTAAGGTTTATGTAGGCTATTAATGTCTAGGGAGTTCATGTTACAAGCCAGCACCTTTGAAGAGGCCCTAATTTAAAAATTCACAAACTGTACATTTAGGTTTGAATGCAGAAAAAAACCAAGACATTTCAGACCTATCATCCGAAGTGTGGAAGTTTACCTCACTAACTTACAAAGTTCACCAAAAATGGTATGTCAGTGACATCAACTACTGAGTTTGACCACGTTTAGCTGGGTCTTTGTATTAGAATTACCCAAATAAAGCTAGCAATAAATTCAGTCTTCAGGAATTATCAACTCTCAACCCCTTTCCACCCAGAATTTAATACCTTTTTAGCAATGCAGAAAATACAACTGCAGTATAATACTTATAACATGCTATTTGAAAGATCTAGTTGATGAGTCTATTTTCAAAATTCATATAAAAGAAGTTGAAAGGAGTTTTGAAAGTATAAAATCCCTTACATAAACCTAGAGTAGGTAAACCCTAAAAAAGGTTATTTTGCAGCTCTCTATGCATAAAACTTATGAATCACAATATGAATCACACTACAGATTTATTTAAAAAGGGCTAACTAAACACAAACCAACAAACGTATTTTCATTTGTTGGTCATGACTTTCATCGATTTGTTCAAAACAACCAGCAAGCAAGGCTACAGGTTGTAACCTGGTTGTAGGAGACAGCTACTTGGGCGACAGCGCCTTCAACAATTGATTGGAAGTCCTTTTCTCAATATTCTCAAACTCATCCCAGAGGCCAAAGATTCTTCCTTAAGGTCATAGTGAGATTTCCTCCAGATTCAGCATACCTCTTGTGTGAACTGGGTTGTCAGGGAGGAATCTTGAAGAATTGGAGTGTTCTGCATGCACAGTGGCAGAACTGTGAATGTCAAGGTGTGTCTAATGAGAGAAGCTGACTTTATTTATGTAAACACAATACATGGATAATATTCTTAAATGAAAAAAATGGGTCAAGTAAAATTACCTGTTGCAATCCAAAACTGCCCTTTTCGGAGTGCAAGGCAGAGAGTAGGAAGTTTTGTTCTAGTATACCACTCTCGCATCTAATAACAACAACAAAGTTCAACAAAAGCAAAATTGAGCTTTCCCATTTAGCACGAATGTAAATGAAAAATACCGTGATAATTCTGAACGTTTATTGCTTAATATATATCTCCATTTAAAATGCTTAGTATACATGTACAACAACGTACAAAACTATATTCATATTGACTTACTTTTTTTCGCAAGGAACGCATATACCGTCTATCCATCTGATTTCTTTTGTTAACATTTGCTTCATAAACCAGCTTCAAGAAACGATACAAATGGAAATAAGAGAAACCAACAAGGGTTGTTTAATATAAGCTTAAGTGGATAGTATGACTGAAATAAAAAAAGCATTCTGCTAAAACTTACTTCTTTAATATAATACCATATAAATCATAATTCGGTATTAAAATATAAAGTTCTATCAACAAGTGAATCTAACATGCAAAAGGAGTCAGGAAAATATCACATACCTAATCTAAGACTCCCTATCTAGAAAGGCGTTTTAAAATAAAAATAATATGAAAATGCCCAAATGATAAGCTTAAGCTTAAATTGTACCCGTTTTTTCCTTGTTCCTCTGGTATCGGCTGGGAGCTGGTCACCGTCAAGCTGTGCTTCCTAATAATAATTAATCGCACAATTCAGTGCAAATAGAAATAACAAAAACAATTGACATGAAAATCAAGCTTAAACTTCTCATAAAAAAGCCGCTAATCCACGCACAAAACTGCGGAGCTTTAATAACAATACTTTAATAATACCTCACGATCAGAGCCATCGGCTGAAATATCACTTTCCTGGAGAAAAAAAAGATATATCTCAGAAATAAAATCTGATACATCGCAACAAAAGAACTATTTACTGAATTTAACAACATGGAATATCATAAAAAAGGAATGAATAAACATTACCTCGCCTCTGTCCGCCATGTTGAATTCGTTGGTAAGCATGTCATGTACGTATCACGAAATGTATTATACCAGTGGTTATTTTAAGTGGTTTGAAGCAGATTCTGTGTTACAGAATACCTCCAACCCTGGCACACAGCCGATCACGTGTTTCCAACGAGGATGGAGATGTTTTCAAAATGGCGGCTACGGTGAAAAGGGTGAGAAGAACTGGGTACGAGATGCTATGCTAAGGTGAAGATAAACAAAATGGCGGAAAAAGCTGAAGTTCAGTTCAAGAATTAGAAAAAATAGGAGAAACAGACACGTTTTGCATGTAAGAGTCTGAGGAATACGGCAAAGTGTTAGAGGTCTTGTTTTTGCTGTTCATTGTTTCTTTTTTGTTATTTTAAAGTTAGGGGTAATGGGTTTGAGCGTACTCTACTGGGGAACTCCGTACCGCTATTTGATTCAATGTTGCTCAAGTGAACATATTATATTTTTCATTCATGAGGCTTTAGGCAATAAATTGTCTTATCGTTACATTGTAACAAATTTGTCCTTCTTAAATATTGTTAGAAATCCGTCCTTCTTAACATTATATGCTTCAGCTTAAGACTTTTCGAATATATCAGGCTCAGATTGCTTGAAATATAAATATGGAGTGAGCTTAGGCCTTTAATAGAAAATGACTCATTTATTTATTTATTTATTTATTTACTTATTTATTTATTTAAGCTTATTTACAGTGCAACCTCGATTAAACGAAGTGCAAGGGAATGGGAAACGAGCAGTGTTGTATGGACTGGTTAAACTAAGTTTTGATCTGGCATATTCCAGGTGCTGCTATGGAGGCAGTGATAATCATTTTGGCTTTCTTGAATTCATTTGTGTTCATTCCTTGTGCTACAGTTTTGCTTGTACGGTTGCAGATCTCCAGGCTTTGTCGCTTTCAATATTGTTTTCTACACTTTAGTTTCAGTAAGTCTCATTAAATACTAGAACTGAGGAGGTTGTGAGACTGTAAATAACGGAGAAATAAAGCATTTTAACAGTGGATAGATAAAGTCCTCTTTGCATGTTAGACCAGTTCTAGGGACAGTATTCCGAGGTTTGAAAAATTTTTTGCTTAACAACTTCAATCAATTGAGTTATCTGGGTGTAGTTTGAAAGTGTTTGAAAAATTTAAATCAATGGGAAAGAGAGGATTTCAGGGAAAAAAAAGGAGAGAAAACGATTTCATGAAGTTTTGAAATTGGAATTTGTAGTTAGGCCTTTAAGCCCCAGTAGTGACAAACAAACATCTAATTTCTCCTTACAATATCACTACTTGTTCAAACATACAGGGCCTGAGAATAAAGGAAATGATCACCAAAAATAAAATGTCTGGATGTTTATGTGAATTCTCTCAAGTAGTACCATAAGACATTTACGGAGAATAGTGAGGAGAACATGTTTGTTGATATCGGGGCTTAAAGTTAAGAACAAGGAAAGGAATATCATAATTGACTGCTATCAACTTGTGGTGCTCTTATGTGGATATCAGTTTTTGATGGTCTCTTAAAATGACTTCCCATCTCATGTCTCTACTTTAAAACTATTCTCATGTCAATCTAAGCCAAATAAAAAGGGTTTGCAGATCCAATTAGAACACCACAAAAATCCACTAAAAGTTACAACAGAGGTTCAAAGAAATAACGAGTCATCCTAAAAGTGGGATTTGTAACTTAAGGTTATGTGCTGATCAATTCGAATCTTCAACTTCCCTCCAGGCATACCTCAGACATTTGGCTACGTGTATTTTCCTTGCCCGAGGAGTAGGGAATTTGATGCAAAGGTCCTGTGTGTATCACTCGGTCAGTTGTACGATAATTCTATCAGTTGTGTATTACCCCGTCAGTTGTGCGTTACTTGGTCACTTGTGTAACCTTTCTGTCAGTTGCATGTTGCAAGTTGCAGTTGGAAGTTGGCGAACGCGTTCCAAACTAAAATGGGTTTTCCAAAATCAGAAATTCAGTCGAAAAAGGTCAATTTTACACGACAGAAAAAGTATTTTACGCCAGAAAATGAAAATACTCGACGGCAAGCATACAATTTGCTGGGGTTATTCCCTGTTAACACACTGAAAGCACAATTTCAAACGGTTGTCATAACTCCTGATATTTATTCGGAACAGATTTCTACACTGAAAATCTACAGTAAAAACTACGTTCAATACACTGAGACGAAATTTGGCCTCTATTATTGCAGTAATGAAAAGCTATTCTTATCAAAAGGCCTTAAAGCTGCAGAACAGCTCAAGTAAGGTATCACAACACAAAAAAGCAAAGCAGCTAAAGTGCAAAAATTCCGCATCTTGCTAAATGACTAAATAGCCCAAAGTTCACTAAAACCGTGATGCAAAAATTCTGCATCTTGCTAAATGACTAAATAGCCCAAAATGCACTGACACCGTGATGCAAAAATTCTGCATCTTGCTAAATGACTAAATAGCCCAAAATTCACTGAAACCGTGATACAAAAATTCTGCATCTTGCTAAATGACTAAATAGCCCAAAATTCACTGAAACCGTGACGCAAAAATTCTGCATGTTGCTAAATCTGCCGTTTAATTTACAACTATATCTACAACAGATGGATTCATGCAAAAATTCTGCATAGTATGATCTGCTGCTTAATTTACAAATATCTGCCACAAAAAACAAAATGATGCAAAAATTCTGCACGACATGATCCGCCTCGTAATTTACTACTTTATCGACAACAACAACTGCACAGTATCATCTGATGCTAAAATAAGGACTATATCAGCAACAAAAACCTGCCCTGCTGTGCAAAAAGCATCATGTCAAAGCATACATGTAAGCGACGAGCTCCTGCAATGTTTAAAATTTGCTGAAAATGCAATGTGAATTGCTTTTAGAAATAATTGAAATGTTCTCCTCTAGCCATTAGACAAAAACAGGATTTAAAATAAGCTCATACCAACAAAAAATCTGCTGATTTCATACTGTAAAAATATCGACAAATAAACATTTCTATACTTTTGCATATGCAGCGTAAATCTATTTATGTAACGAAAGTCTGCAGCAATTTTGAATCTCAGCTTTGCTGAAAAAGGGATTAAGAAGTTCCTCAACCAGGCTTCTCGTAACCAACATTAACAATTTTTCATTACATTACTAAGATCCTACTTTTTTCCTACAAACTACATTATGTGAAAATAATATAAAACAATCTCTGGGATGCCACAGACACCAGTTTCAAAACTTCCTGACTTTTCCCAGGCCAAATATTACAGCATATATATCAGATGTAGTAAATCTGTGGTGTTAAAATGACATTGACTATTTTTCAAAATTCAAAATCACCATAACTCAAAAGCTAATTCCCTGAATTTTAGGAATTCTAATTCCCCTAAATTTTCTGATCTGTGGCAACCCTGCATCTATTTAAAGGGGCTATGTCAAGCAATTTTAGGCAATTTTGGCTCTGACCAACTGGTCATAGAATTACCTGAAATATCACAATAAAGGCTTAAAACTGTAGAATAACTCAAAAGAAACACAGAAAGGCCAAAAAGGGGCATGGATGTTCAAAATTTGAGAAGATTAGACGGATTGCGTTCGGGTAAACTTGAAAAACGTAGGCCTGACTTTTTTCAAGTTTGTCTCAATTTGTATAAAGGTGTCATTTACAATGCTCGAAAATCATCCATGTTTGTTATGTGGCCATGATTTTGCCAATAAACGACTTTTGCTCTGGCAATTTGAAGTTTACAGCCCTTAAATAACGAAAATAAATAGAATTACCTAAAAAACCGTGACCTAGCCCCTTTAAGACAATGATAATTTGTTATAAGTCCCTGCTGATATTGCTTGACTTCTTTGACAACTTTTGGCAGACAACATGTTGATCACATGATGTGCACAACAAAATTGCCTGCTTCCATTATTGAGCACACCAAGAAATGCATTTCCTATAAGAGAGAAGCATGAGGTATGTAAGAAATATGCAAATCAAACTTCCACCCTGTGTAAGGAGAGGGAAAAGGACTTTGGCGAGAGTTAATGAAAGGTTCAATAAGTCAATGGTTTTTATTTATTAGGATAGCACTAGATGAAGTTGTAAAAGATCTTTAATTCCCTTCCACATTATAATGCGCCTACTGAGACAGTGGCGGATCTAGGGGAGGGGCCAAGGGGGCCCGGGCCTCCACCTTATTTTTAGGCCAAATAGAGGCCCGTAGGGTGCAGAAAAATTATTTTCAAGAGTGCCCCCATATTCCAGGGTCTGGGTGTTTGCCCCAACCCCCTCCCTTATCTGAAAGTCTTGATCTGCCACTTTGAGATGCCCTCGTAAGTAGAATTTCACTTTTTTACTCACTGTCAGTGCTAGTAAGTACTGTATCAACAAAACCCTGACAAGACAGGATGTAATGGTGTTCGTCCTGGAGAGAGATTACGTCTGTACATGTATAAATATGAGGATGTGGCTCAACCTTACTATCTCATGTTATATTTCACATTAAATGTTAAGGTACATCAGAAAATAAAATAACAAATAAATAACATTACCAACATCATGTCCATGTCCTATTTCTAGAACAGTGTCACGGTCCTTAGAAAACCAACATGCCAGTTTCTCATAAAATGAAGTGGGGTACTCGTCCCGACTTTGCCTTCTTTCACCTCAATAAGGTTTGGGGGCGATACACTGTAATTTACATGGCTGTTTCCAACAACCCTGGAGGAAGCCCAGTGGCCAACGATAAATGTCGAAACAGCCTCTTGCATCTTGGTATCTAAAGGTTACAAATAGTCAAAGCTTAAATAACAGATGGCACAAGGCCTTGATACTACAACACTCATTAGTTAAACATACTAAGGTCGCAGATTTTCGTTATACACGTGATTGAAGAATCACTGACCCATGCAAATGTATAAACCATAAACAATGAATGATGTGACCTGATTATTAACTGGGAAATCGGAAAAAAGTACATGTCATCATAGAGTGTATCTTATTGTTTAGCAAGTCATGGATAGCCTTATGCATTAACACTGAAACCAGCATTAAAGGGTTAAAAAAAGTTATTTGCAGTTAAAAGTTTTGACAATGATTAAGTCTTGTTGGTTAAAACACATTCAGAACTATAAACGACTTTTGGTTAAAACTTTGACCACTGCCTTTCAAATGAAAGCATTCTTAAAATGACTAACAAGTTGAATTTTCAAATTATCAAAAAATTATGTTAAATGTACTCTTCAATTGTCTCGACTGTTAGTGTACCATATAGTATTAAAACTGTCTACCTATGAGTTCTACTGCAATGTTGCAAGACGTCTCACCTTGTTTATTATTTTGTTCCTGTTTGTGGTAGACAAAACCCTGCTGAGTGAGGCTTGCCCCTTTTTTCAGAAATACTTCCATCACGTTAGATGCCGAAGAAACTGGACACATAATTACACAGTTGAAGGAGCTCATCAGTGTAAAGTTTAGCCTAAGGAGCAGGTCTACTATGTCATCACATTTTTGTACAACATCCAGTGGTTGATTCTGCAAGAAAAAGAACACTGACAGTATTATACTATCATCAGACATCAGTTTCCAAAATTCCCTAAATTAACCCTGATAAAATTAAAATTTCCACTAATAAATACAAAATATCAGATATAGTTAAAGCCTCCAACCTCCACTTCCAACAAACTGAGATCACATTGACCTGAAATGTTTCTTCCAGCCATCAATTTTATGAAATAAGTGGTGTGATATTCCAATTTTCCCTGACTGGAAATAAAATTCCCTGACTTTCCCTTAACTTGAAGAATGCTTAATTTTTCCCTGACCAACTCCTGACCTACAAGCATGGCAACCCTGCATATGGCACCACAGACAAATCCAAAAGCATGTAGCTTACACTTGATTGAAAGTTTCTATGGCATCAGCCTATCAAGCACTATGAAACCAATTTGTATTAAAAAGTCGTGAAAGAGCCATGAAAAACTGGTTATCTTTGTTTTCATGGCCATGAAACATGCATTTATGAAATTCATGGTCTAGACTTGATTCTTCTTGTGCACCATGAAAATACCATGAAAAATATTCACCACCATTAAAATGTCTTGAAATGAAACAGAAACATGTTTTCATGCCAGTTTAACATACCATGAAAATAGTTTCTTTGGTATATGTACCATGAAAAAGCGGTGAAAGTAATTTTCTGAAATTTCATGGGCTTTTCACTATTTCTAGGATTTTCACCCGGGATTTTCATGACCCTGAAAAAACACTGAGAGACCATGCCCCCACCTAGCTAGCTATAGGATATAATATATAAGTGTGGCAAAATAGTGTTTTGAATTGATTGGTTTTGTAATTTAAAAGCTAATTTTTACATTAAAATATTCCAAGAAGTCTCAGTATTTCACTGCAGCTAAATCAGTGAATACCAGGAATACCTTTTGAGAGCTTGAACAATATTATAGTTTTAAAGCAGTGAAATATCTGATTTCAGAACTTTTGCAGAATATGATCCCTAGATGTTTTTAAGTGATTCCTAGTTTCTTGTTATGCCGATAAAAGCTTTTATAATTGGTAGAAAAAGCAAGTTTCTCAGTTGTTGTTAGGGGAGCCGCCATCTTGAATGGAATGAGCTTTTCTGGTCAGCAGCATCTCCAACAGCGGATAGGGGCCTGGGATTGAGCGTGAAAAAGAGGCTGAAAAATTCGTTTTGTTCAGGCGCCATTGCGAAGAGAGTTTCCTCCCAGTTTAAACAAAGAAAACCCTCCCTTCAAGAACCTCTAAACATGGATTACCTAACTTAAAAAATGGGTAAGTACAAAATATGTATTATAAATTTCTAAACAGTCTAAGTTTGGCTTCAAACGAGTACACGTAGTGAGATTTACACACGATCTTATTAAGTTTATAGAGATACATATTACATGTGATGCTTGCTTAGCAAAGATATTGGGGGTAAAAACAAGAACTTAGCTTTATTATTTGACATTTAGGTTTACTTTCTAACTCTACAAGCTACTGCAGTCAATTATTTGAATTTGATCTTCGGGTTATAATTAAAATTGTGCATACTTGAGGGACATTGATTGTATACAGCTAATAATAATAACAATCTTTTATTACAGCTGTACATGTACATATCATGTAAGCTTATTTCTGTTTTGTTTCCTATTGATTGTAGAAGCAGTCTTGAGGAACAGCTTGAAGTAAAATACTGTTGCTGAAACAAACAGCCTATTCTCACACTGCAAAGCTCACTGACTGCTTGCATTGGACAACAAGGACATATTTTAAATTGTTTGAACTGTGATCACAGTTATTATTAAAAGCTCTCCTGAAAATACATTTCACTGTAGTATCAATATTGCTGGGTTGTTATCTTTGGATCACTGAACTTTCAGTATTAAACATTGCCTAAGTCCACTTGTTGATTCTTTTGACCTGAGTAAATAGCATGTTGATTACTAGCGTAGTACATTTGTAAGTTGCTGTAAGATGACCTTGTAGAAAAAAGATGGTTTTTATATCGACATTTTTCATGGTATTTTCACTTCTTTTGGACAAAATTCATGGCATTTGCGTGAGAGGTGCCATTCCTTGTAGCAAATAATGAAAATGCCATTGTAATGCCATTAAAAAAATCATGGCCATGAGTTTTTGTACCTTTCATGACTTTTTCCTGGGCCATGAAAAATTTCATTCCATGAAAAAGGCATTAAAATAGGCATTAAAAAGCCTGAGATTTTGAGTTGCCAGACATGAAAATTAAGTACTTTTTCATGGCCATGAAAAAGCTGTTAAAAGCCATACCATGAAATGACCATTACTTTCTCATATTAATGGCTTTATCATGGCCATGAAAGGTACAAAAACTCAGAAGTTTTTAATGGTAAAATTAATGGTTATTTGATGGAGCATAACCATGAATTACTAGTTGTTGTACCATGAAATATTTATTACTATCACATTAATCTCCTCTGAAACTTACATTAAACTGCCATGAAAAATTCATGGCATTTTAAGAGTGTTTGATTTCATAGTGAAGGCATTATTACTTTAATTTTATCACCAGCTTTGGGGTGTAATTTAATTCACAGATCATCTTAAAATCTTGCATATTGCATCTTGCATATCTGTGTTTGAGTTTTAAGTTTGAGTTTTTGCATGTAAACAATGGATAAACTTACATATTAACTTTTTCTTTAATTTTAATTCTGGCAGTTTCTCTGTCAAAGCTTCTTTTGACTTCTATAGGAATATACCATGATATAAGAAAATACTGTAACAATAAGTTGCAAATGAGTTACTTCCATTCAGACATTTCAAACACTGACAGTACCTTACCATCAAGTCCAACAGCTCCAATGGCAAGAGAGATGCCTTTAAAGTTGGCCTTGAAGCACTCCATGCTTTGTGTGACTTCTTGTAGTTGTTCACAAAAGATAACATGGCCCTTGTTCGTACCATCCTTACTTAAAAACTCTTCCATTCCCCTGGCTCCACCATCAATCTCTCCAACATTTGAATCCTTGTCTTTCAGTCTCTTTAAAAACACCTGGAAGTCATGGGAGGCCTCAAAATTTCCCTAAATAAAGCAAACAGCAGAAATAAGCTATACATGTATGCTTAATTGCTTCCCAGTATAGTCAGAAAAAGGTTTCTATTGTACTACAGTACCGCTTAAATGTAAGTTGACAGTTTCGACTCGATCCTCGAGACTCAATCCTTACGTCTCGAAGTTCGCGCCACTCGAATTTCAAGTCTTGAGGATCGAGAAACAAGGCAATCTCTAATGAGTCATAACTTGTAAATGCTTTCAAGGAAACGATTTATTTCTTGAGGAGAGAATAAAAGCCCCTGGTGCATCATCATTCATGTACAAGTATGTGTTTCGCGCTCACCATGAGTGCAGGAAATATTAACCTCAACATTCGACAGTATGATAAATTCACGTAAACCTAATACTGTTTACTTGCCTTCAAGTATTGACAAATAGCCGTTTGAAAAAAAGACGACCGAACGACGAGTTTTAAGAATGAAATGGCTGCTCACCCTAATCAAAGTATGAACCCACTGCAAGTCCTAGTGCATGTTTTCAATGATTATTTAAGACGCAAGTAAGTCTTGAGTTTCCGTAACCTGAATTTCAGACGCCTCTCTCTGGTCGCTACTGAAATTACGGCAAGAAGTTTTGCAAACTATGTAAGTTTTTAAAAATTTAAAAATGCACGATATGTAGTTGGAAGCAATTCTTTTCCACAAGTAACCGTGGAAAGATGCCAGCTGTTACTAACAGCTTTTTAATAGAAAATGCATGTTGTGCAGCATTGAGGATGGCCTATAATGTTGTATAAAAGCACACACTAGAAAGTATTCTTGGCCATGCCATGTTATAAATATTAGTGATATACTGTATCTGAGATCAACAGTTACTTAAATTTTACAGCAAAACTCTCTAGCATTTAGGTATTGGCTTACGGTAAATCTTAGTAGCTTCTCATCATCCACCCATGACCCAAATCTTGTGCTGGCCTCGTCCCACTTGTCCATTTTAAAAAACGCCAAGATTGCTGACTGGACTGATTTCCTAGCCTTCATCTTGTCTGCCTCCATTTTTAAATCTTTTAACAAGATTTCACCAGAAGAGATCTGATAAAGAAAATAGGAAAAGTGAGACTGAGGACGAGTCCAACTTTCATGGAGGTCTGCCCATTAACAAGTGTTATCCATGATTATTTTGATCACGTAATCATCAATAAGAATGTTAGCTGTTATCCCTATCAATGACATTTTCCTAAAAAAATGAAATTAAAATGGTAAAAATGTAGTTTGCATTCTTTATTTCTTTGTAATAAATAATCACCATAGGAAATTATTCAAGGAGAGAGTGTGGGAGCTTGATTAACTCAGGAGGGTGATTGTTCCATATTTAAAGATTTCATGATTAAACAATTGCAACAATACACAGAACACAAACATTTCTTTTTTAAATGTTCTTACATGTAGCTTTACTTGGCTTCTTTGGGTGCCAGTAACAGCTGACCAAGGAAGTCAACTTAAAGTTTCTTTCTGTCTTTTTAATTAACCAATTTACTTTTCTTACCTTTTTCAAAAGGCAAAGTTTAGAGTCATCAGGCAGGCTGACTAGTGGTTTCATATGCCACTGCTTCAATGCCAGTGTTCCCTTTGCCAGTTCCGCTTGAGAAAACTTCTGGTCCTTTAGTTTTCCCATCTCATATAAATTGTTCACAACTAAAAACGCATCCCATGTAGTGCGAGACACTTGTGCCATTGTGAAGTGCTCACACAAATTCCTTTTCTATGAGAAAAACATAATCATATTGTGAGGTGGTGGTTGTATGTAGAGAAGAAACATTGGAAGATCATTTCAGGTGACAGCATTTAAATTTTGTTAGAGCCTACAGTGCATTGTTGCCACCCCTATTTTAGCTGCTGTTGTTGTGAAATTTTCACCCGTAACAGGGAACCATGTGTCCAAAGGCTATGTAACTCAAATCTATCTACTGTAATGCTTTTGCAGCTGTAACACTCTCTAATGACACTTGTGACAGTTGTTACAGGTTAAACTGAGATCCCTGCACATCCACTTTTTATTGTATCACATGTATTTTGTTACTGATAAGTTAAATTGTGTACAGCCTGCTAATTAACAGTGATCTACACACTTTGTTCAATTTTTTTTAGTGACGATACCTTTCAAATTTGAGCACTCATACAAGACTACAAATTGCACTCGACCTATGGGACAGTGCAATTTGTTTAGCCGTTAGAAAATTTTTTTCCTGCACTGATTTATCTCAAATTGCACTCAAAATCATGTGATTACTTGAAGATCAATGCTCATGAATGTCAATTTATTCCTTAATGCAATGTAATTCTTTCTTTTTATCTGCCCATATCCTTCACCCGGGCGAAGGAATTAAGCTAAGCTCTTCTTACAATGTACATTTTGTAAATACAGCTGTAAGTGGAAGTGAATTCTTACATCTTTGTATAAAATTCGAGAGCAAGTGTCTCTCCATAGGGAACTTGGTTTGGGTGTCTCGCTGTCCATTTCCTGGCCACCATACAGTTGGGATCCACATCTCTCCACCTGATGGCCTGGGCCAGGCTGTAAAAAGAATGTTAAAGTATCAGTATACCCAGCCCATCACGTACTTAAGTTGCATTGGCATTTTCCGAAAGCTTAGGAACTGTAGATTAATCATTGAGGAGACGTATGTTGCCCAAGTAAAGCATGTGATATCTTGAAGAACCAAGGCTCACAAATCTGGTTTTTTTACAGACAAATTAAGGAAGGAAAAAGCAATCAACATTGCTAATAATGTGTTCTTCACAACTCCAATAAATGAGAAAAAAAGAATAAAATAAAACCTTGTCTCTTACAAGACTTGGTCTGTAAGACTTTCAAAAGTGTCTTAAACCTACATGTATAAATTTCAGGGTCACTATACAAAAAAATGTACCTCTTCTCTATATGTAATGTCCTGACTAAATGAGGATGACTTTTGGTGCATTGCACCAAGGTAGATGGCCTGCTCATCAGTCAGGCCACAATAAATCCTTGCCATCCTGCCTTTGTAGTAGCTGTTGTCTGGGAACTTCTCATTCAGGCGTTTTGTTGCCAGCATGAGGTGGGTCCCAACTAAGACTTCGTAATCGTAGGCAGGCACTTTGGCACAATCAAAAGTATCCTTTGATTGGACATCTTTGGCAACAACAAACAGGCAGTCATAACTTCCGGATGGTTCTCTCAGTGGTTCCTCTGTGAGGCTTTCAACAAAGGCGTTGTTAACCTGCCTCAGCTGTCTCGACTGTCTGACAGGCAACCCAAGTTTCTCTATCGGGATGAACTGAAGTGTAGCTGCAAAAAAAAACTGATTAAGTGACTGTAGCAGATGGCCTTTAACATACATGTATTAACTAAAGTCTCTATGTCTGGTGACAACTGAAAGCTGCACTTTCAGTTAGCACACATGTTGAGTTAATAAGCATGTTCTAAACATGCACCTTAAGTTACTGGTAAAAGTTTAATTCCGAGGGTCTTCAATTTTGCAATTCTCAAAAATTGTGAAATTTAAGATTTGCGAAACATATTATTTAACATATTATTTTTAAGAAAATTTTAAGTGTTTTTAACATACTATCCTTTGTGGCCAAATCGCAAAAAATAAGACGTTCCCTAATTGTTTTAAAAGACCACTGACACTTACTTGAGATTAGACAATTTTCACATGCATCTTGCATGTCATCCACAACCCTAGATTTTTTTACTGTCCCAGTTGGCATGGAGGACTGCTTTCTTTTCCCCATTCCAGTTGAACTGCTCTCTCCACTCTGTTCTTTAATGCTCTCTTCTGTACCCATGGAATCTAAGGTGGAATCACTTGCAGGGTTCAAAATAGCAGCCGGCTGCAGGCGACAGCCGGCACTTTGGCCATAGTTGTCGGCGATTTTCACCCAAGAAATGGAAAAAATGACATCCCAGCCCCGGCAAAAATCAACGTCTCTGGAACGTCGAAGCAAACGTTTCGTATCAGAAAGTACATACTAAAAGTGAATAATTTGGATGACGTTTTAAAAGCTTTCTAATTAAAAAACAAAACCACCAAAAACAAACAAATTACAGATAGTTAACAATTATTGTCTCGATGCTTGTAAATCAACTCTTCGTTCTAGCGACTGCGTCTATTTGCCGGCACTATTTTTTTTCCGACGCGACTTTTGAGGAAATAGGCCAGACACGGGGTAGCAGTGCCGCAGCAATTCAGTTCTCTTTTAAGAACCGAGCAAATTTTCATTCACGATTTCTTTGTAACCAATGAGTCTTTGATCCTGTTCCATTTAGCACCTTGTCGCTTTTTTCGTGTGTTTAAGGCGCTGGAGACCAAAGGAAATGTACCGTTGCGCCGAAAATCAGTGTCACTCCGGCAGCATTTATCATTTTCAAAGGCCTGATCTTATTTGTGAACTGATAAACGAACTAATGCCCCGAAACTTTGGAAAGGAGGATATTATTATTTTAAATTCTGATCAGAATTTTAATTTTTTCATTCAAGTGAAGAACGTTTCACTCAGAAAAGTGCAAGTTCCACGAACTAAGTTTTTGAAAAAAAGGATGCTGGCACACAATTTGCATTCATCTCGGAGTTGCGTATTTGTGGCAAACTTAAAAAAAAACTTTTAAACCTGTGAAACCTTATGGAAATTTATTCACACTACATATTACAGAGAGTGCAAAAATGTAGGGTTTTTTGTAAAAGAACTCGTTCAGATTGGAAACATTATATTTCGATGTAGTTTTTTGTTTTAGACCCGATCGAGTTGAGTCACGCAATGTGATTTTGATGATACGGTATTAATTTTGAGACAGGAAACTTTTGAAAATGGTCACAAAGTGACGACGACTGGGTAAACTTTAATGTCCAAAGCAAAAAATTTCATCGCAGTTTTCATTTGTGCAGGATTTTGGCCTAGATAGAACTTACGATAAATGAAGCCATTATTTTTCAAGTCCGCGCATTCTGGAATTTGGCTAATAAACTGCAAACACGCAACGTGTTGGAGATTTTAATCGAAGGAAAAACTGCTGCAGGAAAACAGGTAAATTTAAACGAAGATTCTGACGCATTATTTTAGCAGTTCAGAGCACGTTATGTGTCCAAATCTTTTTAAATTCAGTATAATATACTTTCGCGGTTTCTCTGGCAAAAAAGTGAAATTTCCATTCTGGAAGATTTTGGTCACGTGCTAGGCAACGGGTGGAATTTGTGGCCGGTTTATTTCATTAGAGCACACAAGGAAAAATCTTAAATTAAAGAGATTCATAGAATATGCCATTTCTGCTACAGACCAATCAAGCAATGTCTGTGAAGGCATCGACATTCGAAAGCTGGAAAAAGGCAAACAAATATCTGACGATTGATTCTACAAATACCGTCCCAACATGTGGGATTTGCAAGAAGTGGGTGGCAAAATTACCGGGCACAAATGCGTTCATTACGGGTTCCAAGAATTTAAAATCATCAGCTGTTGCTGATCACGTACAAAGCAAACTTCATGCCCGGGCTTTGCAGCTAGAAGAAGAAGAACAAGCAAGATCTGAGAACAGAAGGGTCAGAGTAATCGTACCACCTCCATCTGAGAATTCCCCAATTTCCACAGCTGTCAGTAACATGGGTCGGCTTGGAAAAGAAGAAAAAAGCAGCATTCAGAGACTCTTTGAAATTGCTTACTTGATTGCTTTCAAAGGCCGCCCGTACGCTGATTTTACAGACATCGTAGAACTTGAAAAGTTACACGGAGTCGAGTTTTTCAGCAATTCTGTTTACGAAAACGACATGGGCTGCAAAATATTCATCCACTTTGCTGCAAAAGCTCTCTTCGAAAAAGAAGTTAAAGATAAAATTAAAAGAGCAAATTTTATAACAGTGTTAGCTGATGGAGCAACAGATGCGGCCCTCATCGAAAAGGAAGTTGTGTACATTTTATTTGTTGATCCAGACGAGTTTAAGGCTTCCCTAGGATTTCTCAGCTTAAAGTCAGTCGCATCCCAAGACGCACAGGGCATTACAAATGCTATTGTAGATGCTTTTCAAGACTGTGACATTTCGGAGAAGTTACAGCATATTGTGTTTTTTGAGTCTGACGGCACTGCAGTCAATTCTGGATTAAGAGCTGGTGTCATTTCTTTCCTACAGCAAAGATATGGGACTTACATCAAATTCTTCTGGTGTTTATCTCATCGAATTGAACTCGCTCTCAAAAATGCTCTGAAGAACGATATGCAGGAAGTAGACACAGCAATGCGTGATTTGTATTACATCTATCAGAACTCAGGAAAACGTTTAAGAGAATTACGAAGCTTGTATGAAATTCTGAAAGATGTATATAGCTTTGAGAATGGAGAAGTCAAGCCTTCCAAATCAACTGGAACCCGCTGGATTGACCATAAGCTGCGAGCAATGAAAGCCTTTGTTGACAAGAGAGGGTTATACTTGAGTCATTTGCAGAATGTTATTGCTGATACAAACAAGAAGAATGATAAAGCAAAACTTGAGGGAAAGAGGAGGCGCATTGCACAGGGATAAGTGCTGCTGAAGTGTGCAATGTATGTTGACATTCTTGAGCCTGCCCGACAACTTTCCTTGGTTACCCAGTCGACAACCGAGATTAACATTATCCAGCAAGTTGAAAAGGTCGACAGCACACTCACGCAATACCGAATCATGCAACATAGAGTACAAGAAACTGATGCCGCTGCCACGTCTGCACTTCCAACCGTTAAACATGTTCTTTCTGTCATTGAAAAGGAAGGACCCTCTGATGTAGGACAACAGAGTCAATATCAGGGTGTTCCTGTGAACAGTGTAGAGCAGAGCAAGGCGGCGATCAATGGTATGGTACATTGTAATGTCAAAGCCATCTACGAATCTCTTGCAAACCGCTATGGTAGCCTCACTGATGGAACTGAAGCTGAATCATCCAAAGAAACAAAGGAAGCAGACGAAATTGCTCATGCTGTTGCAAAAGTGCTAAACACCCGTGTGTGGATGAAAGATGCCACTGAAGAAAGCCTTGCCATACAACTTAATGCTATCAGTAAAGTGTTTAACACGTTTAAAGATGTTCACCCACTAAGCCTGACAAATGAGGAGCAATTGAGAGAACAGTATGTTATGTTGGTCCAGTGGGCAACAACATACTTTGAAGTTGCAGTGATCAACCCCATGGATCTGTGGCCAAGATTGAGGAAGGTGAAGCAAGATGAGGCAAGTGAACTGTGGAGTCACATTGAGCTGTGTCTCTGTTGTCCATATGGCAATGCAGTATGCGAGTCCTTCATCTCATACCTGCGAGTGGTCAAAACTGACTGGCGCAACAGGTTAAATGAGTCTAACTTGTCAGATTTATTGCGCATTAAAGTGACAGGCCCCACTGTCACCGTTTTTCATGACAAGTTCAGTGAGCTAGCCATACAACTTTGGAGTGGTGCAAAGAGGAGGAGACCAAATCAAAGGAAGAGGAAGCAGTATCTACAAAGAAATGGAGGGAAGAAGCGAACAAGAGCAATGGAGAGGTCCGATTTCCTGAAAGAGTGGCTGGCAGATATTGGATATGACGCAGAGAGTGGATCTGACAGTGATGTGAGAGGGGAAGACGAAGAGCCTGAGGAAGTGGATACAACATCAGATGCTGTTGAACTTGTCTCATTGCCAGAAGAGGAAACCACAGCAACAGCGAGTCATTCTGAAGCAGAAGAATGGAGTGACGATCCTCTTGACTGCGGAATGAGAAGCAGTGATTCTGCTTCAGATTGAATAGAAATAGTAATCCCTAAATCCAAACTAGATAACAGTTTTTCCTTTTACCAATTGAGCAAGGTTAATTTGATAATTATCAGTATGTCAACAAAAAAAGGTTCACTCTTGAAAGAAGAACTTACATAAGAACGTCAACTAAATATGTATTGTTCGGAAATCAGAAATCTTACTGTTTCATCGAAGTGTGTAAATTCGTGATAATATATTAATTAACTCAAATATCTATGACCATGTTGTCAATAACATGATGTCGATATGGTTTCCTGTGCATTAAAACATGTCTGTTGACTTTCTGGGATAGGTGCTTGTTTATTCTTGTTGACAGCCGGCTAAAAATCAGCCTTGAGAAAAAATGCCGTCAAATTCAGGCTAAAAGGTCTGATCTTATTTTGAACCCTGCACTTGGGTTACTGGATAAACTGCACTGTTTATCAAGATCTTTAAATGCAGTCTGCAATTCTGCCACCAGTGTCTTCGTGTCTCTACTGCTGCAATTCCTGAAGACTTCTTCACTGTCCAAACGGTTAAAGGCTCTGGCTGGAAGGAGGCAAGATTGACGACTCCTGCCATCCAGGCTGAATTCTACCTGAGGTGATAGAGGGAAAAAGTGAATTATTAGCGATGGCCCTGTAGCGTTTGCGAATCAAACCAGGACACGTTTTTAACAACACAACGATTTTAATCCTCCATTCAAGATGGCGTCTCTTCATCCCAAAGCACATGATCATTCTAAATAAGGAAATACCATATATGGACATACACTACATCCCTCTCGAACTTAATAAAGATTTCCATAAAGTCTAATAAAATCAGATGAACTAATCTGCGCTCTAACAGTCCAATGTCTCAAAACGATTGAATAAAATGTAAACAGTTAATACACGATAAGTAGTCTAAAAAGTTCAGTCACTATTTGCAAACAAAGTCCTTCATCCACTTGGGGGTTTCTCTTTTCCTAACTGTACGACTCTGCGGCCGTTCTAGAGCTGGAATCAGTAAAGGGGTACAGCTTGTGTTTGGGAATTTTGCTGAATTCCACCTACTGGATCCTGCTCGAAAGTAACTCCTTCCTTGGGTGTGTCAGTTGTTATTGACGGAGCGGGAGGCTCGTTTTCTGTAGCACCCCTCTCAGTTCCTGGGTCTACAAATTTCTTCATGTGACCAGCATTTCTCATTTTGCTCTGGCCAGCGGAATTCTCAATGACAACTGCCTTTCCATTCTTCTCCACTACTCGATTTGGCTCAGGTTCAAACGTTGGTGACAACTTCTTTTCTCGGTTCTGACGTAGTAGGATCAGGTCGCCCTCTGCTATGTCACTTGTTGTGGCATGTCTCTTTGAGTCAGCATACTCTTTCTCTCTTAACCTTCTGCGGGCATACCTTTCTCTGAGAAGAATTTGCCACTCTGCTTCAGTAGCTTGTTCACGAGGAGGTTTAATCTGAGGCAACTTATCCCTTAGCTTCCTACCCATAAGAAGCTCAGCTGGAGACAGTGAAGTCACAGTATGGGGAGTGCTGCGATACTGAAAAAGAAAGTCTTGTACTTCTCTTTTCCAATCCTTGCCTTGCAGCTGTGCTATTCTGATTGCCTTCAGGAGGGTATTGTTGAGCCTCTCTACTTCGCCGTTACTTTGAGGACAATATGGGATGCCTTTCTTGTGATCGATTGCCAAGTACTCAAGGAATCCTTCGAATTCTCGTGATGCAAATGATGGACCATTATCACTTCTGAGGGTTTCAGGCAAACCATGAGTGCGAAACATACTCTCCAGACATTTGATAACAGTTCCTGCATCAGTCTTGGTCAGAAAAGCTATTTCTGGCCACTTTGAATGATAATCAACTACAACGAGCAAATGTCCTTTCTTTGGAATCTCTAGTAAGTCCACAGCAATTTCACTCCATGGTCCTTGGGGTAGTGGTGTTGACCTTATCGGTTCTGGCTTTGGTCTGGGTCCAACCAGTTGGCATCGATAGCAGGCTCTGATTAACTTTTCAACTTGTTTGTCAAGATTAGGCCACCACACTTTCTCTCTTAATCGAGATTTCGTTCGTACCATCCCTTGGTGACCCTCGTGAGCAAGTTGAATGGTCTGCTTCCACAACTTCTCTGGCATGACAACCTTGTTTCCTCTCATGACCAGCTGTCCCATTATCCAGAGTTCATCTCTAATGGCTTTGTAGGTTGTTCCCTGGAGTTTCGTCCAATCACCAGAGGTGATGGCATGGCGAACCAGTTGCAGTGTCGGGTCCCGCTCTGATTCTCTCTCAACTAGGTGAGGTGATAATGCTGCAGGTATGGCATCAGCAATTATGCTGCGTGCATATTCCTCTGTCTGTTTGATGGCTGCGTCAGGTGCACTATCTACTGGCAATCTGCTCAATGCATCAGCGGCGTTTTCTTTGCCAGGGATGTGTCTGATAATATACTTAAACTGTTGCATGTACAGCATCCATCTTTCGATTCTGGCTGAGGGAGGTTTTGAATGTGGACCAAGAACAGTGATCAGCGGCTTATGATCAGTGCAGATTTCAAACTCGTTTCCATGGATGTACAGGAAGAATTTTTCACAGCCCCACTTTACCGCCAGGGCTTCCCTCTCAAACTGAGAATATCTGCTTTCTGGTGGAGTTAGTTTACGGCTAGCATAGTGTACAGGTCTGTACTGGCCATCGTCTTGCTTCTGTTCCAAGACAGCTCCAATATCTACTGGAGAGGCATCTGTGGTTACACGGGTCTCTGCTCCTTGTTTGAAGAATGCCATGACTGGTACCTGTGTTAGCTGCTTTTTGATCGCTTGGAAAGCATTCTCTTCAGCAGTGCCCCATTTCCATTTAGCATGTGCTTTGGTCAGATTCCACAGTGGGCTGGCAATGATTGCAAAGCTTGGGATGAACCTTGAGCAATACTGCGCCAAGCCAAGGAAGCTTCGCAGCTCTGATTGGTTCTTTGGTCTTGGTGCCTGCGCAATGGCTTCAGCTTTGTCATCAGATACTTGTAATCCTTTGTCAGTTAACAGGTTTCCAAGGTACTCCATGCTACTCACACCTATCTGGCACTTGTCATAGTTCAGTGTTAAACCACTCTCTTCTAATTTCTTCATCACTTGATTCAGCCTTTCATCATGCTCTTCTTCTGAAGCACCAGTTACACGGATATCATCGTGAATATTGTGTGCACCTGGGCAGTCCTTCAGGATCTGCCAGATGATGTGTTGAAATTTCTCAGTGGCCATATTTACACCAAATAATAGACGCTTGTAGCGGTAAAGACCATTAGGTCCTGCAAAAGTGGTAATGTCTCTTGACTCTGGAGCAAGCTCAACTTGGTGAAATGCCATGTTCAAATCTAACTTGGAGAATACTTTTGCCCCTGACATTTCTTGCAGAGTCTCTTCAATAGTTGGCACAGGGTGTTTCTCTCTCAGAATAGCTCGATTAGCTTGCCTCATGTCTAAACATATGCGCACATCACCATTTGGTTTTTCCACAACAACAAGGGGATTTATCCAACTTGTAGGCCCATTCACTTTCTCTATCACATCAAGTGCTTCAAGTTCCTCTAATTTGTCAACAACCTTTTGTTTCCTGCTGAATGGAATTCTTCGCATAGCTTTAGCAGAGAGGGGTGACACTTTCATCCACATGCAGCTTTAACTGAAAATTTTTAACTTTCCAAGGCCAGCTAGCTGACCAACATTATTTTCCGTTTAAGGTGGCTCCATATAGTTTCATTACTGCGCGCGCTGCTAGTGCAAGCTTGTCGGAATCTGCGCGCGCAAGCATGCGCAACACCGTAACTTGAAGAATTTCTATTTTGCTGAAGTCACGAGAACTAAGCAATTTGGGGTAATCTAAAGACGCATCTAAAGATGATTTTTTTTAAACTGGCACAGGGGTGGGATTTTCCTGTTTTTCGCCCATATGAAAAAATCATCAAATTTTATACATACATTAATGCAAGAATTTTTAAACATCAAACAACATATCGAATTGCTTATTTCAGTTACTTCAGTAAAAAATATTACCTTGATGAAATAGAATCTGACAAAACACGTGTACTCGATCAACATCCTTTCTGATGCCAAAATTCTGAAGGTCACAAATTATTACTGTCAGTACATGTACAGCTTTGGTTGGCTTGGTAACAAACGCTGAGTCGTTTTTGGCAAAACCTAGTAAGCCCAAAACAATCTGACCGGCGATCACGCTTCTTTAAAAACAATGCTTCGAGATGGGTGCACGTTTCGATTCCATCTGTGCCTATTTCCATTCGCGAATCGACAGAAAGGGTATCAAATTTTTGGCTGTACAGCGGGTTCGAGTGATTTCTTTTATGCGCGTCTGTCGCGTCGCCAAACGTCACATCACTTAAACGAATACTGCTGGCCACTTTTTCTAAAATAGGAAATCTCCTTCCAGAGCGTAAATTAATGAGATGTGCTACATATACAGCTCGCAACCTCTGACTAATTTGGATTTTGGGTGACAAATCTCGGTAGCATTTCAGACATCCGGTTATCGAACCGCATCACTGAGTCCACTGAGACTCAAGTTGCAAAGAACCAAAACAGCGGTTTCAAAACAGCATGCGTGCTATTGTAGCCAGCGTTTCCTCTCCCGGGGTCTGAACTACAAGCAGTCGGCCACTAAAAGCAGAAATGTTATCTTGCGGATAGAGTAAGGTTGCCTATCTCCCGTAAATGATGTTTTTTCCCTCTGGTATCCATAAACATTGCCCTTAATCATTGCGAATCACGAAAGGTGAGACAGATTCATTCCGTTTTTCTGCAGTTCGGGTTCCTTTGATGACTTAAGCTTGATATTAAAGCAGAGCCGAAAAGTGTGAAATTTTTCTCCTGACACCCCTGACCACCGCGATCAGAATCGGACGAAACATCAACCTGAAATATGGAAGCTTACATCCCACGAACACTAAAACTTTCTATATAATTTTACTTTCGTTTTCAAAATCTTGGTCTTTGAAACCGTGGACTATTGGAACTGGAGAGTAAAACTGTCACTCTTTAACGGAAACGAGAAGAATGTGATGTGATTCAAAAACGCTAACCATAATGTTTTCCAGAACATAAACTAAAACTGTGAAAAAAAAGAATCCGATGGAAACTACTCAGAGGGAACAAGTTACTCGACATAAAATTATCGCTCTCAATTATAAAATCTTGTCTCTAGACTACATGCAAAACTAAGTCTTACCTTCACGTAATCTTTTTTTGACTCATCATTAAATTGATACGATATTCTTTCAACACTGCCATACTTTGAACCATCAGTTTTGGCAATAGGAGAGCCATCTTTAAACACTTTTACTTCGCCTTCGTGTACTTTGATGCACCAGTAGCCCATATTCAGAAGTCGATGAGCGTTGGAATGTTAACGAAATGTCCAGCAACTCTTGAACGTACGACCGGTTTCCAAAAGTGACAACTGATGCCCGAATGGTTTCAAAAGTGACAACATATAATGATTGAAATCGTAAACTGTGTAAAAAAAACACCAATCACAGGGATAGTTGGAAACAATGGGCCTTGTATCTGCGCGAAAACAGACCAATGATATCGTGACACGTTAACTTAACGTCAAATATCATCCCCCGGGAAAACCACCTATAGGACTGGTATTAACGGCCATCAATGCAAATTTTTGTATTGGCTAGCGACGCCTGTTTTTTAAAATAGTATCCTATCTCACAACACTCACCACTCGCGCTCATTGTTATTACGATATGGGGAAAATTGATCGAGCGCCCTTGAGTGGGAGGAACACATAAACTGTTCCAACACGAATTTCCAGCAAAGCAGGGCGGGAGGGAGGGCCGTTCCACCTTCCTCGTTGGCGCTGATCAGAGAATGAGCGAAGAGGGAGTGTTTCACAGCATTTATTATAACCCTCTGGGATTTAGCAATTCGTGCACATGCATATCCATGTGTATAAAACATGCTATTTTGCGGTTAACACTTCGCGCTTTGATTTTGAGTGTTGTGAATAGTATCCTATCTCACAACACTCACCACTCGCGCTCATTGTTATTAAGATATGGGGAAAATTGATCTACGCGCTACCCCGCTTTGTTTCACAATACCCCCACAACTATATTACACCCAACAACAGAGCCCTAACATGGCTCTTAAACCTCCAATCCTTAATATCCAAACCTCAATATCCAACCCTCACCCAACCTAACCCAAAGACATTAACTAACCAATTCAAAACAATTAGTCCACAAGCGCCCTTTTCTCAGAAGTGTCTGACGGAAAAGCACAAACAAAACGCTTTAAATCATTAATATCACTCCATTCCGAGGTGAGAGCTGGAATGTCTACTGCAGACAATCTAGTCGAAGCACCCGCCGGATTGAAGACCTTGGCCAGTTGTAAATAATGTAGGGCCGTATGTCGTCGTGTCCAACCAACATGATCCATTATCTGTGACAGCTCAGCTCCTGACAAAGTAAGGGTTATAGCGCACCCGGCCCTGAAACCATGAAGAGTTTCTCCATTGTCCGATCCCATCTCCTGCAGGTATCCTTTCAAACGAGCCTCAGCCGCGAATGAGCTAAAGGGCGCATCAAGTATGCCCCCTTCAGGAGTAGTTGGGCGAAAGAGATATCCCCTTGACAAATCGATCCTTAAATATTGGCTACTGTCATATAATATTCTATTCCCTGAACAGGGCAAATCCTTGTTTGCGGGTTGCGTTTAATCCCAAAAACATTGCTATCGCCATCTCTCAAGGTTGTACACCAAACATGATTAAAGAGAAATCCATCATCATTTGGGAACCTCAATATTTCTAGTACTTTCACCTGGCCCATATCTCCAGGTCTGTCACCACTGAAAAAGACTGCCTTAAAGTATGCCTGATCACGTGCCAGAATAAAACGTTGCGTTGAAGATATGTTCGAAGACTGCAGGCTCTTGTCAATATGATCAGCTAACTGGGCAAGTTTGTCCACGAAAAAGGGGGTAGCCTGTTTCGGTGTTATTCTGGCCTGCAATTGTTCGGCTGTTACCAAACGGAGGTAATCCTTAAAGGACTTATCCGCGGCCGGATTACCAAGGCCAAGACGTCTGTCCCACTCTCCGTCACGCCCAATAGCGTGAAAAATTGCCCTCAGTTTGCCAATATATGAGTCCACAGTTTTATAAGAAAGTCTTAATGGGCAAGCACAATCAGGTGTGCCTCTCTTCCCTAAGTGAGGACAACCGTTCCGGTGCACTTGGGTTTTCCCATTCTTATCTTTGTGTACCAAAAATCGGCAAATATCGCGAGGTGTAAAAGTCGCCAACGTTGGACATCCAGGAAGGGAGGATATGAAATTCTCTAATTCATTCTGGAGCGAATCTTTTTTTTTAGAATAGCCAGTTGCCTGGTCAAACAAGGCTAATTGTTGAAGCCATCTATCAATGGCATTCACGTCAACTTCCAGAGGCGTGTTACTGCGACAATGTATAATCTTTCTGTTGTATCCGCATCGTTGGCAGAAACGGAAGTCAAAATCATTGGCATGATTACACTTGGGGCATCTTACAGAAGGGGCAAACAGCTTTGCAACCAGGGGTAAGTCCTGGTAAGACGAAAGGAAACACGGTTACAAAAAAAAAACACTCAAATTTCATTTCAGGATTTATTATGATAACAAAAGCAACTACAATACTATGCAGTCAAAAGACTTAATTGTATAAATCTTAGAGAAATGTTCCGGAAAAATACAACGTGACAAAAAACTATTGTCCAAAGTCTTTGTTTAACTTCATCCACACAGAACCGATGGCCAACACACGTCAAATGCCCAGAGATCCCCAGGGATCCCCACATGAGGAATCCATCCTTTTCTGGAGGGAGATAGAAGGACTCCAGCGTCCCCTTTATCCGCGAGTTTACAAGATTTTCTGGCACAGTTCTTAACCAAAGGCCACCAATACTTCCTGGGGTGCACGTCTAAGACCACAAGTGTGCAGGGCCGCCGATTGAGCTTTCAGGAAACATAAAACAGGACCCACCAGGGAGAGAGGTGGGAAAGCGTAAGGATGGTCCAAAAAAGGAGCCCCACTCGATAAATCTTGCGCAAAAACATTGACACCACAAGATTGAGGTGATAGATGGGGAGTAAAATGTGGCAAAGGAGAGCCATTCTGATCCGTCATTAGGTTCGAGTCAAGTGCCATTAGATCGCACGTGTGCCCCTTCTGGCCACCAAACTCCTTCTGAACTTTTGCCCATATATCCGGGTGAAGTTTACAGTCAAGAGTTGTCAATCGGCGAGAGGGTGCGTCGGCCTCATTTTCATTCGTCGGGATAAACGACAGATGGAGGGATATATTTAACTTTGCAGTCGTGAAAAACAACTTCTTAATTGCTTCATTCAAAGACACACTTTTCCCACCTTGTCGTTGCCACGAATGGACCACCGCCTGGTTGTCAACCAACCCATCTACCCAAGCATTCCTCAGAGAATCAGGAAAAGAAAGAAGAACCGTATCAAGGGCCAACGCCTCCTTTGTGGAAATATCAAGCCCCTGTTCCGCCTCAGTCCATTAGTCAGAGACTTCGACGACACGGTAACTAAGAGTTAACGATCCTCCCCAACCCGAGGCTGAGGCATCCGATGCCAAAGATATTCGAAGATGGCGTTCATCCCTCCATGGGAGTGGGTCATCCCAAGTGCGCAAAAACAGCCAATGTGAAATTTCATCTTTCAGTGCCTTTTGCACCCTTATAGGCTTGGATGTGCGAAGGGCCTTGGATATGGCATTATTCATCTCCCTAGTAAACAAAAGCGCTCCCGGCACTGCCAAGGAGAATGACACACAATTGCCAACCAAGCGTTGGAGACACTTCACCGAGATAACTGAGCATCCTAGGATGTGCTGAACAAGGCTAAGAAATTTCTCCCTTTTCTCGGGGATAAGATGGAAAACCTCCCGAGGAGAATCTGACAGGAAACCCAAATATGGAACAACTTTACGTGGCATCAAAATTGATTTTGGCAAACCCAGAAAGTATCCAAGTTTGATCAAGAAGAAGGCTACCAAAAAGACAGCCGATTTTGCAGCTGCCAGATGATGTTCGTCCGGATTTACAAAAGCCGCATAAGCACCACGTCTAGGAGATATCTGTAGTTGCCCATTGTGGCGATCATCAATATACAGTGAGCAAGGGATCCCCACAGAACGGAAGAAATTAGAAACCATACGACCAGTGGAGTGGTAGACAAAAGGAGATATCTTCCAACCAAAAGGCAAGGTGTTATAGACAAAATACCACCCACCTCACTGGATTCCAAAGAATGTTCTGCTTTCCTCAGTCAAAAGGAGATGATCATACCCAGACTTATCATCTAGCATCGTCTGGTAAGTGTCACGACCCACATATCGAGGAAGGTTTATAAGGGAATCCAACCTGAAAGGCACGTCTTTCATCCATAAATTCAGAAAACGGGCATCATGGCAAAGTCTAGGTTTTGAAGGCTCCACAGTTAATGGGAGGATCAAATGGGGTGGGTCAACTTCTCCTACTCTACCCATAAGGGAAATGGCTCCTGTCTGCAAACGATCGAGTAACGTGCTTCTAACAAAATCCGCTAAAGGCTTACAAGACATTGTTTTTAAAATGTTCCGAGGGTGGACGATCAGAACTGTAATGTTTCCCTTTAAAACTTCCAGTAAAAGGTTGAAAGTATTCAAAAATTGAGACTTTTTCCCTAATCCATTTCAATGTTTGTTGTTGTTCAGTAGATGGACGATCACCAACAATTTCTTGCCACTGGGCATAATGTTCATGGACCTCACCAGCGCGAAAACAAGCAGGGTCTCTGAATCTTAACATGGACGGATCTCCAAGTTTTTTACCTCGGATCACTAGATCAATATCTTCCCTAGAGAATTCTGTGGCTGTCACCCCGGTGCTGACCCCCACGGAGTTCCCCAACCAGTCAACCCAACTTAGTGGCTTTGGCGAGTACCGAGTACTGGCAAGAAGCTTTTCTTCAAAGTTCAAGTCGTAGTCCCATTCCCAGCTCAAATGGCAATGAGATGTCTACGGAGAGATAAAGGGAGGAAACCGTTATAATCACGGGTGTATAAATTAGCAAAAACACTGATGGGGAAAACCACGAGGCCAGCAAGGGGTGACAGCCATGACCCAGCATAACCGGGGAAGTTCGTTTAGATACTCTTTTTCACAACTGTCACTCCAAGCAAACCCCTAAGCCCAGGGAGGGATTTTAAAAGATTTATCTTCAAAGGGAGAAAATATCAGGACATCGAAAGAGCCACATACCACGAAAAATGCCTTTATTACTTAACGTTACACAAGTAGCTATCCTTGTTATCAAACCCCTTTGAAAAAACTTAGTCACCATTTTGCTTAGAACAAATCAACACAAGTATTGCTCTATTTATTTTGACTACTCTGCGAGGATTGACCCTTATAAGAAAAACCAGAAGAGCCTGCCATTTCCCTCTTTCGTCTAAAGCAATACGCCTGCACATGGCCAAATCTGTTGCAGTAAAAGCAACGGACTCCACTGTAAGGGGCTGCCCCCGCCTTTCTTTCTCCTCCAGGATTCTGTCTGGTCTGTCTGCGCCGGTTGTTCTTTTCCACTTTAGCTACTACGTCTAAAACTTTCTCCTGATCTTTGTCCCCAAGCAGAGGAAGGAGAAAATTGCGGAACTGCTCGTTGGGCTCGTTGATCTTTCCACGCAAGGTCTCAAAGGCAAATTTGTAAAAACCCGCCTTTTCGTGCTTGGTGTCCTGGGCCCCGTTCTTTAACGCTTCTAGAAGATCCAAACTTTCAAACTTATTAAATTCTGGAACGGGACGTGAAGCCATGTGGCGAATTTTATCCAGAAGATTGTCAACCGATGACGCTGTAAAAGCGTCTAAGGACCTCTTCAGCTCATCATACCTCAGTTGTAACACCTACAAAAAACAAACAAGCAAGCCAACTATCAAGCCAAGCCTCCTCATGCATAGATTCCGGTCACAACATCACAAAAATCATTACTATAATGTAAACAAGACACGCATCCAATCACAAAATGTCACACGCTATAAAACCGTAATATCTCTATAAACAGACATAATATAACAGGGAATTCCACGCCTCGCTTGCCATAACATTTCACATAAAATGAGCCTCAATGACGAAAAACTCGTTTAAAAAGCCGCAACAAGACGCACAAAGGCAAATGATACACTTCACCCGCCATGACACCCACAAAGCCACACCCTAAGTAGGAAAGGCACAAGCTTCGCTAATTTGAACCTTTTCCCAGCGATAGCCAACAAATGAACTTATCTAACCAGTCTTAACACTAGTCATAACAATTAATTAGAGTAGTGATTCGCTAAAAGTGGACACCGCAAAGCCAAAACAAGTAAATCACACGCTCCACTAGCCCGAAGTTTCGCGATCATGACCGTCAAACAGACGGCTGGCTGAAAGAGACACTCTAAACAATAACAACAAAAGCAATCACAAGCCTCAATGACCAGAAAAATAAACAAAAACAAAATCATTATTCAGACAAATCAACAGCTCCACTAGCCAGAACAATTTTATAACGCGATCAGCAATCAATCTTTAAAAGAATCGCTTCATGACAAGAAAAGGCAAAAAACAAGCCTCACTGACCAAAAACATTCTCATAGACATAAACATTGCTCAGACAAAAAACAGCAGACAAAGCAGGCTTCACTGGTCAGAACAATCACGTTCATCAGTCAGAAAAAATTGTCTGAAAGAATCATTTCAAGACAACAAAAGGTATAAAACATGCCTCACTGACCAAAACACATCCTCGACGTCATGAGCACAAATCAAACAATGACAGGCAAACACAAGCCTCACTGGTCAGAAAAGTCTCAAAAAATCACGATCATCAATCAAAACATTCTTTGAAAGAATCATGTCGTGACAACAAAAGGCAAAATAAACATGCCTCACTGACCAGAACATTCTCAATGCCATGGGCATAAATCAAACAATTACAAGCAGGCAAACACAAGCCTCAATGGTCAGAAAATTCTCAAAATCACGATCATCAATCCAAACATTCTTTGAAAGAATCATGTCGTGACAACAAAAGGCAAAATAAACATGCCTCACTGACCAGAACATTCTCAATGCCATAAGCATAAATCAAACAATTACACGCAGGCAAACACAAGCCTCACTGGTCAGAAAAAATTCTCAAAACCACGATCATCGATCAAAACATTCTGAAAGAATCACTTCGCGACAACAAAGACATGGATTATGCCTCACTGACCAGAACATTCCACTGTTCTCAACATCACATGCCTTTGTGGCCATAACATTCTGGCCACAACCAACAATCGGTCATGGCACTGAAACAATCACTAACCGACAACAATAGGCCAATAACACGCCCTAATGGCCAAAACATTCACAGTCGAGTAAATGAATCAGAAAACATAACACATCCTTCGGGCATATTTAACATTCCCCCGAACATAATAATCAAAAGCTAATCAAGTGGGTAATCAACACGCTAAAAGAACTATTTCAAAACAATTTAGAGCTAGGTTGGTAAACGAAAAAACACCTACAATTTCATAAATAGGCACACAAGATGCCAAACAAACGATGCATAAACTATCGCGCCCAATCACATGGAAAACATCAAAGGAACCATTCCCCAAAGGGCATACTTCGAAAAACCACGAAACCAGCTTAGCTGACATAATGAAGGAGTCACCTAACCCAACCACGCGAGAAATATGAAAAGGGAAAGCGGTCGTCCCAAAATAACTAAAAGTATTGCTTCGGCTACAACACAGCACCAGGCAAATAAAGACGAAAAAGAAAATATGCAAAATCCCAATTCACCTCAAGTTTTTCCTCAGCCGTCAGTTGTCCTGCCTGCCCCGCCGCCGCTACCTGTCCAGCTTGTCCTGCTGCCGGCAACGGTCCAGCTTGCCCAGCCGCCGCGACTTGTCCAACTTGTCCCACCGCTGGCAAAGGTCCAACTTGTCCTGCCGCCGCCATTTGTCCAACTTGCCCTGCCGCCGCCATTTGTCCAACTTGTCCTGCCGCCGCCATTTGTCCAACTTGCCCCGCGGCCGGTCGAGGATCAAGCGCGTTAACTGCTGCACCAGCCTGGCGAAGGACAGGTCTTGCTCCGTCCTGTGGTATTTGAACTTCGCCCGCGGCCGGTTGAGGCATTCTGAGAAAATCTCTTTGCTGGAAATTCGTGAGACAGTAAAGAAAGAGTTCCACCTTCCTCGTTGGCGCTGATCAGAGAATGAGCGAAGAGGGAGTGTTTCACAGCATTTATTATAACCCTCTGGGATTTAGCAATTCGTGCACATGCATATCCATGTGTATAACACATGCTATTTTGAGGTTAACACTTCGCGCTTTGATTTTGAGTGTTGTGAATAGCTCATGGCGAACAACCACAGTTATGGATGACGAGCATATTGACGCGGAAAGCGAACGTGAGTTCGTTTCAAATTTATACAAACGTAGTGAAGATAACTATTTCCAAAGTACTCCACGCAAGACTCTTCGAACTTGTATTTGTGGATGCCTCATTTGTTTTGGAAAAAGCTGAAACTTGCCTTTATTTAGCGCTTATAAATTTACAGCATTTTCTTTCCCCATTCAATTCTCAATGATCGTAGCAGATCGTTGGAAACGTGATACCACTGAAAACTCTCAACTCAAAGGTCACATTCCGCCTCGCGCCAAATTAAAATTTTAAACTTCATAGAGGGTAGCGCCATACTGGACTCATGTGGACTCATTTCCACAGATGGAAACGCATCGGAAACTTGACATGTTTTCAGCATTGCGTCATAAAGGTAGGCGGGCCATGTCATAAAGCAATATTACTTTTTTCGTGTGAATATGCGGCGCTTTAAATAACGTGGAAAAGAAAAGTCTTCCATGTTCGTTATCACTCTTTAATACGACTACATTCTGTTGCATAACTGGCAGGAAATTTAGATCTCAGTGGTCGTTTTGCGTTTTTTTCCTGAGGTGTGAGGGGCGTGTGTGCTTCATGCAATTTTCCCGCGTAGTTGTCTTCCTGGTCTCCATGGAGACTTGGGCCGCATGAGACCCTGGGAACGAAGTTTTGCTTCTTGTCGTCGTCCATTCTCGTTCCCATAGCCCTTGTCGCATGGTCGATCTTGACAGTATTTAATTTTGGAAGTAAATGAAGAATTTTCTGGTCGACAGATAAGGAAAAACCTTTAGAGAACGCCAGATGATTTAAGATGGATAGTTTACACACGAAACTTAAAAGGTTTGTTCATTTTTCTCAGAGAATCACGACGATTCATTTGAAATATTCGACTTGAGCTACAGTTCTGATGGCGATGATCATGAAAACGTCAAGGGAAAGGAAAGTGAAAAAGGTAAGCTTATGAATTCCTATGATGATCGACAAGATATGTACTAGTATCAGGACTTGCAGATGAAGTGCATGTATCAGAGCTTGCAGTTAATGTAATAAGAGCTTGTAGTCCGATCTAACTGGCATTTTTTTTTGGGAGGGGGGGTGGGGGTGTGGGGGTGACCAACTTGCGAGGAAAATAATACTTGCTCCTTACTTGATACTTGATCCTTTTTGGGGGGTGGGTGGGTGGGGGAGTCTAAATGAAAAATGATCGAATTGTGAAATATGATTGTTGATTTTTTTATGCAGAGTATTAAGAAAATAAACCCTTTCAGGCTGAGAGATTGTCTGAAAAATGTACAGTTGCCCAAGAAATGAAGCTTCAGGGGCAAATGTGAAATTTTGAAGGACAATCTTTCAGCCAAGGGTAGTATCCTCCAAATTACTATACATTTGTACCAGTAGCCGAAAATGGCTCTGTATTACATAACCCTCCAAAATTTTTAGCATGTGCCTTGTCGTCAGTAAATTGGAAAAAAACTACAGTGAGAATCAAGACATAACTGCAGTCCAAATGAATGCAAATTGATTGGTTAGCATACTTTTTAACACAATATTTGGTCGAAAAGTTGCACCTGAAAAGGTGACCTTGTTTGTTTGTTTTGTACTTGTCTATAAACTGCTATAAAATCGGGTTTCTTAGTGATTTCAAACAGGCAGAGTATAATTATTGTCTGATACCCATCCTCGGACTTTTTTACCCTGTGATCGTGATGCATTTTATCAAATGAGCGTGTGCAAACTTTAATCAGTGGGATATTATAAGTCTTTCAGGGATGTTGCTAAGGGCCGGCTGCGTACAATTTTCACCGGCTGAAAGAGAACTTAAATCCGGCTGAAATTTCACACGAAAACAAAGACTTAGGTAAACTTTAGAGCTGCCAAGGCCAATGCCAGAAAAGCGACCTGGCCTTGTTGATGAGCTGACTTAGTGTTTTCTTAGCCACATCCCTGTTACATGTATGAACAATAATCAAGGTAATTTAATTAATTAGGCTATTAAAAGAAATGAATTCTCATTTTTTTCTGGCAAGAAATTGCAAGAATTTTTAAAAGGGAGAATTTCCTTTTCTTCTAACAGTCTCACTCACTTTGCCTTCTATTTATTTTTGACTGCAGACAATCATGAAGACTCTATAGAGGTCATTTCTCTAAGCCATTGCTCTGAAGGTGACTCAGAAGTAAAAGTACAACTGGATCCTAAAGTTGGTTAGTTCTCATTTTTTAGTGAACATGATGATATTGATTCAATATTGATTTGGCAAGAGATGAATGGATGACTGGATTGGATATCTTATATAAACGCTGATCTGTAGTGATGTGTCATGTAGTTGGATATATTTAATGGCATAGCTGGCTAAAATTTCAAATCAAACTGAACTACCTGTAAATTTTGATAAGATTCTGTCATCATCATATCCTTAAGTTGTAATTTGAATTTGGTGTTATTTTCATGACTTGGCAGAAAACCCAGATGAATCAATAGAGGTGTTTGATTTGAGCCACTGCTCTGACAGTGACCAGGGAGTCATACATGTACATGACAGATCCACTGGTTAGTATATTTTAATAACATTCTGTTCAATTCAAAAAATGACTTATCTTGCTTATGAGTTCCCTGTACATGTACTCTTGAGATAGAAACATTTTATTTCATAGAATTACTTATATTTGCCATAGGTTATCTTGAAGAGCCAGTAGAAGGTTTTGATCTAAGTTACTGCTCTGAAAATGAAAAGGAAGCCATATGCGATAATCAAACTGCAGGTTATAGTTTTTTTTTATTGTTTTGAGATTACAGTCAAACCAACTGAAGCATTCTGTGGACGGTTAAACTTAATTAATTTACTTGGCAGATGGAATGTTCAGGAATGTGAACATAAACATAATTGACAATTACTGCTGAAATCAACTAACAGAATCTTTCAATCTGCACTCATCCTGTTTCTTATGTCTGTTTTCAAGGGTTTAATGTTCATTATTCCAATCACAACCAAATATTAAATCTAGTCAAAATTTGTATATTTAATTAAAAAAGTCAGTTAATAATTATAATAATGGTATTTGAATATCTCCTTTGAAAATCTGATGGGGTGCATATTTTATTAGGCTGTGTAATTTAATTTTACTTTCATTTACAAAATCTTGGTCTTTGAAACCTTTTACTCTGGCAAGGTGCCCATGCCCGAATTATGGTGTGGGTACTTGAAAAAAAATAGTATGTTCACATTAGTGCCCAGCGAGAATTGTGCTCAGGCACCGTGCCCAGGCACCAAGGTAAGTGTGAACACAGCCATAGAATTTTTCAAGTGCCCCTGATGTCATAATTTGGGCACGGGCCTCGTGCCTGAATTATGACATGGTACTTGGGTACTTTGGTTTTCTGTGTCTGAACACGACGCTATTTTTTTGCCAGTGCTCAGGTACTATTAATTAAATACAGTAATTAAAGTGTCCTTTAAGTTTCTAGAGGAGAATTATCTAAAGATTCCATTAGTTCTTAAACGGGGCAACCTAATTTTTTTAAAAGGAAGAGCATTGATCAATTGTTTAGCTGAGATGTGCTCCAAGAAATTGAATATCAGTTGGGAGTTCTAAACTACTGTAAATGTATAGACACTGCAAATAGCTCATGATAATCGCTTAATTTCACCCATTGTGTTTTCAACAGAAGACCACGAAGAAGAACCACTGGAGGTTTTGGATGTAAGCCACTCTGACTTTTCTCTTGGTGATGAGGAAACTACAAATGACCCTGAAGAACAATCATCTTCAGATGCATCACAAGAGAGCCAAAATCATGGTTAGTAGACTTAACTTTTTAAAAATTGCAGTTACAACTTATTTAAAATGAGTGGGTGAACATCTTTTTTATGGTTTGTTCACATTCAAGCAAACTTGCATTTTACCAACTATCAGTCTCTGATAGAGTAGCTACTTTTATAATTATTGATCACATTTCAATTTTAAGTTCAAAAGTGAATGATGTCTTTCTCATACAATCCCCTCAAGCTCATTGCCACATGGCTTGTTAAGAATGATAAACAGCAAAACAAAAGAATTCCACATTTAAAGAAATAATTATGATAGCAATTTTTTTTCTGAACAATAAGAACACTAAAAACAATAAAGTTTGATGACTTTCTTCAGCATGTAGATGTTTGCATAAAATTTTGAAATCTGTGGAGAAATGGCAGATATCATTGCAGTTACAACTTATTTAAAATGAGTGGGTGAACATCTTTTTTATGGTTTGTTCACATTCAAGCAAACTTGCATTTTGCCAGCTATCACTGATAGAGTAGCTACTTTTTATTGATCACATTTCAATTTTAAGTTCAAAAGTGAATGGTGTCTTTCTCATACAATCCCCTCAAGCTCATTGCCACATCCCTTGTAAAAATGGTACCGGGATCTTGGCGGGATCTTGCCAAGATCCCGCCAAGATTCCCGCCGGGATCCCGCCGAGATTTTGGCCGCAGGGATTCCCGGTTCCCGCCGGGATTCTTACCGGGATTCTTGGCGGGAAGGCGGGATTCCCGGCGGCCAAAATCTCGGCGGGACCCCGGCGGGAATCTTGCCGGGATTCTTGGCGGGAGACGGGATTCCCGGCGGCCAAAATCTCGGCGGGATCCCGGCGGGAATCTTGCCGGGATTCTTGGCGGGAGACGGGATTCCCGGCGGCCAACATCTCGGCGGGATCCCGGCGGGAATCTTGCCGGGATTCTTGGCGGGAGACGGGATTCCCGGCGGCCAAAATCTCGGCAGGATCCCGGTGGGAATCTTGCCGGGATTCTTGGCGGGAAGCGGGATCCCGGCGGCCAAAATCTCGGCAGGATCCCGGCGGGAGTCTTGCCGGGATTCCTGGCGGGCAACCGGATATCTCGGTGGGAGTGTTGCCGGGATTTGCGACGGGAAACAAAATTCCTTGCGGTCAAAATCTTCCCGGCAGCCAAAATCTCCGGGGGTCTTGTCTGGAATCTTGCCAGGATTCGCGATGAGAACCATAATTAACATTAATCAAACTAGCAGACGCTGACAAAACTATGTCCTATATTGCAGTCCCAAGTATTGTTGACATGATTGTTATCAGCCTTGCACGTGTTTCTTAATTGAATTATCCCTTGTGTGGTACTATTTCCATGTGACAATAACGAGAAGACAAAGAATAGTTCACGTGCATGTGATGTTACTTCAGCGCGCCGAATTTAACGTTGTTGATTGATTTCCACGTTCCACATGAAAGCCTCGTGGTGCCAGGAGCGTTGCTGGTGGAAGGAGGCAAGTGTCTTTCTTATTTATTTGCTGTGAAATCCGTAGCATCTGCAGGAGAATAACCAACGAACAGGAAGAGTTTGATGGTGTTTTGAGCATTTTTGTGTTTGTTCGCACTTGCATTTTATACTCTCAAATGTAAACTATATGTGTTCGCGGTTCAGAGAGATCGATTTATTTGTAGTCAAGACAAAGCATGGAATAGCGGCCGTGCAGAAACTCAGGCTTGTTCATGATCATCTAAGAAAGGAACACTGTGCTGGACGAGAATTTGTCAGTGGAATTTAAATGCTGAGTGAAAGAAACGTGTGAAATCTGAAGTATCTCAGGCAACGCAGTTTTGCGAAGCACCTTTTACAATTGTCATCAGAGGAACAAATATTGTTTGGTACTCCAAAGTATTCAGAATTTCACAGAACCGCCCCATTGGAGGAGACAGGTGGAAAGGCTTGGGTTTTATTTTATAACATGCACACCGTTTCAGATTTAAGGTTAATCTGCATCGTTATTTCAAGATTACTCTCTCTTTAATAAACGTAAGTGTATTAAATTTTGTTGACGCGTTCTGCCTGAACATACATGCAGGGTCTGTAAGTGGGCGAAGCTTATGCAAAACACAAATTAAATCGCCAAATACTAGCAAATGTGGGGAATTTGTTGAAAACATCTGCGCCGCTTGCATTGCGCTTCAACTTGTTTATAAATGTAAACACTGAAATATGATCTGCAGGGATGAACAGGGATGACCATCTGTTTTTGTATAACCCTAAGAATCCAATAAATTGTATCTAGTAAATAATCCCATTATTTTCCTTTGTCTTTGTGCTTTATTTTGGATAGTTCAACTGAAAACAGAATGTGCGAGGACTTTTTAAATGAAAACTATGTACATCTAATTAGACTGTCTCAATTTGTTATGGAATTTATCTTGCGTAGTTCTTCCTCAACTATTCGCCTTGGAAAAGAATACAAAAGGAGAACACGTTATGGAGAATAAAAAGGTGAAACCGACGACACCGAACAAAGAAAAATAGAATTCAAGGGGTTACAAGCAAACTATACTTCCCGGTAACTTGAAGCCTCAGTTAATCGAACCTCCCGCCAACTTTATAACTCGAGGTGAACGCTTTTTTCTCTTCACAACATTTCCTTCAGAATTTTGTCCTGGATAAGTGACAAACCTTCAAATACCTCGAACCTTTTTTATTTTCCTTAAAGGTTCGAGTAAAGAAACTGAACAAGAAAAATGACAATGTAAAAATAAAGTGTTTGTTTTGTGGCGTCTTCTCGTCTTGCAGAAATTGGCTGCTCGCCAAACTGTGGTCACGCAAGTCACGATTTTTTTGTCATGTAGTTTAAAGCTCGTGAAATTGTCGATCGCAAATTGTTTATATATTGTTGTTGTTGTTTTGCATCTAAAACCATTTAACAAGGAACCATTTTCAGTATTAGATTCTGCAACTTGCCGCAAATTCTGAAATTTGTCAGACTTGTCACCTGGCTGTTGTGTTCGCTATCGGGGTAAATTGTGTCAAGTTTACGCAAATCTGGAGAAGACGGCGAAAATTAAGCTTACTTTTTGAACTCACAAAATGAATGCTTAAGTAATGTCTAAGAGCAAATTAGTTACCGGTAAGTAAGTTTATTTATACCATCCTCACACATTTTTATAGGTAAGTCAAGCTTTTTTTCAGTGTGGATTTTTTCTCACAAAGGAACCTCTTTCTGTGAAAGTCCCGCCAATGGTCAGTTCACTTGACTGAAATCAACATCACCAATTAAAATAAATTAAAGGTTAACAGTCGACGACATCTAAAAGGGTTCTTTCAGCGAAAAAAAAAAACAGAAGGCAACGAAAAGCAGTACACGCTGACGCTTTTGAGTGAAATATAAAAGTGAAACTCACTGACCTTTTCCTCACATGTTGAATGCTTGGAGCGACCAGACTCGTCGAAGGAAAGAAACCCAGTTGAGTTAAGCGGCTTCCATCGCGGCAAATTAGTAAGCTGTAGAGACTATAGACGTCCTTTGGAAATTTTTGAAAGCATTTAACTCGATTGTTCATTCCTCAAATGTAGCTTTGTCCACAATATCTACTCATCCTTTGTTTATGTTCATTCTCAGTACACTTTAGTGTGGCATGTTTAGCTGGGTTTAGCATGCCGGCCGTTCTCTCGTTGACAACAGTTTCTTGAGTTTCTTGCAAAACGTTCTCTTGCTTCAAACTTGACAGAACCATGTTGTTTTCGGTAAAAATAATAAGTTAAACGTTTCAATTTTCTCCTGTACATACAATAAAAAGAAGCCATTTTCAACTTGTTTTGTGGAAAAGTTCTCGCATTTTTTGGATTACGCGAGCAGCGCTCGCCGATGGCGTGATTGAATCAACCAATCACATTGTTCCATTAACGCAATGGCGGGAGTCAAGGCGGGATTTTTTGGCGCGACTACGGTATTAGGTACATGGCCGGCAAGCAGCGAAAAAAGTTAAATTCAGAACGACAACATAGTAGTCACAGGAAACAGTATATTTAAAAACCCTTGCTTAACTTTTCCGTGGTGGCTTATAAAGAAAGTCCAACAAAGAGATGGCATGACATCACCTAGACAGAAGTAGTCATTCAAAATACAGGGATGCGAAAACGAAGTCCTCTGCATAAAAGGTAAGCTTAAGTGACAACAAATAGACATCAGTGGTGTGATAAAATGAAATGACTTGTAAAACAGAGCCGATCAGAGCCAGCAGCGTTTCTGATCGTTGTTATTTTGGTAGATGTCGCGCGTAGCGGCAAAGCTACAAAACCGGACAACCGTTAACATTGTTCTTCGTCGATTGTTATTTTCAGTTATATCGAGAACCCGGAATGATTCTCCTTACGGATACAGCACTGCGTTAATTGTCACTTTAATCCCGTTTGAAGATTATAAACTTTTGAAGATTAATAGAGTTCGGGATTAATGACCATCGTCTTTACAATCTCGCACAACGTGCCAGCGCGAACTCCCGCACGATGATCGCCTTATTTTTTATTCATCAACATAACGAGCCACACAAGATCGCTGTTTGAAACGCACTCTGATAAAAATATCAGTTGCAACAGACCTCGCTAAAGTTTGCTCGGGCTTTACATACCACAACTTGTAATATTTTTTCTGAAGTCTCATCATGGTCAGTTTTGAATCTGCGCATCTTGCCAAGATCGTAGCTGTCTTGCCGAGATTACGGTTGTCTTGGCGGGATCACCGATGTCTTGGCAAGATCACGCCGGGGACCGAAACTCTCGCCGGGATTCTTGCCAAGATCCCGGCCAAGATTTTTTCTTGCCAAGATCCCGTTAGAATCCCGGCGGGGAAATTCCGTTTCCCGGCAAGATTTTTCATTTCCCGGCAAGATCCCGGTAGGAAGCGGGATTCTTGGCGGGATCCCGCCGGGATCCCGGTAGCCATTTTACAAGGGATGGCTTGTTAAGAATGATAAACAGCAAAACAAAAGAATTCCACATTTAAAGAAATAATTATGATAGCAATTTTTTTTCTGAACAATAAGAACACTAAAAACAATAAAGTTTGATGACTTTCTTCAGCATGTAGATGTTTGCATAAAATTTTGAAATCTGTGGAAAAAAGGCAGATATAATTTTTTAGATACAGTATTAAAAACAAAAAAACAAATGTTGTTGATCAAGTTTAAAAGACCCTTCAGTTGTAGTTAGCCTTCGCAATTTTCGATGGCATCAAAATTATGAACATTGAATGGTGAATCAAAATCTCTGACCATTGCTGTACGTTGTGTTACTGGTAGTCTGTTTATTAATAATTACCTGTTAATGAACAGTTTTACAGTGGTCTCTTTCATTTAGACGTCGAAATAGAAAACGAAACATTCGAATGTAAACAAAAACAAAGGTGTGGCTGACTAGGGTCATTTGATAACTGAGGATTGAGTGTTTTTTTAACACTTAGTTTAGTTATTGGAAATTGAGTATGTACATGTAATAATAATAGGAGCAGTAATTTATTGTCTTCAAGTAAGCCAAAATGACAACTACACTTATTTCATTGAAAAATTTGATGTTGTATTAAAGACATACACCGATAACAAAAGTTTAATTGAATCAATATTGTGGAGCATTACAATTAATGAAGTGTTCGTTTGCTTGTTTAGGTTATACTGAAAATTTACCTGCACGATTAGGTGGAAAGAAAGTTTTCACTGACTTGAGTTCATGCAGTGGAGTGGCTGAGAAAATAAAAAATATTCTGGTGAAATGTGGAGCTCAAAGAACTGAATTTTTAGACAAGCATGTGGACGCTATTATTGTGGACAAAAGACAGCCTCGGGAGAAAAAAAAATTTTCAAATTCATCAACGACATGTCATTCAAGGCTTGCCTGTATGATAAAGAAAACAATGGGGAAGACGATTTCTGGTTCATCGTCAGTTGAAGAAATTGGGAAAAAGTGGAATATTCCAGCACATGATTATAGAGCTATTCTAACAACAAACCACTACGACAAAAAAAAAGCCTGAGGAGTGCAGTATAAAAAATTTCAAAGGTAAAAAGTTGAAAGCTTCTTTTATTAAGGTTGAAGACAGGACTGGAAGATACAGACCCAATTTTGTTGAAATGAACACAATTCCATTTATTGATTTTAAGAGCCAGAATCCAAAGTCTCCATTTGAGACTTGGTTTAAAGCAAATGCACCTACAAGCAGTAAGGGAGATGCAGTACCATCAAGAACCTGCGAGTTGTGTCATGGGACATACTCTGATCTTGACAGCCATTTAGTTTCTAAAAGACATATAGCAGCGGCAAATGATGATTCACTGTTTGAAGGGGTTGATCATTTAATCAGACGTGGAACATCTTTGAAGGACTTTATAAAGAAAATTGAGGACAGGAAGAAATTAGAAAAGAACAGTGATTTCCAGTCGTAAAGGCTGACTTTCCCAATTTATATTTAATTTTATGCTCATTAGAAAACTTAAGACTGTCTACCATTTTACATAATGATACTGTGCATTTTAGTTATTAAAATTTGTATCTAAAAGAAATACATTTTAAGATAAAACATTAACTGCACTGAAATGATGTTTCAACCTCTCTGAGGTCATTTTCAAGTTTAATAGCTTTTAAACTGAAAATGGCCTCAGTGAGGTCGAAACGTTGTTTTTTGGCTCTATATTTTATCTTAAAATGTATCTATAAGGCCCTTAAATACTTGAATTCCAAAAAAGAGTAAGACATGGGCACATAATAGGCAAAGATTATGGAGTGCCTACAGTGTTCCTCATTTGCACTGAAAGAATGTGATGACATGTGTAACGAACTTCATCTGCATAATGTGCATTTTCGTAATGTTCAAGCAAGTGCACTCATTTGGATTATTCAGCAAGTTAAAGGTCAAAGACCAGTCAGCATTGATTGGATAAAATTTATACAGATATCTGACCTTGGAAAGAAAGTAAACAGTGATCTAACCCAGTGTTTATCATCTAAGAAAATTTCAGATGAGAATGAAGGGAAGCCATTTGAACCTCTGCTAACAATGTGGTGTTCATAAACATGTGCGATCTGTGTTATGCAGATAATGTTGATTATACATGTGCTGACACCTTATCAGAAATCTGAAAAGTTAAAGACAGAGACCTTCAAATTTTTTAAACACCTTTTTTTTATAGGCAAGTGTAGTTTTTTTATTTGTTTTGTTTATTTCTCATTTATGCCAAATTTTTGCTTCCTTATCAGTAAAGTTTTTTTTTTATTTTGTACTTTACAACGTTACTGTTAGAATAGATGCAGGTTCAATCCAATACATGTATGTAAGACTGCATACTAGGAATTCCCTGACCAGTTTGCATGTGGCAATTGGCCAAATTTACTGAGAACACAGTATATTGACAGTACGATTTTGATTGCTGCATTTAGCTGATCAGTTAAGAACAGGTGAAGATGTGCTGTGGCTAATGTCCAACCATGTTACTTGCTGTACTAACAAATGCTTCAGGAAGTTGTCCATAGAAGATATAAAGTACTGTGAAAAGAGCTTGAAAAGTCAGAAACAAACTGCCAGAAGAAATTCGCTATTGGATTACCTTCACAAACACAGCAAGATTGCAGTTATTGGAGGAATTGAGACACAATTTATCATAGGAGGAAGAGCAGTATGCAAGCGTGCATGGCTCCTTGCACACGATATAAAACCAGAAACGTTTCGACGGATATACTCAGATTTCCAGAAAGGAATAGTGCAAGTTGAACATGGAAATCTGGGCAATAAACGACCTTCCCAGAAAAACAAAGAGTGCATTGCATGGTTGGAGTTCTTTGTGAGTTGTGTTGGACAGTATCAGCCAGATCAGACCACAATCCACTTACCCTCCTGTTATACCTTGTCATCAATTTACCAACAAATGGTTGAGGAGAACAATAGTTTTGGTGTGGAATCAGTTAGCCAATCACAGTTCTACCATATATTCCACACGCACCTCAAACATGTTTCACTCCCAAAGGTTAGTACAGCTGAAGTAGTAAAATGTAATGTTGAATTAGTTTGTTTAGTTATGTTTAGTTTGTTTACCTATAAAGGAGGAATATCTTAGACATATCGTTTTTCAGAGCAGTACTAGTTCAGTTAAGCAGTCTCCAACATTGTAATTTATTTTAAGTACAGGCATTTCTTTATGCATTCATTTAGGAATCATTCCTGATCAGGCATTACAGAAATCTCAATCTAACCAGAAATAAATTAAAATTTCAAATGTTAGGCTTATTTAAAGCAAATTGAATCACATGTGTTATATGGACCATGATACACGTTATCATGGTCAGCAGAGACCAGGTGAAACACTTACATGATGGCTTATGATCAACAAGTGATTCATTTTTTCCATGGTCTATTTTATAATATGAACACAAATTATATTACCGGTATACTTCATTTGCTTTTATTTTTGGCTGTTTGTGGCAATATAGTCAAGATGCAAAGATGTTGCCAGTATTATAGCATCGTTTGCCCTGCAACAGCCAACAGTGCATGGTTAACCATATTATTATTGAAAACAAATTAATGTGGTAAACTCCTAACAATGGACAGTTTAGACTAGAGGCAAGCTATGTGTAATAAGCAAAGTAAATTTATTCCTTTTCCAGGAGAACCGCTTTACAAAGTGCACTGATTGTGTAAAATGCAAAGAACAAAAGGAGAAAACGATGGACAAGAAACTTCGAAGTGAAATTGATGCACTCTTGAACAAGCACATGGAACAAGTTTGGTAAGTGCTTGCATAACAGTAAGTTTGTTGTACAATACACATGTACATTTTGTTGTGGCCCTTCATGCTAAGTTGTAAGTATTATTAATATTATATTTGTACAATCTAATGTAAAAGTTAAAGTGGCAATAATAATTAAATGTCGTTATTGATCAGTATACTGTTTGACTTACAGTGTGAAATTCACTTTTACAGCAATAAAAGACCTACATGTAAAAATGATTATAATAATTCATTTCTGTTGTCTGGTCATGGTTCTTAATAACGCTGATGGTGACGCTTAAAAATATAAGAAATAAATATTATACATGCTACAATACAAAGTTTGTAATGAGACAGAGTGTTTTTGGTTAAAAGGCTGCAGATTTTTGACTCATTAAATCTAAGCAATTTGTATAGGGCTGTTAGAACAAGCCGAACTGGCTTGCCAAACGTTCTTTTCATGTTTTTAGCAATGTAAATGTCCCTGTAACTTTCAATGAAATAAATGTATAGCCTTTAAACCTCTTTTACTGATTTACTTTGACTTGATCGTAAATTAAAGTAATTTAATTTTGTTGACAAATGATTCTTCTGGTAGCCAACCAGCAGTCATAGTTGCATTGGTCTATAATTGCTGACGTATTTTATGAGGAAGCCAAAGAAAACAGCCTGCTAAAGTTTTTTATGGCATTATTCTGGTCAAATCACAAACACCTGTAGCCAATCATAAAATTTTAAGTGGCAGTATATATTACCATACATAGACTAGCAAAAACATGCTTGGACGTTTCTAGTATGTACTTACGGTATGTCTTCTTAATCACTTGACAGGCAAGAGCGAAGGGTTTACTACAAGCAAGCACCGATACAAAGCAAGAAGATTTCCAGACAAGTATTTAACAATCATTGATGATGGAATGGATCAGAAAACAACGAACATTCCCAGGGTACGCCGAAAAACAAAAGCAACCTGTAATTTGACGTATGTTGGCACACACCTAATTGGTGCTATTCTTCACAATGGGCAAGCTGCTCCTGGTAAAGAGACTTATGGGTCATTTGACTTCTACCATTGGAATCATGACCCAAATCTCACAGCTTCAGTCCTTCTCAGGGTAATTGCAACATGGTGCAGATTCTACAAGCTCCCTCCAATCTTATACCTTCAACTTGACAACTGTGTGAAGGAAAACAAAAACCAATACCCGATGTGGCTGCTTGCACTTCTGGTGGAGCTTCTTGTGTTTGACAAGGTACAGTCTACATGTAAGACTGCAGGGCAATACTACATTATTGCAGGACAGTGTCAAGACATATTATGCTAATTGGTTAACAGTCACCACAAATGGTACAGTACATGTTTGTTTGCAAATCTTTGTACACTGTAAACAGTGTACATGTATTTATTGAAAAATCCAATATGCATTTAGAGGGTTATTTGTGCATTATATTGCATAACTTTAAATGACCCTTAAAGTCTTGTGATTGCTTGTCTATGTAAGAGTTTAACAGGTCAACACTGGCTTAATTGTTTTCTTGTGTAAACAATGTCCTTTTCGGATGTTAGTAAGGTTTCAGTTCCTGTCTTGACTAACGTATGTTGATACCAGCATTTCCAGCTGTACTGTATGTCAATTTTTAATTCCCTCATTAATTTTTCCAACCCCTTAAGTGAAGATGAACTTCCTTCCTGTGGGTCATACCCATGAAGAAATTGATGCTTTTTTTGGAGTTTACTCGAAGCACCTGGACCTGAATGACATTTACACGATGGATGGTATGTGATCATTCTGTGATTGCAATGAACTGTTTGGTTATCAACCAAGTTGTCGCATGATTAAACACAAAAGTGAGCTTACTCATTAAGTCTTTCAATTTAATTTTCATGTACAGTATTGTTCATTTTTTTAAATGAACAAATGGACACATGCCAGTTAACTCAAATTAATTTTCTCTTTTACGTTTAATCAAATTGTTTACACCGCTTTACTTATTGCATTTATTAGTATTCATTTGCTTAATTTACAACAAATGAAACATACCTGTAAAATCAAATAACATAATTCCTAAAGATTTTCCCAATGTAGATCTATTTCGATTATCCTGAGACTCAAATGCACTGCAACAATATTATAATACCATGAGCTGATAAATATCCACAGTTTTCACTATACAAGCACATGCCTGTCCCCCTTTTGTAACCACAGTCCATGTTATCGCTTGTAGCCTAGGAATGTTATACAACATTGCATGATGCATAAAATTGATACTACAAAAAATGTCCACAGAAATTGTGTGCACTGTGCACAATGATTATAATTTTAAATATTGTTTTTAATAAACGACTTTTGTAATTTTCTTTTCACTTTTGCAATAGACGTGCAAGAGGCAATGCAAAATTGCATACAGAATATTAAAGTCCTATCTTTTCCGTTGGATGCTGTGTACCACATCAAAGAGTGGCTGACACCACACGCAGAGACGCTCCATGAGCATACAACTCCTAAGTGCTTTAAATTTGTTAGAAATTCTTCTGGGAAGTGCGAAATGTTTTACAGGAATTACTCTCACATGCCATGGGAGGGTCCTGTGGTTGTCTTAAAGGTACATACATGTACATCCACATTTTTGTTATATTAAGATGACATTTGTAAGCGGGTAACGATTTATTGAATTTTAACAAGCCGTTTCCAAACAATAGAAAACATGAGCGGTAGTGTGTTAACCAGATTTAAATAGAAATAATTTTCAGTAAAAAAAGTCCTTTGAAGTTGATTGCACAAAATCATTGCCAGAAATAACAATATTAACTGAAAATTTATGAAAATAAGTCTTCGTCGAGGAAATCAGTCTTGCATCCTTCCGTGTTGGCAGCAATTCCAGCTCTCCCAACCCCTTTGTAATTGTCAGCTGTACAGACAACTATTTTTAGTTGTTTTTTTTTTCAACTCATATTAAATCTGACTGAGACAAATTTTACCGAGTTCTAAATTTAGCTATTTTTGCCCAATTTGCTGAAATCGCTAAGATTAGTAGCCCCTAACAATAGTAACCTTTATATGGTAACACTGTAATGGAAATTTGTGAATAAAACACTCAATCGAATATGTTTTTAATCTGTTTAATGTATGTTGCAATCACTCTAGCGCCAACCAATTGGCAGACCAAAGCTAGTTAAGCCTGTGTTGGACAAAATCGACTTTGAGGGTTTGAAGCGTGACCTTGGGAAGTTCAGAGAGCATTACCCTGAAAAGGCATTCTTATTCTGGAGTGACTGGGTCAACAAAGAAGAAGAATTGGCTTCCGTGCCAGAGGAGTGGGATTGGCCCTTGGATGCCATTCAGACTGCCGAGAGAATAAGGCCATCTGCTGTCGCTCATTCTGTCCCTGACAATCTTCAAGAACTACGGGACAAAGAAACTCAGCCAACTAGACAGGCAAGTCATAAAAAAATTAAACTGGACTCCGGATTGAGCAGTCCGGGTTCGAGCCCTGGCCGGGATCACTGTGTTGTGTTCCTGGGCAAGACACTTTACTCTCATAGTGCCTCTCTCCACCCAGGTGTATAAATGGGTACGGGCATCATTATGCTGGGGGGGGGGGGTGGGGGTACCCTGCGATGGACTAGCATCCCATTCAGGGGGGGAATTGAAATATTCCTAGCCGCTTAATGCTACAGATTCTGGGATAAGCTCTGGCAAGTATGGGCCACTTGGCTCAAGGCTTCCCTGTCTGTTTTCCTGCTAGGAATTTCCTACACGTCCTTAATTATTGCATTTAAATTTGAGTTGGCATTTATGTAGAATGAACTTTTTTTCAAAATAACGAATACCACATAATCCAGCTTATCAGTGATTAACATGTACTTCACAATTTTGCACTCTAATTCAGGAGACAAGCAAGCAGATATTGTTGTAAACATTGCAATAACTGTTATTTATCTTCTATTTCAGATTTATACTGGAAGGTACATTCCCCCAAGCAACAGACAGAATCCTGTTGAACAGGTTGAATGTTTCATGGAAGGCCTTCAAGTGGAAACCTTTGCGGCAGTACATTTGTCAAACTGCGAGGAAGAGCCAGTAATTGGAGCGATTAAAGAGGTGACTGAGAAGCAGTTTACAATACACTATTGGAAAGGTACCTACCGAGGAAGTCAAGATGGTGTCCTCTGAACAAGCCAAGGTCCCGGGAACCTTGGACGCAAGTACTACCGAAAGAGTGTATAATCATGCATTCCTTTGAACTCACAGAGGCTAAAAAGCTGCAGCCAAACACAAAGAATTTCTTAAGGAATAAGTATGCTACACTGAAGAGTGTTGCTGATGATAATTAACAATTATTCGCCGATAGCGAAGTGATTATTCAACAATAGAATCTTCCATTCTTGAATTCACCTCTGGAAATTATACTAATTCTTGATATTGAATATAGTGAATTTCTTAAGTATCTCTACTGTTACTAGAACTTGGCTTAATGTCATTCAAAGGATAAAAATGTACATGTTAGACATGATTTAAATCTAGTTGATAAGTTTGTTCTTGATAGCAGATATTCAAGTGGCAAAACGTACATGAACATGCCTTTTCTTTTACCTCTTTTGGCTGAAATAATATGAAACAGTTGGTTTTTTTCTTTTGAGTAGTGTACATGAAGGTTAATTGAAAAATTAAACGAGACTTACCTGGAAGTTGAAGTTTGATTGAAATTCTACCAAATTACATAATGCCAGGGAATCACATGAGATTGCTTGCGCATGCGCATGATCAGTCTTAGAAGACTTGGTGCGCGTGGTGTAAATAACGTGTAGTAACCCCAAGGGTGGGTGGGTAGGGCATGTGATCCCCTGGCATTATGTAACACGGTAGAATTTCAATCAAACTTCAACTTCCAGGTAAGTCTCGTTTAATTTTTCAATTCTACCTCGTTACCATGCCAGGAGATCCCATGAGATTTCAAAGCCAACCACGCGCGACAAGTAACGAAGAAGAAATGGTCCAAAGATAATAGTTGTCTCAACTCAACATACTTTATTGAATGTAGAAATTATAACGTAAAGTTAGGTGTTTAACCTTCAGCTGATCCAAGTACACTGGATGCAAATTGTGACTCTCTAACTACAGGTTTGTTGTAGAATTTGGCAAAAGTGGATTCTGATGACCAACCTGCAGTACTCATTATCTCATCTAGGGACACTGAGGCGTTGCTTCCTGCTGACACTGCAGCAACTCCAGTACTATGAGGTTTAAACTTCTTTGTGTCAATGCCAGCAGAGGACAAAACAGTTTTTACCCACCTACCAATTGTATCCCTACTAACTGCTTTGTGCGGCTTAGTGAAGCTCACAAAAAGTTGGGATTCTGATCCTCGTAACGGTTCTGTTCTGCTGAGGTACTCTTTAAGAGTAGTAACTACACACAATCTACTATCCCTGAAAGCAGTTAAGGTTACTGTGGGATTAGGGAAACCAGGTCTGGTTTGCTTTAACAACTTGGAAAACAAAAACGTGTAACTGTCAACAGACACCCTCATGTTTGATAAATTTAACAAGTGAACAGTTTGCCCCCTTTGGCCAGAAACTAACAATATTAAAGTCACTAGTTTAAGTGTCAGTTCCTTAAGAGTCAATGTTCCAACAGGCGACAAGCCTTGAAGGTAATGTAAAACAACGCTGACATCCCAAGTCTCTGAATACCTTGGCGAGGGAGGATTGCTCTGAAAAATGCCTTTCAGTAAACGTGACACTAAGCGATGCTGACCCAGACTTGTACCATCTTCTAATACAATATATGAAGATAAGGCACTCCGTGCTGTATTAATGGCACTGTAAGTGAGTCCCTGTTCATAAAGATGTGTGAAGAATTCCAAAGCCTGCTCTACAGTTGGTTGATTATGATTAATTTTCCTTTGAGCACAAAAGTTAGACCATTCTGGATATAAACTTGATATTGTTTCTGGGTACCAGGTCTCCAGGAGGCCATGAGGAGGTTACAAGCTGATTCTGAAATTCCTCTTGTTTCATAGGATCTCCTGATATGTAGCAGGCCATGTTATGTAGTTGGTCATGTTGGGTAGCGTCAGCAGTCTTTTTTGTTGTGGAAGAGCAACTGGATGTCTTATAAACAACCTCAACATCTGGGGCCACCAAACTTGTGTTGGCCATATGGGTGCAATCAGAATCCCTTCTGCTTTGTCCATTGCTACTTTCCTTAAACATCTAGAAGTAAGAGAGAAAGGTGGAAAGCAATAAAACTTGTATTTGCTCCAGTCAATTGTAAATGCATCAATATGGGTAGCCTCTGGGTCTGGCTTCCATGAAGCAAACATAGCTAGCTGTCTGTTCGCCCGGGTGGCAAAGAGATCAATTTCAGGGCATTTGGATTTGACTAAAAACTTCAGGGTTCAACTGCCATTCGGTGCGTTCATTAAAAATTCTACTCTCTCGGTCTGCATCCGTATTCTGGACCCCAGGGATGTGTGCGGCAGTTAGCCACGTGTTGTTATTAATGCACCAAGACCAAATATCACAGGTGATGTCGTTGCACGATGGAGATTTAGTCCCACCTTTGGAGTGTATATAACAGACAGCTGTAGTGTTATCAGAAAGGACTTTCACATGTTTCCCAGACAATTGTGATTCAAAAACTTTCAGGGCAAACTTAATTGCAAGAAGGTCCAGCTCATTAATGTGTTTTGACTGCTCTCTAGTAGTCCAAAGGCCTTGGGTACTAATCTTATTGCAAACTGCTCCCCAGCCTTTTTTGGAAGCATCACATGTAATTTCAATATCAATTTTACCATGTGAAATCGGATTATTGGACTGCAAGACATTGTCTACCCACCAGCCCAGGTCTGCTTTGGCAGCGGGGGATAAGCACATTATGTCCTGGTAATTTCCCTTAGCAATTTTAAGGGCAATGTTCTTGTCTATTTCAAGATGCCTGTAGTGTAGCTGCCCATACTGAACAGCTGGTAAACTGGCCACCAGTAGACCTATCACTTGTGACACCTCTACAATTGAGCATTCTGATTTAGCTAACAGCTTTTTACATGCCATGATGACTTTGAGAGCCTTTTCAGGGGTAAGAGTTATTGTCATGGTGACTGAGTTTATCACAAAACCGAGAAAAGTTATTATTTGAGTGGGCTCAAAGACTGACTTTTCAGGATGAGGCAGAAAACCCAATTTTTCAAAAAGATTCACGCTATCCTGAACATTGTGTTTACATTCCTCATAAGTATCTCTTTGGAGATATGAATCGTCTATGTAGCCAACATTAACATGGCCTTTACTGCGAAGTGACCTGGTTTTAGGATCTTTGTAAAGGATCGAGGGGCAGATGACAACCCATTTGGAAAGCTAAGTGTATTGGTATAGTTTCCCTTGCCATTCAAATATTAAATATTTTCTGTATTTTGTACTTATTGGGATTGTATAATAGGCATCCCGCAAATCAACAGATGCCATGTAGCAGTTTTGCTTGACAAGATTCACTGCAGATAAGAAAGTATCCATCTTAAAATGTTTCTTTTCAATGTTGTAATTTAAATCTTTAAGATTTAAAATCATTCTGTAAGTGTTGTCTTTCTTTTTCCTAACAAATATACTAGAAATGAATTCACCCTCTAAATGGGTGGTCTCTTCAATAACCCCTTTAATTAGAAGCTTGTCAACCTCTTTGCTTATAATTTCTCGTTCAACGGGGTTATGTGAAAATGGATAAGCACTGGAGAGTTGCTTTGGCATACTTATGAATTCAATGGGACAGCCCTGTACCATCTCCAGTATTTGTTTGTCTGCAGTGATCTCCTGCCAAGCAGGAATAAAATATTTTGTTCTGCCAGCTATGACAGTAGCTTGAAATGTAGTTAAACTCACCTGATCTTTTTCAGGTGGTGATTTAGATAAAGGTTCCTTCACTGGGTGTTCTCCTGTTGCTGTTGCTGCCTCTTCTTGGCCCCCTCTTTCCTGTTCGAGAAAGGGGGGCGATGGTAGTTTTTTGACCCTGATGTATAGTAAGAATTGGATCTGTAAGGAGTACAGCTGTTGGAACCTGCAAAATGCCTTGATCTTTGCCTCTTGTCCCTTCTGTCTGCTGATCTCCTATCACCATGTATCTTGGAACTTATCCTATTAGCTTCGGCAATGTCCTTGACAGCTTTTGGGAGGTCGTCCCCAAATAATTGGGAAGTTATGGTATTAGAAGGATTGCACAAATGCCGATAACTTGGATGTAATTCAGGCTTGAGCCTTTCTCTCCGACGCAAATTCACTTCAGTATTAGCATTAGCTAACAGAATAACAGCATCCATTAATTTTCCAATGTTATCCTCTTTGGACGAGTTTGGCTCGTCTTTAATGAGTGAATCAATGACTGTAACAACAGCAGTCATACCTTTGATAAGATATTTTTGGACCTTTTGAAGTTTCAGATCATTTGATCTTGCTATTTCGCCTAGGTTGTTCCAAATATTAGAGTTCACTCTTGTTTCAGACAGACTTTCACAATTGCTTGGAGGGATATACTGCTTCTTGAGCTCGTTTAGTTTTGTTTCATTTGGTTTTGCTTCACGAAGAAGTTTGTGCACAATCCCTGCCAATTGTGTATTGATGTCTGGTCCTTTCTCATCCTCAAGAGCAAGATCTTTTGTGAGCTTCTCGATTATAGCCGGGTTAGAGTCGGCTGTTTTCTGACGTTTAGCTGATGGCTCGTCGGGCTCGTTTTTGTCAGAGCCTTCATCGTCCGAGAGCTCGGACTCAGAACCGATCTCCTTGTCTTCAGTTGTTCTTGTGTCCTGTATCAGCTTTCCTAAATCGGCAAAGCCTGTCTTCATTGACTCTGTTAATCCAGAGAAAACAGTGGAAAGCGACGATTGTAAAATATCTGATAACTGTGTGATGTTAACAGTTTGTGCAGTAGATGATGTCGATGCTCTCGCGGTTTTCCCGCCTTTTTCAGTGCGAACAGTTTTCTGCGCTGTACTCGTGTTGGGAGCGACTTTAGCGCCTTTCTTATTCGTTGGCTTATTTGCCGTTTTTCCTGACTGAGTCAAGACCTGTTTTGGTCTCTTTTCTGCAACGGCTGCCTTGACTTCTCCCCTCTTCTTTTCCACCGAAGGGGAAACGCGACGATGAACATCGGCCGTGACGCATTCAATGGCGGTTTTGGCGCCATCACCAGTGACCGCTTCAGAAATAATCTCGTCATTTACCTGGTGTTCAGCAGTTCGCTGTCTGGTTGTTGTCTCACTTAGGAGACTAGTATTCTCATCCATCATACTGAAGAGATTCTCTTCGAGATTTGACAGAGTGGAGTTTTTCGAACTCACAGAATTCACCATGTGCTTGTTGTGAGCGGCGTCGTTCTGTTGTCGATTTTTTCCCACTCCAACAAGTAAATACGAGATAAAAAAGGTGTCAAGGTATACGTACTTAGACCACGACCCTTCGTGTTTTTTGCTGCAGTAGGGGTTGTAATACTGTGACCTGACGGCAAAAAAACCCTATTTTGCAGCCAAAATATCAATGTCGTCTTCCTCTGATCGAAGCATACAAAGCACTGATCATGCGCATGCGCAAGCAATCTCATGGGATCTCCTGGCATGGTAACGAGGTAGAATTTCCAAATTCAGGGTTAAATATACTTGTAGCTTGACTGTTCTTATCCATTGTCATGAGTTCCATTGATGTTAGAGAAGGATGCATTGGTTAATCGGTGGAGTTTCAACTGAACAGATTTATAAAAGAATTTATAATACTGTGTGTAGAATTTTTAACCTCTTCATCAATTTCACTTCTTATGCACAGTCGTTTTTTAAGGATTTTTGCATCTTGGTTTCAGTGAATTTTGGGCTATTTAGTCATTTAGCAAAGTGCATAATTTTTGCATCTTAGTTTCAGTGAATTTTGGACTATTATGTCTAATAGCAAGATGCAGAATTTTTGCATCTTGCTTTCAGTGAATTTTGGGCTATTTAGTCATTTAGGAAGATGCAGAATTTTTGCATCTTGGTTTTAGTGAATTTTGGGCTATTTTGTCACTTAGCAAGATGCAGAATTTTTGCATCTTGGTTTCAGTGAATTTTGGGCTATTTAGTCGTTTAGCAAAGTGCAGAATTTTTGCATCTTGGTTTCAGTGAATTTTGGGCTATTTAGTCGTTTAGCAAAGTGCAGAATTTTTGCATCTTGGTTTCAGTGAATTTTGGGCTATTTAGTCGTTTAGCAAAGTGCAGAATTTTTGCATCTTGGTTTCAGTGAATTTTGGGCTATTTAGTCATTTAGCAAAGTGCAGAATTTCTGTATCTTGGTTTCAGTGAATTTTGGGCTATTTAGTCATTTAGCAAAGTGCATAATTTTTGCATCTTAGTTTCAGTGAATTTTGGACTATTATGTCTAATAGCAAGATGCAGAATTTTTGCATCTTGCTTTCAGTGAATTTTGGGCTATTTAGTCATTTAGGAAGATGCAGAATTTTTGCATCTTGGTTTTAGTGAATTTTGGGCTATTTTGTCACTTAGCAAGATGCAGAATTTTTGCATCTTGGTTTCAGTGAATTTTGGGCTATTTAGTCGTTTAGCAAAGTGCAGAATTTTTGCATCTTGGTTTCAGTGAATTTTGGGCTATTTAGTCGTTTAGCAAAGTGCAGAATTTTTGCATCTTGGTTTCAGTGAATTTTGGGCTATTTAGTCGTTTAGCAAAGTGCAGAATTTTTGCATCTTGCTTTCAGTGAATTTTGGGCTATTTAGTCATTTAGCAAAGTGCAGAATTTTTGTATCTTGGTTTCAGTGAATTTTGGGCTATTTAGTCATTTAGCAAAGTGCATAATTTTTGCATCTTAGTTTCAGTGAATTTTGGACTATTATGTCTAATAGCAAGATGCAGAATTTTTGCATCTTGCTTTCAGTGAATTTTGGGCTATTTAGTCATTTAGGAAGATGCAGAATTTTTGCATCTTGGTTTTAGTGAATTTTGGGCTATTTTGTCACTTAGCAAGATGCAGAATTTTTGCATCTTGGTTTCAGTGAATTTTGGGCTATTTAGTCGTTTAGCAAAGTGCAGAATTTTTGTATCTTGGTTTCAGTGAATTTTGGGCTATTTAGTCATTTAGCAAAGTGCAGAATTTTTGTATCTTGGTTTCAGTGAATTTTGGGCTATTTAGTCATTTAGCAAAGTGCAGAATGTTTGCATCTTGCTTTCAGTGAATGTTGGGCTATTTTGTCACTTAGCAAGATGCAGAATTTTTGCATCTTGGTTTCAGTGAATTTTGGGCTATTTAGTCATTTAGCAAGATGCAGAATCTTTACGTCTTGGGTTCAGATTGATGCTAGAAAAATTCCCACTAAATTCAAACTGTTAATTCAAAACTGCTGTTCACGTGTAACTTAACTGTCCATCAAATTGCCCTGGTGAAATAAAGGCTTTCTTTACTGTACCACTTTGGTTGTTGTTGGGAATATTATGATCCACAATGAACACAATACAGGCTCCGAGCCATACTCTTGTGGTCGACGGTAAAAAGGAAGTTTGGAAAAACCCATTTTAGTTTGGAACGCGTTTGGGCATCACTTGGTCAGTTGTACATTTTTCTGCCAGTTCTGTGTCATTCAGTGGGTTGCATGATAATGCTGTCAGTTATGTATTACTCAGTCAGTTGTGTACTTCCCCATCAGTTGTGCATTACTCGGTCAGTTGTGTACTTCTCTGTCAATTGTGCATTACTCGATCAGTTGTGTATTACCCAGTCAGTTGTCTCAAACTCGGTCAGTTGTGCCACACTCAGTCAGTTGGATGATAATTCCGTCAGTTGTTTATCACTCCGTCAGTTGTGTACTATTCCATCACTTGTGTATTACTCCCTCAGGTGAGTTCAATCCTCTCTTTCCCATTTCTATTTTTGAAACACTTTCAAACTTCACCCAGCTGCAGGTTACTCGATTGTTTTGTTGAGCAGAAAATTTTTTCAAACCTGGGAATATTAGCCCCAGAACTGTTAAAATGCCTTATTTTTCCATTGTTTACAGTCTCACAATCTCCTCAGTTCTAGTGTTCAATGTGACTCACTGAAGCTTAAGTGTAGAAAACAATACTTAAAGTGACAAAGCCCTGGAGATCTACAACTGTACAAGCAAAACTGTAGCGCAAAGAATGGGCACACATAAATTCGACAAAGTCAAAATGATTATCACTGCCTCCAAAGCAGCACCTGGAACATGCCAGATCAAAAATCAATGAGTCATTTCCATAAATGAGTCATTTTCACTGAACTCACAGAGGTGTAAGCCATGTAGAATAAATATTTTATAGCACTAGTTTTATTTAAGGCCTAAGCTCACTCCATAAGATTTATATTTCAAGCTTAATCTGAGCCTGATATATTTTAAAAGTCTAAAGCTGAAGCATATAATTTTAAGAAGGACGGATTTATAACAATATTTAAGAAGGACGGATTTGTAACAATGTAACGATAAGACAATTTGTTACCTAAATCCTCATGGATCAAAAACATAATATGTTCATTTGAGCAACATTGAATCAACTAGCGGTTACGGAGTTCGGCAGTCGAGTACGCTCAAACCCATTATTCTGAACTCTAAAATAACAAAAAAGAAACAATGAACAGCAACAACAAGACCTCTAACACTTTGCCGTATTCCTCAGACTCTTACATGCAAAACGTGTCTGTTTTTCCTATTTTTTCTTGAACTGAACTTCAGCTTTTTCCGCTATTTTGTTTATCTTCACCTTAGCATCTCGTACCCAGTTCTTCTCACCCTTTTCGCCGTAGCCGCCATTTTGAATACATCTCCATTCTCGTTGGAGACACGTGATCTGCTGTGTGCCAGGTCTTCTCCCGAGCTGCCGCCATTTTGAAAAGCGAGAAGACCCTGGGGACGAGATTGGGACAATTATTAGTTGACCCTTAACTGAGGTTTCAGTTTTAGATTTAATTTGAAATTTTATGCAGTTGTTTTGTTCCAGAGTCAGTTTGACTTTCCAACCTGTAGCCTTCTAGCCCGATGATTGCTCTATCACCCCCAATTTTGGTCCGATTGGGTTTTTAGCAGGATTTTGTGTTGCATTCCAAGGGTATTGCTGAGTAAAAGATAAAGCTGTTTTCAAAACAGATACTTTCCATCAGCGTTCATATAACCAGCAAGTGAGTTGAGATGAGCGTAATGCAACAATTGCAACAATATGCACTCAGTGTACTATAGTGGAGGGGGAAACTGACTCGTGTGCGTTGTTTTTTTCTCAGAGTATGTCTTAAAAATCGAAAATAAGCTAGAAAGAGACTTGACATTTCAACATAGGTCAAGCACGCAATGCGTGCCTATGTTTTAGACTTGTAATACTGACAAAAACCAACGCTACCGTTGCCTCAGTTTTATGTTGAAACACTCAAGGTATTACGGCCATTATTTTATTGCCCCATAAAACGCCCTGCAAAAACACTGCTGCTCAAGTAACAGATACCTTTTATTATTAATCACGCCGCCAATATTATAGGTTCTACTGTATTTATGGAATTTCTCAGTTAGATTACACCAGGCGCTCAGCTTGTGCTTCTGAGGTGCTAATCAGGGAGAAATGGCAACTGAAACAAACCTAACTACCAACATTATGACTTTTGCTCTAGGAGCAACAAACTGTTTAAATGGTATCAAATTTCGTTTGATAAATTGTTCGCGCCAAAACTGAACACGTGATCACATGTCACGCAACGAGTTTAATCGACCTTTGTAATCGCCTTCGAATCGTGTTACGTTGATGTTTGTAATTCAGGAGCAGCTGATTAAATCTAGTTCTAGTTCAAGATAACCGTTTCGTCGTCCGTTTAATCAAGTTTGAATTCATCCCGAACATCCGTCTGAACATCTGGTAGCAGAGCGAGGCTTTTGTGGTACGTAAACATTGAGTGTTTTGCTGAAATGAAGTGTTTTGAGTTTGAAAATGTCGAAAGAAAGTGAGGCCGACCACGTGCAGTTGCAGTATGTAAACGAAGAGGCAATGCGGGTCGCCGTTGGGCCTACCCGTTATGAAAACTTCAGCTCCCGAAAGGAGAAGGCCAAGAACAAGTTATCTCGCCTAAAGGTGACGCTTAGGAGGCATATTAACGTCGCCGAGAGTCTTTTGAAGTCACATGGAAGTCGAAGAAAATTACGCGAGCTGGCTGGCAAATTGAGGAAGCGTTGAGAGAACTTGAGCGTGTCAGCAAAGTATACGAATCGTTTTTGGAACTTGAAGGATTGCAGGAACACCTGGAGCTAACGGAAAAGGCTACTGAAAGAGCAAATCTATCCCTGGAAAACATTGAAATTTCGCTAAACGAAAGGGAAAACGAACCGCCTTCAGAAGCTGGTAGTGAATACGCGCCTTCGCTCCAATTTGAGGCGGCCAGCGGTCAAAGCACACCCTCGCGCGAAGTGAAAGCGAGAGGCGTGCACGCGTGATGGATCTGCAAATCGAACAAGCAAAGAAAGAGGCTCAACGCCGACTAGAGGAGGAACGTAAGCAAGCCGAACACCTCGAACAGGAAAGACAATTACAAGAACATCGTCGTATAAGAGAACTTGAATATGAGGTCGAAAGATTGCGACTAGAAGCTCAACTTGACATTCCTGGCAAGATAAAGGAGATCCAGAAGATATTGAGAACCGTTTACGGGACTTTGGAGATGCTGAAGTTGAAACTGTTTACCGTGTCATTAAACCAAAATAAAGGAAAGTGTTGGCAGTGATAAGGATCACAATGACTCTTTACCTCTGCAAAATGTAAAGTTGCCACCCCCGATTAAATCATCCACGTTAAACAAGCAGTCTCCTAAGTCTGATCAAGCTTATTGCGACACGGAGGAGCGCCTTGATGTTTCTTGGATTAAGGAGATCTCAGCTAAGCAGAGTCCGACAAAGGGAGAAACAAAAGTAGAGGTAACACCAGCGTTCGTAAAATCGATACTACGTCTAGAATTGCCGCGTTTTTCAGGGGATCCGCTTGAGTGGCCTCAGTTCATATCACTCTTTAAATGATTAGTACATGACCAAGCCCTCACCGATACGCAGAGAATGACTTACCTCCAAAGGGCTTTGACCGGAAATGCAAAGAGAGCTATTGGAGGGATGCTCAACCATGGTCATCTCTATAAAGCAGCCCTGACAGAACTTGAAGAACAATTTGGAAATGAGGAACTCGTTGCTGGAGCCTTTATGAAAACTGTACTTGATCACCCACTTGTTGTTGAGGGAGACATAGCTCAACTTCGTTCATTCTACAACACCCTGCACAATGCCGTCGCCACAATGAAGAGCTTGGGATACTCACACCATTTGATGTCTTCAACCAACACTCGTGCTGTATTACAGAAATTACCTGACCCATTAAAGGAAAAGTGGGGTGAAAGAAACATTGAGATGCAACCAGCCATTCCCACTCTTGTTGATCTTGATGAATGGCTCCGTGCCAGGCTTTGTGCTAAGACCATGGTCTGCGAACCCTTACCCAGCTTCGGTAAGCCGTCGAGAGGAGGAAGATCTCGCTTTAGAAGACCACCGCGAAAAGGAGAGCAACATGGCGATAACAGTCATGAGCCTCACTGATTCTCCACCTTGGCCACGAGTGCCACGACAGGAAAACGGTCCCAACCCACAAGTAAGAACTGTCTGGTGTGCGACAGCAAGCATGCAATTGAGACGTGAGAAATTCCTGGCGATGGATGTCAACCAAAGAGCGCAACTAGGTAAAGAAAGGAGGTTGTGCTTTTCTTGTTTTGAGTCAACGGACCACCAGCCTCGTGACTGTACACGCAAGAAACGATGCGACATGGAAAGCTGTGACAAATACCACCACCCACTAATCCATGGTGCAGCACCTGTTTTCGTCGGAATGCCATCTGTGAACAATCCGCCTCCCGTCCCACCTTTGAATGCAACAGCACCCGTCTTTGTTGGAGCTTCATCCGTTAGCTGCGTTTTCACTGCTGTTTTACTGCAGATCGTACCGATAGTAGTTGCGACCCCCAAAGGGGTTAAAGTAAGTACATTTGCGCTGCTAGACTCCGGCAGCCAAACTTCGCTTATCCTGGAAAACTTTGCTGATGCTATTGGCCTTGATGGTGGGAATGGCCCTTTACAACTTGGTACCATAAACTCGTCTGACAGACCCGCACGTTGTGCCCAGATAGCCGTAGAAGAAGCTTGGACCGTACCACAGTTAAACCTGCCCCCACAAAAGGTTACTCATCCCATGATACAAGATTTTCCGCACCTGAACAATCTGAGTATTCCGAAGTTAATTCCGAAGACGTGACACTTTTGCTGGGAGCAACCGTTTTGGATGCGATATTACAGCATGATGTGCGTTGAGGTCGTCCTGGGCAGCCTGTTGCAATTCTCACAGCCTTTGGCTGGACCCTCGCTGGTTCAGTTAAGTCGGTTGTCAAACCTGAGTGTCTACATGTTATGCATGTGCACCGTGTCCTGAATGCTGAAGAATCGTTAAACAAGCAAGTAGAAGACTGGTGGCGAACGGAATCCTTTGGCACGAAGTATGAAGACGTGACACCCCATTCTCTTGAAGATAAAGGGGCTATTGAGACATTAGAAGGAACTGTTAAGCATGTGTCGGGCAGATTTGAAGTCGGAATGCTATGGAGAGAGCAAGAAGTAGAGTTTCCCGACAACCGTCTCATGGCTGTAAAGAGACTGGAGTCCACCGAAAGGAAACTTAAGCGTGACGAAGACCTTGCGAACAAGTAATGTGCCATTATTGAAGACTACGTTGACAAGGGTTACGCTAGAAAGCTTAGCCCCGAAGAGGCAGCCATCCCAACCCCAAAACAGTGGTTTCTGCCACATCATCCAGTCCGTAACCCCAATAAACCCGACAAAGTCCGCATCGTCATGGATGCTGCTGCCAAACATGATGGAGTGTCTTTAAATGACCAACTTCTCATCGGCCCGGACCTCCTGAATAGCCTAGTGGGTGTGCTGTTGCGATTCAGAGAACAGCGCGTTGGCCTAGCCGCCGACATCGAGGCCATGTTTCACCAAGTTCAAATCATAGAAGAAGATCAGCCTGCTCTCAGGTTCCTGTGGCGGAACTTGGAACTGCAACACCCACCTGATTTGTATCAGATGCTCGTCATGATTTTCGGAGCTGCGTCCTCCCCGTGCATGGCAAACTATGTATTGAGAAAGACAGCACTTGACAACCGTGAAGACGTCTTGTTTTCTGAAGATACGATCCAATCAGTAGAGAAGAATTTCTACATGGATGACTTTCTAAAATCCGTAGGTGACGAAGCCACCGCAGTGCGAATGTTCCGTGAAATGACTTCTCTCTTGTCCCGGGGAGGTTTCAGGTTGACCAAGTGGATTAGCTTCTCGCGTGAAGTCCTGTCACAGATCCCTCCCGAAGAGATAGCTACCCCGTCGGTTGATGTAAACTTTGACGAACTTCCACTTGAACGCACACTGGGTTTGAAATGGAACACTGAACACTGTTTCCGTTTCTCTGTTTGCTCAAGTCAGACGTATGAGTCAACCAAGCGAGGCGTCCTAAGCCGTCTTTTAACCGTGTTCGACCCACTAGAAGTGTTAGCTCCACACATGCTCCCCGCGAAATTTCTGATCCAAATGTTGTGGCGTAAGAACAAAGGCTGGGACGAGCCCTTCAATGAGGAAGACCAGAGAATTTGGGAAGATTGGCTTGGTGATCTGGTGAAACTGAGTGAATTTGAACTGCCCCGCTGTTTCTGTGTTGCCACATGTCCTGAAGCCTCGATACAACTTCATGTATTTGCTGACGCCTCCGAAATGGGCTTTGGTGCCGTGTGTTATGCTTGATACTCACTTCCAGATGGTACGATTGAGGTTTCGTTTGTTATGGCAAGGAATCGCGTTGCACCCTTGAAGCAGTTAAGCATTCCTCGTCTAGAGCCTCAAGCTGCCGTCCTAGCCGTAAGATTATACAACCTGGTCAAGCAAGAGTTGACTGTTACTGTCAAAGACACCATCTTTTGGAGTGACTCGAAAACTGTGTTGCAGTACATATCTAATGAAAGCCGACGCTTTCACACATTTGTAGCTAACCGGGTGTCAGAGATTCATGATGCAGCCGACCCGACGCAGTGGAGACACGTCCCTCGCCATTTGAACCCTGCTGACGATTGCACCCGAGGCCTTCGGGCGGCAGATTTGGATAAACATTGCCAATGGCTTAACGGACCCGCCTTCTTGTCCAAACCCGAAGAACAGTGGCCCCAAGACACGTTTGGCCCTCTCCGAGAAAATGATGACGAAATAAAGAACACAAAGTGGTCAGGCCATGCATCTGTTACTGATCCAAGAGCATACCTTCCAGACCCAGAGAAGTTCTCCTCTTGGACAAGATTCCGTCGCGTCCTTGCATGGATATGGCGTTTCGTCCAAAACTGTAAAAGAAAGGCTGAGGGCCGCATCCTGTCGTCTCTAACCACTGCAGAAATCAGCAATGCAGAGTTGATTGCCGTAAGGAAAAGTCAAAGAGACTCGTTTGGTCTAGACTTTGAAGCCTTAAAGGCAAACAAGCGTTTGCCAGTTAAGAGCCGACTCAGTGCGCTTAGACCATACATTGACGAAGCAGAATGCTTGAGGGTAGGTGGTCGTCTACGCAAATCCCCGTTCCTGAAGAGACACTACATCCTTCGATTCTGGACCCGAAGCACGAAATAACGCGCCTTATTGTGATGCACCACCATCTTCGTTTGTACTGTACAAGTAACAAGCATGTCTTGAACGAGCTGAGACAGAAGTACTGGATCCTGAAAGGGCTAGCCACAGTTCAGAAGATTTCGTCCAGCTGCCCATCTTGTCGAAGACAACGGGCAAAACCCGAACCGCCCGTCATGGCTGATCTGCCCAGTTCGAGACTGGGCTATCAGCAACCGCCATTCACGAACACCGGTGTTGATTACTTTGGCCCCATGCTTGTACGCCATGGAAGAAAGACAGAAAAGCGCTACGGAGTGCTTTTTACGTGCTTAACCACCCGTGCGGGAAATCTTGAAATCGCTCATTCACTAGTCACTAACTCTTGCCTGATGGCTATAAGAAGGATGATAGCCAAACGTGGAAAGCCGGCCAATATTTGGTCGGATAACGTTACCAACTTCGTTGGGGCCGAGAAAGAGCTTCGAGAAGCTGTCAAGCGCCTGGATAGCGAGCGAATTGGTGACCAACTGTCTGCCGATGGGGTGGAGTGGCACTTCAATCCTCCATCCTCGCCACACTTTGGCGGCGTTTGGGAACGCCTCGTTCAGTCTGCCAAAAGAGCGCTAAAGGCGGTGGCAGCAGTGTGTCAATGATGAAACGTTACTCACGTTTATGGCTGAAGTGGAGTCGTTACTGAATGGTCGCCCCCTTACTCATGTTAGTACTGATTATCGCGACGAAGAAGCTGTGACGCCGAATCACTTTCTGCTAGGTCGAGGACACCCTAAAGTCCCGCCAGATGTTGTCAATGATAAGGACTTGTATAGTCGTAAGAGGTGGAAGCACGCGCAAGCAATGACCCAGCACTTCTGGAAACGCTGGCTCCGAGAATATCTTCCAGCGCTGACGGAACGCCGAAAGTGGACAAATGACGCCCGCAATGTTCGTGAAGGAGACCTCGTCCTCGTCGTCGATGAGAATTCCCCTCGCGGGTGTTGGCCATTAGCTCGTGTACTAAGAGTGCTTCCAGGAGACGACGGAAGAGTCAGAACAGCCGAAGTCCGTATCAAGAGTGGGACCTACGTCCGACCTGTTGTTAAACTCTGTTTACTAGAAGGTGGGAAGTAGTGTTCGTCGCCTCGCCCCGCCGTCGAACACGGGGGGGATGATGTTCGCGCCAAAACTGAACACGTGATCACATGTCATGCAACGAGTTTAATCGACCTTTGTAATCGCCTTCGACTCGTGTTACGTTGATGTTTGTAATTTAGGAGCAGCTGATTAAATCTAGTTCTAGTTCAAGATAACCGTTTCGTCGTCCGTTTAATCACGTTTGAATTCATCCCGAACATCCGTCTGAACACAAATTTTTTTAAAAGGTTTGAAAAATGAATTAACTGAGTTCACTTGAGACGACTTTAGTTCACTATTAGTTAGATGACACACCGCCCATGTCATGCAGTTTCAGACCTCTCTTAGACCCCGAAAGTATCTTATCCAAGGTTCTCTCTACCTTACATCGTAAATTTCCTTTTTCATCAGAAAACACAGAAAGCTCGCCATTAGATGCCTGACGTTTCAATCTCTCGGTGATAAACGGAGGCATTTCCCATTTAGGATGTGTATATTCGAGATCGTTTTCTTCGAAAGAAACTTTTCCAAAACGGACGCGAGTTTTCAACATCAGGGGTTCATTAGAAGCAACCTGTTTTCCCTCACCATTGGGAAGTTTTCTCCATCTTGGATCAACGGATGTTCGAGTTCCAATTAAACTGTGGAACACTGATAAATTAGACAATTATCCCCATGAATATTGTTACGATGTAAAAACGTTTTGACCAGCTTGCTTAATCGCAATCGCTCAACGAAGACTTCAGTCACGACGTAGCGAGATAAACCATTCAGTTCAATCACAAATATCAATGGGAGATGACTTTTTGTGTAATCTGAATATACACCCACCTGTGCTCGCAGGATGGACATTTTCGTTCAGTCCTGTTTTGCCAGGCTCCCCTTGCATCGCTGCTGGAGGCTGATATTCAAACGTCTGTCCTTTCTTGTTTGGATCAAAGTAATGCAGCAGCGCTTCCTCGTGAATCTGTCTGTGTTTTTTGTCCCAAGAAAATACAAAGCTTTTTCTTCCATCTAGAAATTCTTCCTTTAACTGTGAAGACACAATTCTTCTTCGGGCCCAGCGCGAGATGAGGGACTGTTTCTCCTCGTCCTCGTTCTTGTAATTGTCATCTCCGCCAATGACGACGATGACGTTGCCATCTGCAACGAAAGAAAAAAAATTAATTTCAAAAATTTAATTTAAATTTGTTGAAGCCAGTGCTTATATGCACTTTTGGAACCAGTAGGTCTACCTTAACGAAAAAAAGTGTTTGCCTAAACTTCCGGGAGACTATTTCGCCGACATTTCTGGGAAGGCATTTTGGCCAACTGACTTCCGGGAAGTTGCCCCAAAACGAAAGTGTTTTATATTGCTTTCCTGCATTCGCCTTGTAATGCTAAAGGTAACCAATGTAACGCGGTAAAAAAAAGACTTTTCCTGTTTCTCAGAAAGTAAAACATACTGATGGCTTCTCTGTCGCTACAGTTCCTCTTCCAATAAAAAAAATCATACATGTACATATTCTTTATTGTCAAACTTCCCGTAGGAGGCAATTTTCAGGGGCAATGACGTTTTAAAAGCATTGCTTGGTTTTTCCTTTGAGTTAAGCCGGGGAGTTAAGTTCCTTGCTATCCAAGGGGTTTTTTCGTTTACGAGTGCCCGTACAGGAGACCCTAGACCGCTCTATCTCTAATCCCGGCTATTTCAAGAAACTCGTTTCACTTGCACAATGATGTTCAATTTATTTCTACTCTTGGCTATCTCGAACAATTTTAAGTTTCGTTTGAGTGTTCGAGATACGGGAAGTGGGTCGGAAGACTGTATATCAAGGTAAAGTGTCTCGCAATCTATATATATTACACTGCGTTCGACTGCGTCGTGCGAATTCTTACCTGCCACTTGCAGCAAAGCTCTGTACACTTCGGTATACACCCGGTATACCGAGACCAGTTTCGTAAGCATGAACGACAAAAAAAATGAAGCATCCATCTGAAGTTCAGGAATTATTCTTGCTATCAACTCAGACATTTGGGAAAGAGAGAAGTAGTGTTTCTCTACCAAGAAATTCAAACCGCTTTCTGCTTTGGTTGCGTTGATCAAATCTGCGAGAACGTCGAGGTCGTAGATATGATCACAGTTGAAAAGATGAATCTTTCGTAGCTGTGACAACGTTTCTGTCTGTTACGCAATTCTTTTCACTGTTTTGTGGCTCAGCGAAAATGAAGCCTAATAAGGTGAGAACTTGAATAAAAGTGTTTTCTTATTGCCTTGTAGTATCCTGCGTCGCGATTTAGTAGAACCAAAAAATAACTACGCAATATTTCTGAGAAAAGTCTGTCACGGCGCTAAAAATAAATGCCTTGCATTTGAACGCGAGGAGGACCTGGGGGCGAATTTATACTCATACCATGCAAAACTGGGATGCGGAAGCACAGTTTGTTGCTAAATAGCTTTCGTATTTCATGTATATTTTTTACCCTGATAAACATGTACATCTACAACATTATTAAATAGCATAACTTAGTCATTCACCTTTTTAATATCATTCTATTTTCTAAATATTAAATACTTAATGAAAAAATACATGATAAAGAGAAAGAAAAAATGAAAAGTTACACGATCAATCTGGTAAAGAGTTATTAATGGTTATAGCTAAAGGGCGACTGAAAAAAGGACATAAAGTGGACATTCACCTTGTACTATTGTAAGTACCCAAATCTGATTGGCTGAAACGCCCTTGTCTATTCGGTGCATGACAGAAAACGATCGTGAATATACACACAGTGAAAAATTCTATTGGAACTTTTTAATTAAATTTATACAACACCGATCTTCCCTTGGCTTAATAGGTGTGTGACCTTCACAGTTCACTATTAATACGATTTTGACGCTAACAACTAAATTTCCAAACGTTTACGGAGCGACTGCAAAATTTACCCGCAAGTTGTCGATAGAGAGTTAAAATTTCATCAGTTTGACCGAAGTAATAGTGATCAAAAAATGGCCACGAAGACAGACAAAATTTCTTTATTTTATGTTTTTCTCACCGCTTTTGGCTAAAACGCGTTTGGCTGAACCGCCCACAAACCATAATAGATTTTGAACTTGTCGGAACAACGTACCAATAAGAAGCTTCTTTAAGTTATTGAGCCATAGTGTGTGAAAAGTAAAACAAAAAATGCATCACCGCTGTTATTCCCTTTCAAATTTTCAAGGTTTCACAACCAGTCACTCGGCTGACTAGCTCTGCTTTGAAGCTGGACGCTTCTATCCCCGCCCCCAACCCCACCCAGCTAAGTTGACAGTTGACGGGGAAAAATCTCCTCGTTTATTGGTCCACAGTTAAAAGTTTTGGCGGTTGGCGGCTGACCCTCAAGTTTAACCATTGAGACCAAATTTTAGAAAGGCTTTTTCACTGATCTTCCACAGAAGCCCATTCCAGTTTTCGTCGGTTCACGAGGGCCAATATGATCTGGCCCCTGTTGCCTTTTTGTGTAAAAATTGTACCGTCAAAATTTATCACGCTTCCACAAAAGCTGATACTTGATGCAAAGCTCCACTCGGCTACTCGGGGAAGCATTTGAAACATTATTTATAGTACTTTTGCAAGCATCCTAACCAAACTAACTACTCTGCCTTCTTTACTAAGTTGTATTGTGTATCTCAAGTTCCCTTTCTCATCAGAGATAATAGAGAGCTTGCCATTTGATGTCGTCTTGTATTCACGTCTCAAACTATCGACAAGTTACGGAGGGACTTCCCAATTTGGACACCTAAATTCGAGGTCGTCTTTACTGAAAGATACTTCCCCTTTACGGATACGAGTTTTAAGCATCAGGTTTTCATTGGCAGCAATCTGGTGGAATTCATTTCTTGTTGACTTTGGATCAACTGACCATCGCAGCACGTGATCATTCTGCGGGTCTGACACGATTTTTACTTCAGCCTGAGAAATATCACCAAAGTTTTCCAACAGACTTTGCGTAATGTGTTCTGGGACTTTAAATCCGGGGTGCAGTATGTAAACATCTTCTGGGCGATAAGATATCTTGCCATAGCGAAGCTTACTTTTCAGCATGATTGGTTCCCCAGATGACGTAACATATCCAGTGTATTTTGTTGGGTGTTCCGCCAGGGAATCCTGGGATTGCCGGTCCTCTTCATTCACCAGCTTCTTGCTCGATTCCACATCTCCAGGCTTCGTCACGTAATCTTGTTGCGATAGATCTACAATAGTTTTGTAGAAAGTTGAAAACCAAATCAGTTCATTAAAGATACAAGAAGACTGAGATCCTGGCAGTTTCAAATGAGGCGTGGAAAAATCCAGTCTTTGCCATTCTTATGCCATTCACGACTGCAGGTCAAATGCGAGTTCTTTTACATCCATTTAAATGTTGAATATGAGATAACATATTTTATTATATCATTATATAGACAAGAGTGGTTTAGTGGAAAATAGTCCACTCGTAAAGTTCATAGGAAAGTACATCCGGGATTGGAGTGGCGTATTTTCCATATCCTCACTAGTGAGGATATCGATGACGTCATTTCCCGCTTTAACACTGCTGTTTCTGCAAAAATGCTCTCGTCTATATAATAAAAGAAAATCACACGGTGGCTTGAAGATGCGAATTCTATTTTTCCGTGGTCAAAAAGATATTTTTACTCACTCGCTGCGCTCCTTCGTAAAATATTGTTTTTTCCACTCGAAAATAAAATTCATATCTTCGCGCCGCCGTGTAATATCCTCTATATAATACAGCTCTGGTAACCAGGAGTACCACGTTAATGGTTCAACGTCATCATAAGTTCATGACTCTTTATTTAAATTCACAACTAAAAATAAAAATGTGCTAAAAGATGTGAGCTTTAGGAGATTTTTTGGTATGACGTCAGATTCCTTAACAGTTAACCAACTTTACCGTCGTCAAGACACTTCTTAGGAACCCCGGAAAAAGGTATAGAGTTCAGGAAAAAGGGCTGACGTTGTATAGAGGTAGACTACCATTTTGTATGCATTTCCATTCAACCTTGTTGAGGGTAGCAATTTTAAAACAGAAATGAGATTGACAAATCTGTGGCCCTTGCATGTCCGCATCGAACTTGAATTTAGAAATGACAATGAGCGCTGGACAAAGTCTAACTTGAGAATGATGTTTATTCAGTCAGTGACACAGGCGGCTTGAAAAAAAATCCGCGTTCTCCCAACAGGAGTCGAACCTTAACTAGTCCAGATGCTCTACCACTGAGCCGACAGGAGACTCCTTGGAGCTAAGGCCATTAAACGTGGTTCATGACATCTTGCATACTGCTAAGACTGGAATGTCGATAAGTGGCATATTGGCAATCATATATATATATGATGGTCAATTTTAAGCCGGTGGCTCAGGAAAACTAGGTTACTAGGTTGCTTCTGGTGGTGTTGTAAAATTTTGAGTTTGTGTCGTCAGTGAGATGATATTCAAACTTGATAAACTCACTTATCGGGTGAATTTCTTCAGTTCTCGAAGGATCCACACTTTCATCTATTTCTATTTTGCTGGGTTCCCCAAAAATTGCTGCTGGTGGCTGATATTCAAACTTCTGTCCCTTCCTGCTTGGATCAAAGTAATGCAGCAGCGCTTCCTCGTGGATCGGTCTGTGCTTTTCGTTCCAAGAAAAGACGAAGCCTTTTCTTCCATCCAGGAATTCTTCTTTAAACTGTGAAGACACAATTCTTCTTCGGGCCCAGCGCGAGACGAGGGACTGTTTCTCCTCGTCCTCGTTCTTGTAACTGTCATCTCCGCCAATAACGACGACGACATTTTCACCTAACGTAGGAAAACACGACCAGTACCTCTCTAGTACGTTTCTTAATCAAGGACCAAAGGACAGGGACCAGGGATCAGGAGGGCTGGATCCACATTTAAGCACATGAACATGGACCAGGGATCGTGTTGTTTAGGTGGGATACGATTAGGGATCAAACCTTGTCACGCTAGTGGCTTTTGGAATCAGGACCACAAATGTAAAAAAAATATGATCGGTGGCGTGAGGGTTTTTGCCCATTTATCAGAAAACAACCAACTTTGGGGGGCTGGCTATCTACATGTGTGATGTTCACAAAAATTAATTTCATTGTCGTTGAACAGTGGTGGATATCTGTCAATATTCACCTCCACTTCGGTGAATTAAAATAACAGTGAATTACATCGAGTTCGAGTTTCCAATGCGATTTTAAAGTTCATGTCAACCACTTGAATTTCACGCTTCGCATCCTTCCTAACGTGTGGTTATAATGCATGATTTCCTACATGTTTTGCTTTACTATTTTGTTTGCACCTCTCTCGTTTCATATTTTTCCGCTTCGTAAAAAGGATATTTTAAAAATTCCTTGAGTAACTTAAAACGCATGAAAAATCGTTACAGCTATAGTCAGTTTTATTATAATCGTATGATTCATGTACCTGTAGCTTGCAGCAAGGCTCTGTATACCTTGGTGTACCCACATTCCAAATCATCTTCATTAATCGACAGCCGCGCTTCATGTGCGTGAACAACAAGAATTGCAAAGTCCATCTGTAGTTCCGATGTGATTTTTACACTCAACTCACATATTTGGAAAAGAGAAAAGTAGTGCTTCTCCACTGAGAAATCAAAGCCAACTTTCGCCTTGATTGCATTCAGCAAATCCTGTACGACGTTGAGCTCGTAAATTCGATCACAGTTAAAAAGATGGAACTTTCTATGTGACTGTGACATCGTTTCTGTTCGCCTCTGAAATTTTTAGCCACTGCTTGACAAACATCTAACGCCTTCTCTAAATTGCTCTGCAAATAACTACACGTTTTTTGAAAGTTGAGAAGGTCCTGGGAACGCGGTAATTGAGTTTATAAATGGCCCTATTCTCAGAAACGTTACTGACTTTTCGCACACTTTTCTTTGAGTATTTCCACAAAAATACCATTCGTGTCCCCATTCGTGGACAGCAACCACTTTTCACTCTCCGCATCTCATTATATTCCATGTGTGTTGTAGCTACTAAGAATGTAGCTCGATCTTGAATCAGTTCAATTGAGGAGCCTTCAAGAGCAACTTGCCACTAATGTCTGAGGAACTCACACAACACCTAAAATGTGATATCACAGCGCTAGACACAACAGGCATCCTTGAATAACTAAAGAGAAGGAATGGACCGCTTTATTGTAATCATGGCGAATTCGTCCTTGTTGACCATAAAATCACCTAAGGGAAATTTCTTAGAAAACTGAGTCAGACGGAACGTACTAATTAATATGGCAAAAGCCGAAGACAAGACTGAGAATAGACCACCAAAACAATGATTAGCCTGCGTAGCCGGCGGGATCGTTCGTGCGCGCAAAGTTTTGGCTTGGTAGAGGAGAAGAAGCCGCGCAGAGAATGGGGAGGAGAAAATACAATTCCGCCAGCTACGCAGGCTACCAAAAATACCATCGATTTTTTTTTCTACAAGGCCTTTTTTCGTTTCGCCAGCCTATTTGTGACATTACCTTTTGATTTTGATTAAACCAACTGAAAGTATTGTCTCTTAAGAAGGAATTCGCACCGAGCATATTCACCAAGAAATAACAACATTTATGCAAGGCATTTTGGTTGAATTCAGACCTTTTGACCAAAAGAAGGCCTAGGTAACACTAGAGCATCCCCTGGATGCAGCTGCTCCCTGTTCTGAGCTCTCCCAGATTTCGGCTTCCCGGAATGTAAGCTCCCCCAGTTGTAAACTACTCCGCGTGTTTTAAGCTCCGTCGGATATCAATCAATCAATCAATAAATCAATCAATAAATCAATCAATCAACCAATCGATCGATCGATCGATCGATCAATCAATCAATCAATCAATCAATCAATTAATCAATTAATCACTCAGTCATTCATTCATTCATTCATTCATTCATAGTATCCCTCAGTTTGTAGCTTTCCCGCGTTTGTAGCTTTTCCTCAGATTTAAGCACCCTCAGGCCACCCTCCCCGAGATCTGTAAGCTCAAGCTTTCACAGTTTTGCAATTTATTGCCATGTCCTCACGGGGATTTTTAGACAATTACAAATAAACAGTTTCATCAAAAGATAGAAAAATAAATATGTACAATGATCATTACGGACTACGTTTCAAAGAACGCCCTGTAAAATTGCTAATCGATTAACACGACTTGAGTGATACGGATCTAACGAATTAAGTATAATGTTTTCTGACCCCTGACATATATAAATAGAGGTATGTTCATTTTTTGTTGTGTTTTGGTAGTAGAGCTGCTGTCTCACTGGAGCCAGTACAGGTGCTTCAGTATAGGAGACGGATAGAGTTTCCAGGCTCTACTAACCCGATAAGCGAAATCCCGCACCACTTATTAAGCTGAAGGAGTGTAGAGTCAAATATATAATTATTTAATTATAAAAATTATTTTTGTGTGAGTTCAGGTTCGCGATTGGGCGCGCGAATTAGCGTGGTGTCGGAAAAAAAGTCTGAAGCGAATGTGAATACGGAGAGTGCATCCAACGGGGCGTGCGACGCTCGTTCGCAACAATACACGCTCTCGGTATGACTTGCAACTATTCGCGGTTTTGCCGATTCGTACATCCCCCCCCCCGCGAGTTTTAAGAGAAAAAGCGACTGGTTATCTTGTGAATATCTAAGTACAGTCTAACCTCAGTTAAAGGGCACCCATACACATGCACTTTTCCCACAGGCTCGCAGTCACAGGCACAAAAACGCTATAAACCTTAAATGCTTTCTAAAGGTGTCCACTTATGGGAGTCTTGACCGGTATTATATTTACAAGTTCTCTTTTTGTGAGTAACTTTTCCTTGACATGTCGCGTTGAACAAAACCTTGAGTACCAGTACTTTTCAAGGAAAACCTGTCTGAGTGCAAAACACTGTGTTTAGGTGTGCAAAGAAAACTTTCCAAGGAAATCTTCACAGTTAACAGCTAACAGTCGTGAAATCGTTAAAGAAACATTTTTCACTATTTGCACATCAGCTAGTAGGCTTTTTCACGAAACTTGCGTGCAATAAACCTTTAAAAAACGCTGTTTTTGCTACAGTGAACCCGCTTTACGAGCTCCTCGTCAAGGTAAGGACTTTTCTGTGGCCCAAACAAATGCTCACTCATTTTCTCATCTGAAAGCCTCATCAATCTGACCGCCTTTATAATGCGACCAACCGCTACTTTCTTAGTTCCTTTAACTGGTTAAGACCACCACTCGTAATGCCTGTTGGCTTAGAACAAAGAAAACAGATGACAAAGAAAACAACAATTGACGAAGAAAAAGTCGAAACTATCTTTCTTTTGAAGCGTATTTGGTTGCCACTTACAGAGTGGCTTCGCCTTCTAAATCATGCTATCTTGGCCCTTGGCCCTGTTGTTCAAGGCAGGATTAAGCTAACCTAGGATTAGTGTCGATTTTGAATTCACTCTAATAGCCAAGCGATGATGATTCCTGTAAGTCTTCTCTTTGGTAGTGTTTAAAAGACCACGTAAAATTAGCTATGAAACTCTTTTTAACAAGAGAAACAGGAACTTTGGTTAGCTTTAAATCCAGGCGTTAACCGACTTTCGAACAATCGGGCCCTGTTGTGTTTCTCTTTGTTTCTCCTTCCTTTTGCAGGCTATCATTACTTGACATCACCTCGTCAATTTTTTGGTTCGTCCTTGATCGTATTAACAGGTTTTCACTTTAGCAAAGAATGATCAATGGTCAAAAACCTAAAGTGACGTCACGATACTAAAACTGTGCCATCCCATCCCGAGACAATGTATAAAATAACAGTTATGTGTACCATTTGGAGTCCTGTTACAGCTTTCTTAAAAATCAAACAGCCAAGGGATAACAGGACGAGGTTGCCTTTCCTTTTCCCCTGATACTTGGAATCTTAATTTCCCTTTCTCGTCGGAAATGAGACAGAGCTCACCATTGTCCGTGTAGCAATATTCAGACCCGATATCCTTGACAATGTACTCAGGAACTTTCCAGTCTGGATAATGAAATTTTATGTCGTCTTCTTCAAGAGATACCCGACCATCACGGATACACGTTTTGAAAACTGGAACTTCATTGGGAGCCAATTGTACTTCTTCCGCCTCCAAGGACACGTTTTCAGACTTTGCATCATTGGGCCATCGTCCTGCAACTACGCTGTGGGGCTCTGATAACATGATCACCTCTCTCGTAGGATAGTTCCTAAATTTTGTCCGAACGCCCAGAGATGGAATTTCTGGGCCTATGTTACGATATCCGCGAGATTGTACTTCATCAAAGCAGGTTTGAAACGGTTTAGTAGCAGAAGCCAAGGGAACATTAATTTCTCCTTGAAAATCCACACAATTTCTGTCCTGGTTCATTTGCGCCTTTATTGATCTCGAACTCAGAACCTGGTCCAAAACATCGGGATTTACTGTCACACTTCCGTTCTTTATCCACGAAATGAACACCTTTTCTTTTTCTCCAACGGCGTCCTCAATAGTTTGATGAATAATTGCTTCTTGTTGGGGTGGCAAAGTACCGCTATCGCAGACCAAAATAATGACTTTTTCAGCTGTAGAAACAAAACAAATGTGTATATAACTTATGTGTAGACGAATGTGTCATCTGTTCGCTTTTATTACTCTGTTTGAAACCAAAGTCGAGATGTTTTCTAGAGTCGAAATTGGTCGAAATTACGTGGCGCTGGGCCTACGGCTATTTCTGGTCCAGAAGGGGCTAACGTTAATTTATAATGATTGCGTTTGTAAGATCCTGGACTCAAGGTGCACTGATTGCAAGCATTTTGAATGCGCACCCCTTTTCCACATTGCACTGAACCTTCCCCACCCCAACCCCCCCCCCCCCGAACAAAAAATAAACAATTTCACTGGTGTAGCGAGGAACAATCATTGGTTGACACCTGCTCCAATTTTGTTGCACACTCTTATTTTATTGAACTGTTTTGCTCTAATTTTGGAAGAGGCGTTTATCACAAAATACTTGTCTGGAGAGGGAGTTGGAGAGGGCGGGGGCGCTTTATGATGTTTATAGGGGACGTTTATTTGATCATTTACATAATGCTTTTTTGTGGGGCAGGAGTAGGCGAGCGCCGTGTATTGGTGGACATAATTTGACAGTTAAACAAGGTTTAAAGACTATGTCACCTTCTTTTAGTATTCATTTAAAAAAGCTAAAAGACATACTGGAATCCCAAAGAACCAAAAAAAAAATGGTTCAGTTCAGTTACTCTACTGATTTTCTGTAACTCGACGGGTGACTGTTTCTTTTTGGGGGGGGGAGGTTGGTTTTTTGCACCGGATGGCCATTGTGGAAATGGTGTTCTAAGAGCATTTCTAGAACATTCGTCGCATAGCAACAGTAGAATACAATGATGACTTGACTTACCAACTCTGTCCAACATTGTTTTGAAAAGTTCTTCCTACTGAACCTTTTTTGGAGTTTCATGCAGATAGGCGTGTTCTACTGTTTTCGCATGTACAACCAGCACAAAGAACCTAATGGAGTTTGTTTGCAGATACCACTCAACTTGTTAGGGTGAATAACTCTTCATTGGCGGATCCACAGAGAGGTTTAGTGAAGGAGAAATGCTTTCAAACGTGCGCATCACAATATGCAGGAAGTCCTCTGATACTCTACAGCCAAAAACTGCCAAAGAGAAGCGTTAAAATCAGCCACGTGCAAATGGTGGACCTATGTTCCGAAATGCACGCAAGGGCAAAAATGGCAAATTTGACGAAATCTTGCAACCGAGTTGACGATTTTGGTGACTAGAATTTGGCAAATGTGATATTTGGGGGAAATTTCGTTGCATTGCCAAGCTTATTCAAATTAGCGTAACGCATCGGAGGCAGCCATGTTGATGCAAATGAGCTCAACACAGATGCTAGCCATATTGACGAATTTGACGATTTTGGCAAGAGTGACTTACCAGCTAAATAACGCACTATCCTGTCCCGTCTGGCGGTCTGGACTCGCAGCTCAGTCGTCAGAGCATCAGTGAAAGAGGAAAATCCGGGGATTGTAGGATTGAATCCCACCAAGGTCAAAAAAAACTTTATTTACCTCCTGTTGTGAACATTTCCTTACTTGGGCAATGCTCAAAGAAAACTACAGAGTTTGTTTCTGTTAGTTATATAACTTGTGCTGCGCAGCACAACATATCAACTATCCGAAAATATTTGTGCAAAGCGGCCTATTGTCTTGTTGGGTATAGTTACCTTTTAAAGACTCTTTATTTGGAACACGGCACTCCTCAATCTTTGAAGAACCTATTAGCTGCTCTTCTATCATCTTGATACCCTACTCCTTATTTGGATCCTGGTCAGGGAACCAACTCCGCGATGGACCCGCCCCAACTAACTCAACCATACCCACTTGAAAAAACAAAGAGCAAATCAAAAATTTTAACAACTGTTAGAAGTCATTTCATACTTTTCTTCCTGAGCACGATGTGGAAAATGTTTACACATTTGTTTTAAGTATGAAATTAAAACAAATGCAAACGGAAATAAAACTAAACGCAACTTTTCACTCTTCAATTTGAACAACAAGAAGGCGTTGGAGAAACATGTTAATAATAACAATCACGTCGATTTCAAAATAAAGGTAACTCCGGTGTGTTCTCAGCACCTGTAAGACGTTAAAACTCTGTAAACACCCACGAAGGGAGACGGGAAATTTGGAGCCTAATAAAAACTGACACCCACTAAAGTGTAATCGACTGGAACCTTTGCCCTATTTCCAGGCAGGAAGTAAATATAGACACAACAACAGGTACTTTTCTTTTGTAAGCTCTCTCTTACTGTCCCGACTCTTTTATCCAAACTGGTTCATCAGCTTTTCAAGTATGGTTAGTTACATTTAAGGATGATGTCTCCTAATACAGAGGTATTTTTGCAAAGGTTATACATATGGGGAAAATGCGGATCTTAGCGAGGAATATTGGAATCTAGAATGAAAAATGTGGGTAACCACACATTTTCAGATACAATTTAAGCAACTATAATTTTTCTTCAAAAAAAGCTTTAACTGAAATACAGAGAATGTATGAATTTTTTTTCCTAATTTAAGCTCAATTATCTTTGAAAAATGCGTGGTTACCACTCTTTTTACATTCTGATAGCCCTTGCTAAGACCTTCTTCTTCCACGTGCAGTCATAAAACGCGCAACAGTACAGTTGTGCCAGACCCGAGATGCGCAGAACTTATGCGCAGTAACAAAAAGGAGCACCGTAAAAAAATGTCGTATTTGGAACGGTGTTCTCTTTTCCCTTTGAAGAAGCTAACATTGCAAAGAACAATATTGTACAAAATAATTCAGAATAAGAATGGTGAAGAAGGGTCAAGGATCAACATACGCGGTGTTCAGCAAATACTAGGCGTTTATCACAAAATATCTATTCATGGTGGGATGTCAGCTACAGGTGTAAATTGTTACCTTTCCGAAACGTCTCATTTGGAAGAGTGTCCTGCTGTCTCTTTGAAGATGCCAACGGCTGGTGTTCATTACCTGTAATCTGATTTCCAAAAGGAAACAAACCCAGCGACGAACGAGCTCCACTGATTCCTTCTAGCTCACCCTCTAATACAAAGACGAAATATAAGTCCTCTTGCGGTTATGTTCCATGTAAACTTAAATGTTTACTCTTGATAATAATACTCAATTTGCTACTAAATCTTTCGGCGTCTCAAAGCAATGACCAAACTGAAGTGAAATGGCAGGAAAAACGAAACACGAATTTTCTGACTGGCAAGAAAACTCGCAAATCCACTATGACGCTTCTTCAGTGAAAGACAATTTACTTTGGAATGGGTAAATCTCAGTTGTTATATACACCTAATTGAAGAATCGTTGTCGTGTAAACAGCATATACTATGAATGCAACCCAATAGTTTTCTGGGAAGCGAGAAAACTTGCTTCTTTTGTCAGGCACCGTTGAGATAATATTAAGCCAGGATACCTAAATCTAGCCCAAAGCAGTCTTAGCACTGAAAATATCTTGGATACTTATATATGTAACTGAGTAGCAAACTTGTCAGTGCTGTCTTCCCAGAAGTCCATCGTGTCGCATCGTTCATGGTTTATCCCCTCGCGCCTGAAAACGTTTTATCAATCAGCTGTACAACAAGATGTCATACGATATAGTCTCGCATCGGTTCTCAATGACTTTCAAAATCTATTTTAATCCAAATTATTATTTATAGGTGGAATGGAGATAAAGGAGAGTAGTTTAAATGGCATCATCCTCTCTTGACGGTATAAAATTATATAAATTTGTGACCTTAAAAAGTAAGACGCTGGTAGACAGTGTGCCCCGACACAGTGACGTAAAGTTGGCAAGCGGCTGTGACCAAGTATCTGAAGACTTATCCTACGAGATCACAGGAAAGTAATACAGAATTCTTGTGGTTCTAACTATGGGGAATTAGCTGAGACCTTCTTACAAACGTTTCACATTTGTTACAGAAAGTACCGTCAAGAGATCAGGGTGCGGTAGTGACCCTGAACTGAACATCCGCATTTTCATTTTGTAAACGACCTTTCTAAGATTTGTTTTAACAAGAAAACGCCCGCAAAATATTCAAGACCACTGAACGAGAATACTTAAGGCGCATTGTTACAGGGCTAGTCTCACTCCTGAAGAAAAAGATGCACAAATACCGGCAGGAAAGTAATGAATTCTAAAATATAACAATATACAGAATTGTGAAGAGTTCATCTTCTCACTGTTTGACTATGTCTGTAAAACGCGTATTTTTTCACTTGAACCAGCGGTCTTAAACCTTTGCCACGTTGTAATCAACAGTTTGAAAGCCCATGCAAGTTAACAAAAATTGTCTTTAATTATATAAAGCTCCACAACTAGAAATCATAGAGCTTTGGTTGTTTTTCCGCACTCAGTTAGTTGATATAAAAGCGAAATTTGTCCTAGTTTTATCAGTAATCGCAACTGCAAAAAGAGCAAAGATTCTTAACTTATTTCAGACCTTTTGAAGAATTGTTTGCAGGATTGCTTGAAGATACGTTGCTTCTGCTTGGAGAGATCATCTCCTTTGGCCTCGTTGCTTCTTCAGGTTGACCGCAGTGAGAAGTCGTAGCGCAGTTGCCTTTCTTTATTTGCTCAACATCATCTCTTTCTAAGGGATATTTTGACAGCTGACCTGTTTCATTTCAGCTTTAAAATAACGTAGACAAGACACTATGAGAAACTAATGATAATTTAAACTGAACGAAGAGACACCAAGGTTGATGGTCGAGGATTTTTATTCAACAAGCATGTAGAAAAAATATTCCACCACTCACCATGGACTATAGTCAGCATCAACCTCACAAGGGAGGTACTTTATGTCTCCCAGCTGTTCTTCTTAGCATAGCGTGTTCGTAGTTCTCGACACTCTTTGATAGCTGCCTCACTGCCTTTCTGTCGAACACCTTTGATGGCCTCAGCCCAGTGTTCTGGATCTTCTGAATCAACAATAAATGATCCTCCACAAGGAATTTCTTGTATGGCTTCTCCAAAACCACTGTTTTGACGAACAAGGAATGGCAGTCCGACAGATAGCGCTTCTAGGGCTTTTAAGCCGAAGCCTTCTGTTCTAGATGGAACAATGGCAAGATTCGACGCACACAAAAGTGTAGTTAGATCTTCACGATCTTCAAGAAACCCTTTCACTATCAACTGACTTTTACTCAAGCCTTGCTTGAATAACTCGTTTGTCACGTAGGTTTCACTTCCACTGGTGCGCCAACAAATGTGAGATGGTAACTGCTGTCATTCAGCTTTGCCACTGCTTGTGCAACAATGTCGAAGCCTTTTAGCTCAAAGTCTTCAGAGTCACCACGTCCGAATACCAGGATACGAAACTTCTTTCCTTTTCCAGTGGATGGATTTAAAGAAGACAATTCAGTAATTAAAAAAGACACCTGGAGTAAAACTGTAAACTGTCTTACTACATGAGCTGAGTAAGGATGAGTAAAACTACTTTAATTTAGGTCCCACTCCTACAACGAGATCAGCCATTCGGCAGAGTTTTAGCTCATTCCACTGTTTTTCTTCACCTTTAGGTATGGCATCAGAATACGTTTTGTAGATAGCAAGTTCGTCAGGGCCAGTATGCACAACTTGCATCCACTTACAGTGATGGGAGTCCCTTATTATCTGCTTTTGCTTTCCAAGTACCACACCATGTCCGATAACAAAGTTAATAGCGAGATCTTTTGGTGGAAAGGCCAACCAGTTAACTGGCTCATAACCCGGTCGCTCCTTTGCCTACAATATGTTCACATTATGGATGCAAGCTGCTCTCTTGTCCTCGTCAGAACATTTCGGTACAAAGAAACTCACCGATACTTTGGGGTATTTGGCTAACTGTATGGTCAATTCTCTGTTCGCTGTGGACAGACCACCTTTAGAAGATTTCCACTCGCTTGCCAAATGTGTTATGCGTAGCGTAGTCCCAGACATTGCACTTTAAACGTATGTAATTCCGCAACTTCCTGTAAAAGAAAGACCAAAATACATATTCCAAAAGGCTCTAAACCTCAAAGAACCGTTTAACTGGGATAAGTGAAAGAAGGACTTTAGTTAATTTATGGCCTTTTAAAAACTTCGTTAACTTGAACGTAACCTACAGTACAGCCCAAACAATAATGCACGCGCAAGAAGTGGCGCAACTAAATGTTAAAATTTGAAATCCTTTAAAAGTTAAGGGAAGAAATAGTAATTTTAGAAAAGGGGGTGGGTTTACGGTTAGCTGAGAAAAAATAATAATTATTATTATTATCATTACAGAAATGTATTTTCAGGCATAATCACGTGACAAATGACGTCATTAAAGAAAGTTTGATATGAGAGGGTTTTATAGTAGCTGTATATTTAATTCTGGAGTAGTCTCCTCATTAAGTCAAAACTGACAAAGATATTTGGCATTGAACACTTTACAGTTGCAAGGGATTCTGGGAAGGTTCTTATTATAATTATAATATTGTTTTTAAATTATTACTATTGTCGTTCAACAAGTAATACCTTGGCCTGCACCTTAATTGGTTTCTAATGGGAGCTAAAGAACTTAAGGCGATTCGAGGTGAGCATTAAGTCATTAAGTCAAAACTGACAAATTTATTTGGCAATACACATTTTACAGTTGCAAGGGATTCTGGGAAAGTTCTTATTATAATAAATATTATAACATTGCTTTTAAATTATTTCTGTTGTCGTTCAACAAGTAATAACATGGCCTGCACTTTAATTGGTTTCTAATGTGAGCTTAAGAACTTAAGGTGAAGCGGGGTGAGCACAAAATTGTGATGACCAAGGAGCTTAAAACCACTCTTATTACATGAAATTTCCACGACAACGTAATTTAAGAGGCAAACATTTTGCAACTCAATTTTCATAAATTTGGGGGTTTGTTAGACTTGCCACAAGTCGACTGCAAACTACCAAAGTCTAGGGGTTTGTTGGCTCCTTGTTATAACAAATAAGCAAATGAGTGACTCTCCCTCTTCGAAATGTTAAATTTTCAGGATTGTCTAATAAGGCGCATCACCAAATGATGAAGTGCCTCTTTCTTTTAGAATCATAGTTCTAAGAATATGTCAATACGTCAGTAAAAAGTATCTGGTGGATAAAATGTTAGTTTGAAAGAGACGAGGTAATCAAGAATTTTGTAAATGATGGGGATGGTGGGAGGGGAGGAAGTAAATAAGGGCAAAGGAGTAAATCATCACAAAAAAACATCAGTACCAACCCACAGCACAAATCCACATCCTCCATTCACTACACAATCACCATCTTTGTCATTTTCGAGAAAATGTAGTGTCCATTCTTTTAAAGTCTTGAAATCCTTCTCGCTACATTATAGGAAATAGGAGAAATCTAAAAGACTAGAGGGATAAATTAAATTTTGTACACACCACCAGAGAGACCACCCCAACGTGTCAGGGCATTTGAGCTTATTTGTGGTCTGTTTTGGAGTCCATTTATTAATTATTAACTTCTACTTTTAATTCACCTTTTTCAGTTTTCCTAAAATTCGTCGATACAGATTTATGGGAGCTCGTACTACACACCTGTGATGGCAGTTTTCAATCGAATGAGACCTTACAAGTATATAACTACAAAAAACAACAGACTGTACTGAAGTCTAGAAAACAACTGAAAGATTAAAAAATATAGCATCTGCAATTACCTTCAAAAATACTCAAGTGAGACATCGTCACGTGCAGGTAAAAAATTTGGCTTTGTGCACCCAGTCGCCCCCCCCCCCAACCCCTTCCCCCCTTTTCATTAATGTTGTTTTGGTCATCACTCAATGTACAAAACATTGAGTGACGACATTAAATGGGGGAAAGGGGGTACTAGGGGGAAATTGGCCGATGACAAATAAAATGGGGGAATAGGGGGTACTTGGGGGAATTGGCAGCCGTCCTGTGGGTTGAGGCAATATTGACTATGGCAAGACTGGGTTTTTGGCAAGAGTTTCTCAACAATTTGAAGCTAATTGTAGCTATAATTCCCCTTTAAGTGGGGAGACTCTTAACCACCATATTGTTGCTTTGGGAAGTTCCCAATCATCACATCTTAGAAACCCTAACTTCCACAGATAAGCTGCTTCGCCATGTTTGCTCCATGGGAGAGGTGTAAAAGATTTTTGAGTCACAACCCTACTTGGCAGGTCACATGACCTGCACAGAAAAAAGCCTAAAACTCAAATGCTATATGGTTTTAGTTATTGAAAACAGTGCTAATATTTAATGATCGTCATAATGCAAACTTGACATATCGATTTCTTGAAATTTGCATTATTATAGAAGCTATGACGTCAGTCATGTATTTATACATTTTTTACTGTAGTTTTTCTTTCCTTTGTAATAACAATAATTGTTACGTCAGATTATAAAAAAGGCTGAGTTATGTCCAATTTGCCAAAAAAACTCTACTTCCTTTCCTCCAAGTCTTAGGGACTTTTCTTTTTAATGCGTGGTTGGGGACTGGCACTAGCTACGCACACGCAAAGATAATTTTTAAAATCCAAATGTTCATCCTCGTACATTTCACCAATCTAGTGGCATAAGATACTGCAAAACGGCATATGACAAAATACCATCCACAAAAATCCCCTAGCAACAACGCCAGATCCGTAGATCCTTTAGTCTCCCCACTAAAGGTGACTTCTGAAATACAAAATCTCGGTAACATGCAAAGCTAAGAATACCAGAAAAGCATTGGTATGATAGGGAGCTCTTGTTGATGCCTAGGATGATACACCAGGTTTCCACCAAAACGAGGCTGTGCCTTACAAACGCAATGTGCAATTGTTAAAAAATTTATGCTCCCACACTAGAAGGAAGACTTTCAGACTTTCAGCTCTTAACCCATTGACACCCGGCAAGCTTTGAAAAAATGGTACTTTTAAGCCGCAAATGGCCTTTTTTAGCCCTGTTTGATCCAATTTCATCCCAATCCTCGCGAAAAGTGCTTTCTAGCATTAACAGTTCCCGTTTCTTTCGGTTTCAGGACGTTTTCTAGCATTTTGAGTTCGGGCATGCGCACAATTCAAAATTTTTTTACGCAAAAAACTCCCCCGTCTACGGCTCTTCGAGAATTAGCGTACAAGCTCGTTGCTTTCGTTCTCATTTCGATTTTCGATTTTTTTTTAATTGGGTATTAGTAATTACACGAACAAGAAACAGTTACCTCTACAGTGTACGTATAACAGAGGCGTTTTACAAGATATTACAAAGTATATTGTGTGAATAACAATTGATTTTACGTACAACAGCATAAATTTATTACCATACTAATTTTTTTTTTGCAATAAAAGGTAACGCGAGTAATGAACGACGTTTCGACCGTTCAATGGTCATTTTCAAGTTCGGTGTTAGAATAAAATTACATGTGTAAATATAGTAAAAGCGCTAAAAATGTGTACATACAAACAATAGACAATAAGAATAAAAAGCTAAAAGTGGCTAAAAAATAACTTTGTGCAAATGGCATGCATAGCTGAAAGAGATATAATTAAAAGCGTATAAGGCGACGGGAATAAGAACATTAAAATACCTAAAAATAACTAAACAAATAATTTTGCGCGGAGCGAGTCGCTCTGTTTGTTGAGCTTTGGCTTCAGAAGTCTCATAAAAAGCATCTCAAAAATTAAACAGCCACTTTTAGCTTTTTATTCTTATTGTCTATTGTTTGTATGTACATATTTTTAGCGCTTTTACTATATTTACACATGTAACACCGAACTTGAAAATGACCGTTGAACGGTCGAAACGTCGTTCATTACTCTTGTTAACTGTTATTGCAAAAACAACTTCAAAGAACTTGTTGATTCATATTAAAATTACCAAAAAAAGGAACAACAAAATTAGTGGTTAAAGAATATACACACGGTAAATAAAATAAAATAAAAAGAAAAAAGAAAAATTAATTTGAAAGAAAGAAAAAACAAGAAAATTTACAAAAGATTTCCATATATTTCATTAAACGAAGTAAGTTTGTTATTTTGAATAGCAATTTCTTTTTGTACATTACTTTTTCCATTAAGAGTGATAGAAAACTGTCATCGCGTAAGCATTTACTGTATATGGAGTACTTCACGATAAGAAGCGTGTGGTTGAAAGAGAACATGTGCTTCCTGTTATCAAAAATTCCATATAGAATCATGCTGTTTGATAATGTAATGTTTTCTTTAGTTTTACTGACCCACCAGTTTTGAAATAAACTCCAGAAAGATAAAGTTAAAAAGCAATGTAAAAACATGTGATCTAAAGAATGTCTGTCAGTGAGGCATTGAGGGCATATGTCATTATCGGGATATTTTGGCTTTAAGGAGACTAACTTTTGTTGGAAGAATATTGTGAATAATCTTATATTGAAAAATTGATATCTTTATGTCATTTTTTATCTGGAAGGGTAATTCATAAACTCGATTTTTGCTGTCGAGTTAACCATACGACCACGGTTTCTGGTGATGAGAAAAGTTTGGCTTCAAAGCTCATTTGAAAAGGAACAAGTTGGCCAAAAGTACCAGTCGGTGGGAAGGCCATGTGATTTTCTTGTGTCTTTGAGGTAAAAGTTCCGTGGTTTTCTGGCTGTTACTCAGGTTTACTTGATTTGATCATTGTCGTTCAGGCATCATTTACGAGATCTTTTTGCGTTGTATTCGACTGACTACAAAGCTTTTCAGATTCACTAAAACTGATGACGTCACAAGTGGAACAAGACGCCTGTTCATTCTAGAGCATATAGGGGTGCATTGCGCATCAGTGGGTTAATACAAGTGCAAATGATGTTATTATCCCTAAGAGCCCCTATGCAAGTTGTCCGGTGGGACTCTGCAGACACTGCAACCTGCAGGTAGGCTTAGACACAAATTCTGTTTCTCAAAAAATGGTCTAAATATGTTTCCAGAAATTCTCAAAAAATGTTCTGAATATCTGCCAAAAATCTCTAAATACCCCGAAAAATTGTCGAAATATCTTGCTATAATTGTTATCATTATTATAATTGTGACTCAAAAGGAACAGATGTTTCAGTTATTGTGGTCAAATTTCAGCGAATTAAGACATGTCACAGGTCACAACATAACCAGGCATTTTAACATAACAACAAGCCTCCTCCTCAGGTTCCACCATTTAGTTTGTACTGGATGCCATAAGCCTCGTGGGATGCAAATATTTTTACTGGAAACTGCTGAAATTGAGTAAAACAGCTCCAAATGCCAAGAAACTAACTGAAATGAACACCTTAAACCAAATAACCCTTTAAAATATCACCTTTTTTCTAACCATATAGAATTTTTCTAAATATCCTGGAAGTTTCTAAATATCTCAAAAATATTTGGCTATTTGTATGTAAGGCTATGTTCACACTTGGTGCCCAAGCATGCTGCCCGAGTGCAATTTCTTGGTGGGCACAAATGTAAACACACCTTTTTCTTCAAGTGCCCATGCCAAAATTAGGGCACAGTGCTGGTGCCTGTAGGGGGGAGTAGAAGGTCAAGACCTTGTATTCGGGCAGTAAAGTGTGCACCAGTGTTCCCTGTGTGCACACATTTTCCATTAGGGGCACTTTTACCCACAGTCCACTGCTTTATACCCATAACTCCCTGCTATGCACAGTTTAAATGCAGTGAGCACCTGCTCTGTTTATCAGATGTGTACATAATCACGTTTCAGGTACCCACTGTCTGAACATAACCCCATTTTGTGCCCAGGTCCAGGTACTAGTGCTCAGGCACCAAGTGTGAACAAAGCCTAAGCCTATACCAGGAACTCTGCCTCAATGAAGGGGGTAGTGGGGGGGGGGGGGAGCAGATTCAAGCAAAGTTCCCTGCAATGTTATACAATTTTAGCTCATAATTTTATGTAAATATTTGTTTTGCATGACTTAGTGGGCCACTGTAGAAAAGTCATAGCTATGTAGTAACCGTGTAGTATAGTCGTTGCTATAGAACCGCTCCTCCAGTAGCTTTACTGAGAAGACGTTTGCTTTATTTACTGCTAATTTGATCAAAAAATCACTTTTATTCTTTCTTCGGATTTCGAAACTATGATTACTAAATTAAATTTCTGAGCAAAATTCTTTGCCATAATTTTGAGAAGAAGACTGTTAACTGCAATTTTCCCAATTAGTGGTCTGCCATTGTGTTAATCCACAAAATATCCAGACCCACCCAATGGATGCTTTTTTGGTTTGAAACCCCCACCCCACAAGAAATTCCGCTTTGGTTTCATACTTTCCCTTAGAAATTTTGGCTTTTCAGACCTCTGCAGCCCCTCGGAATTTTCAATAGGGGTGGCTGTGGATGTTTCCTGGAACCGCACATTATTATACTAGAAAGGACACAATCATATCATTTACTCACAAGCTTTAGAATGCAGGTGTGTGAACACAGCTTGTTGATTATTCAAAACGTGAGTATGAGAAGTCTTCTTCTCAAATTTAAGGCTTAAGATTTCACTTGGGGGGGGGGGTATTTAGTACAAAATACATAGCGTCACTGCTGTGCTAAGCTAACTCGACTGTAGCACGACTGTAGCAAGACGTGGTTTCAGACGTTGAATTTAATTCGGTCAATAAAATAGGTGTTGCCGAAAACAAAACACTGGCCAGCCATTGTAGGAATAAATCCAAATAAATGTATTCTAATGTATTTGCAATTTATGAATTATTTCGGCACGGCAACAGCACGACGATTAGTGCGATTTATATCATACCATCGGGACGCAACAATTCCTTTAGCATGTACCGTACTTAATTTGCCCTTGAATTCCTAGAAAGAGAATGAGTCCCTGGTTACCAAGTCAGCAAATTGCATTGGTTTACATTCAACGAGCCACGCTGGGGCTGATCAGAGTCTGCGCATAGATCCGTATTCCGTAGCACAAGGCAACTAGAAGCATTTGTACACTAATCTTTCCCCCCCCCCCTCTACCCCTCAATCGCACGGTTACTCCCGACATTTTGCTTGGTCACCCTGCTGGTTCACTGGCACTAAAATACACATCTAGGTACAGGGGTACCAAGGAAGAATACGACTCCGTGAAGAAATGTTCCTTGAATCAAGTCAAGTCTATCAAGTGCAAAGAACTAACATCCACACCACCTGACCGTGCTCCTACTAAGAGCTGCTGCTATAACCAGCCTCTCTTGTGGAACGAGAACAAAGAAATAATGTGTTAAACTGCGTTTGCCGACCAATCCAATTTTTATAAGGCACTCTGGCTTTCCGGATAGAAAAGGTTGATCTGTGATTTGATCTTGGAATGCATGGACACTGTTTGTTGGCCTCAAATTCAAGACTTGTTATTGTTGTTGATTTGGTGAAACGTGATTTGCTGAGCAGCTATAACCTTCGATTTTTTACCCAGAAATCAATTGAATTGTTGTTTCAGTTTTGCCTTAAATATGATTTTCCCTCGGAGGCCGCTGGCTGCACTTTCGTTCTCTACTGACCCACCCCTCCCCCAGCTTAAGGAGCCTTGAGAAGACTCCTTGAACAAACTTATTTATCGATAAAATATATGTTTATTCATAAATAAGAATAAACTCCTCGCTTTTGTTCCCCCCCCCCCCACATCCACCATATCAAAGAGTAGCTCAAAGGGTATACTAAACAATCAGTCCTGCGAGACAGGTGAAAGAGTTCATTATGTAGGGCTGGACTTCGGATCCTGCAAGAAGTTCACACTGAGGAAAACTTAGGTAGGGTTTCTTTCCTCTCGCGTACTAGACTACAAGCAGTCTCTCTTTCCTCTCAGGGATAGTCGAGGGAAACAAACAAGTAAACCGTCACGAAAATCGCCCGCATCGTTGAAACGTGAGGCGCGTGTCCAGCCACTAGTGTAGTGAGTCGGAAAGATCAGTCGGAAAGACTAGCGGCTCAACAAGCACGTCACGTTTCAACGCGGCAGGCGATTTCGCGCTCGCTAGCTGTTCGTTTTCCTCGACTATCCCTGAGCGGCAAGAGAGACTGTGCGTAGACTACTCGCGTACGTTTGATTTTGCGAGAGGAGGGGAACCTTACACCAACCAACGCAGGCCAAATCCTAAGCCCTAGATACGTCTTTTTTGTTGGTACGAAATAAATCTCCACTCTCCCAGCAAAGACATTTTACATATAACAAAGTGTGCAAGAAGCATGTCTACGTAAATAAACGTTTTCATCATATATCGAACAAGGAAAACCCAATTAACATTAAAACTTTCAGTAAAATGTTATCTGTCTCAATTGAAAATGGAATTTAGAAAAAAACGACTCCTAATAACGGGTGCGTGGGATACTACCGCCACACATGCTTGCCAAGCTCGTTATTGCTACCCTGTGCTAATTAACTGCAATTTTCAATACCATGACTTCAGCTCGATGACAGAATTTAACAAAAAAGTGATTGTGTTTCTCTTGAAGAGGCAAGGTAGCGCTATTTTAATAGCCCTTGTGCATGTTTATGTCAGACTAGATAATTTCACCACCAAACCTCGCTTTCAGGGTAGAAACTTGAATATTTTACCACGAACAAAATACCAAAGTAGCAAAAATGAAAAGAATATCCACGTGCAACGTGCCAGAAGATGAGAATAATGTAGCGCAAACGAGGCTTGGTGGTGAATTTCGGGCATGTGACGTATTCATGCATAAGGCCCATTAGATGAATCTTGACTATCAAACTCCAAACCTACAAACGAAACCAAAATTCATCGATCCGCTCTACAGATTGTTGCTCTGGAACCAGCTTCCGTCAATCAAGCGTACGCTCTGTATTAAGTGGACAGACATTAACATGTCAAAGGTGGCGAAATTTACAGGATAAATTAGTGCAAAGTCTCATGGACAACTTTGCTTTGACGAAGTTCAAATCCTTGCCCTTTCATATACTTACATATAGAAAAAAGCACCCCTTTCAATATATCTAGAAACGTTCCATCTTTCCATAGCTCCAGATAATCCAAGATCACCGCCGTCTTTCAGTCGCTCAAGGCTCCAGGCAATCGTACGTTTTCGCTTTTTAATTACACTGGGACTTAGGTGCTATTCGATTTAGATTAAGGTGCATTTCGACGACCATTTAAAATTCTAAAATTATATTTCCCTATCCTTTAGAATACTTAAATCGCAAAAAGGCACCTCTCGCACTACCCACAATGGGGAGCACCCGCCCTGCCTTCGTGAAAAGTTTTACAGTCTTACATTGCAACGCAGTCGCTTTTACATTTTTTTTTCACATTTAAGCGAAAGCGTTTTTAAGGCTTTTCTTTACTTTGTTAAACGATTTATCAAGGACACCGAGCTTTTGCCCTGTTAGTACTTCGCATCGCAAGTTGCCATTCCCGTCAGAGAAAACAGACAATTCACCATCGGATGTTTTCCAAAATTCCCTTTTTAAACGCTCAATAATGATTCTGGGAATTTCCCATTGCGGATAGATAAATTCTAAATCACTCTCTTCCATTGATATTTGTCCGTAACGAAGTCGAGTTTTCAACATCACGGTTTTGTTTTCAGCAAGGTGTAATGATTTCTCGTCCCCTGTGGCTTTGCTCGTTGGAACAACGGACCATCTTAGTACGCCGCTTTCAGTGTCTAAAATGATTTTCACTATAGCTTCAGGAGTGTTGAGATGTTTCTGATACAAACGTTTCTCTATGTAATCTGGTACTTTAAATACAGGGTGTAATGTTTCCACATGCGCTCGCTGATAAGATATTCTACCACTGAAAAGACGAGTTTGGAGCATGACAAATTCTTTAGTGGGTACGTCTTCAGTGGAACTAGAAGTACCAGTTGGTTGATTCAGCATGGTTTGTTGTGACTGGCAGACATTATGACCATGACGTAAAGGATCATTAAGCGTTTCTTGTGGTGGAGGCCTCGTCGCGTGACATCCTGATGTCTTTTTAACACACTGCCTGCCTGTTGGAACACTGGCAGCAACATAAGCAGCTTTGGTCGGCCTTAATCCTGGATAACTAATTTGTGGCTGTGCGTTAACGATGGATGACTTTTCACCAATAATCATCTGCAGCAAAACATCGGGTTCTACAGCAATCTGCTTGTCTTTCATCCACACGACAAAGCCCTTGCCCGTGGACTTAAGGATGGATCCAACTGTCTCTGCAACGATAACTTCATCACTCGGAGAGGGCAGAGCACAGGGACCACAGATCATAACAATGACTTTTTCAACTGAAATTACAAGCAAATGTGTCATTATTTGGTTTGTTACATCCATGATTTCCTTGTCTCAGACCTATACCCCACGTTGATGGACAGAAACAAGACTGAAGGTGGAAAGCCGTTTAAAGCTGTTGTTTTTTAAATATTAGATAGAGAACAACGTCCCAGAGTGACACCTTTTCGAAAGCTAACATTCCTGCATTTGCGGATATTCTTTTCGGATGGCCAATATATCGAGATAATACCGAATGTCCTCGCTGGCTAGGATCACCCCAAAACGAACATACCCGGTAAGGTAATAAGGTGGTTTTAACGGTTACTTTTCCTGCATCTTGGGGGGGGGGGGGTGACGCGAAACTGGTAAAATTGTCAACAGTCAACAGTTGGTCATTTACTAGCACTTTCAAATGAGTCCAGACATCCTCACCAAGGGTTTTTTTCGTTTTCTCAAACGAGATTGATTCTCGAAGTGGTCGGCGATTTCAAAAAAATTACGACTAGTTGTGAAGGGGGTCGCGTAAATTTCGCTTGAAAATATAAAAGAAAGAAAGAAAAGGTCTAGGTCATCTCTGTCTAAATTATCGTTAGTGTCCCTAGAGGAAAGGGAGGAGTAACAGTGGGGGGGGGGGTGGGGCTACAGTGGATGGGAAAGTAAAAAATGTCCATAAATGTCCACTTCCTACTAAGCATATGGTCATTAGGTCCATTTCATTGCATGTGTTGATTACGTGCATAACCACTCCCAGGTCGATCATAGGGCTGTCCTCAACATTTTGTCAGTTTCGTTTTGAGTAACGGTTTCCGAGAAACAGGTGGAGAAAAATGAACAAACGTTGGCGAATCAGCGACCTTTCTATCGAATGTCAGATGGGCTAGCCGCAAGACTACCGCGCCCACGGCCACCATGCAGGGCGAATATGTGTGGACTACATTCCTCGAAAGGGGTAAGTACTTAAAGGGAAGATGACCATCTTACCAACTTTGTTCGCTGCCGTTTTGAATAGATCCTCATATTCAGCTCTGCGCTTTGGCAACCGTTCATAAGCGTACTGGACGCTGGCGGCATCGACCACTAACACACAGAACCTTGGAGGGTTTTCCGTGAGATATGACTCGGCTTCAAGGGGTGAAATGTTTAGCAATATGGGTTCATTGATGTTTAGTGCCAGGCGAAGGTCATTAAATAACCGCCAAACAATTTCAATGGACTTGATGAAGATATTACAGCCAAGAATAGCCAGATCTAAAGAGGAAAATATTTAAACGTATTTTACTCAGAGGCGAAAGCATGTTTGAATGTTTTCATCTACAATATACCCTCATAATTACGTTGTGACGACACACACCATGACTGGTATAAGAGGTTACCTTGACATATAGCTTCCTTTCTAAAGTATTAAACAATTGTTGAGGGCCAGAGGGTTTATTTGAGTTGTGCTGCATTCAGCTCTGGCAGTTACATTTGATAAATGAAAACATTAAAGTGAATACTTGAGGCCGGGACACGGTGCTCTATCGATGAAATTGTTGTCAAACTAGTTAATCGCTTTCGGGGAAAAAGTTACCTTTTACAGGATATTCACTTTTCACGCATAGCTGTTTGCTTTTTGAACAAGATATCAGCTGTTCCTCTTTTGCCTTGACTGTCGGCTTCTCTTTCTGCCTCGGGTCCATTCCAATTAACCCAAGCTCACTCTCTAAAAAAACATAAAGCTAAACAAATCAGAATAATTTCAGCTTTACAGTCAACGCGCCTCACTCATGAACGGTCATTTAATGAAGATTGCATTCTTCACGTGCGCATTCCTTTCTTTAATTGGATAAACGTATTCTTGTAGATAGATTGAAAGATTACGATTTTTTTTCGATGAACGAAATCGATTCTTCAAAAGGTCACACGTAACATCAGAAATCGTCTACATGGCGCACTCGGAAGAAGTGCTAATCAATTACTTCAAGGAGGTCATCCGTTATCAAGGATCTTAACCTCCACAAGAAAACAAGAAAATGGTTGAGTCGTCGCGTGGACTGAATAGTGTCGGACGATTTTATGAACAGCTCCTTTTGGCACTCTCGTTTTCCGTGGAATATCTGATCATGACAACCCCAATCCAGCATTGAAAAGGTTAACGATTTCGTTCCTTGCATTAAAAGGCAAAGGTTTACTCGTTCCTTGCATTAGAAGGCAAAGGTTTACCAGGATCCTAAAAGTTCCCAAGAGAATTTCTTGCCATTTCACGGTGGGGCCAAACCACCCCCCAAATGGGTCATGAAATGTCCGGTTTTTTGGTTAATTTTTAATAATTTTGTTACTTTTCATCATTTCTTTACCAAACTTGGTAATTTGATATGGGTCTTTGTGCCAAACAATTTGACATGAATGGTGATGCCAAATGTCAAATTATGACGTCATAATTGGTGACGTCATATTATTCTCTAAAATAAAATTTTAGAATTTCTAAATTTTTTCTAGTGTTTTAGAAAGAACACGTCAAGAGGAGTTGAATGCTGAAAACCGTTTGTCGATGTGACAAATAATGGATGAGATATGGCATTTTAGATTTTGAAAATTTCACAGTCTCAAAATAGGGTCCCCCCCTTGTGTAATACGTTTGAATTTAAGTGTTGTTTTGTTGCGTCAACGACACCATTTAAGTTGCAGATAAGATGTCTTAAATGACGGAAGCTAAATGAAAAAGAAAAACTCGGAAAAAATTTTTCCTGCCAGAGCTAGAGCCCCCAAACCAGTTTTGTGACGTAATTAAGTGTCACGTGATCAATTATGCTCTTGCTAATATTATCGTTTTCAAGCCGAAAACTTAAAATCTAAAATGATACGATTTTTTGGAACAACAAGAAGTCCATTTTACCAGATTATTAGCTTGCATGGAAAAAAACTGTACAAAAAAGATCAACAGGGTTGTTTTTAGAAGAAAAGTATGGTTCCGGGGGGGACACTTTAAATGTCTTTAAATTGCCATAACTCAAGATACGTTTGTCTTAGCGAGGTACGGTTTTCAGCATTTTACTCCCCTTGCCAAGTTCTTTCAGATGACATAACTTTTTATTTCAAATTTGAAATTTTCAGTTAACTCGTTTTGTGACGTCAGCCATTATGACGTCACAATTTGGTTTTTTAAGTCATTCTCATACTTAAAATAAATTGGGCGACAACCCAAGGTTTTTTGCCAAGTTTGGAAAAGAAATATGAAAAAGAAGCAAAATTAGTCTAAATGACCCATTTGGGGGGTGGTTTGGCCCCACCGTGTTTGGAGTTTAGGAAACCTAAACTTTCATGTTCCGATCATGTAGACCGCAACACACCGCGGCGAAAACCGTTACAGGTTTAAAATTGTGGCGGCTGTTGAAGAATAAGTTGCCTTGTTAAAATTAGTGACTCCTTTGGATTTTCTTTCTAAGGATTTTTTCTCTTTACGGGTTATTTTTGTCGGCTTTATGTTCTCGCCATTTTTTGCGCCGGCTTGAAAACAATAAATTATAAACGCGTGACATACCGGGAAACTGAGCTAAAAAAACACTAACTTTCCCGTTCTGTTCGGAAAGTTTTAATTATTATTACGATGTAACAAAAAAATTTCGAATAACTAAAATATTGTTTCGAATATAGAATCCAAGTTTCAAAGAATCGCTAAATTTCTTGAAGAATGAAATCGAAGAATGAACTAATCAATGAATATTTGAAGTTGAGCGTTCATGCGTGAACCGCGTTGACTGTAAAACTAACAATTGTTTGACATTATTTCGTGGCTATGTCTATATTACAATGTGCAGTTTTCAAATGCCAAATGAATTTGCATGTATACTACCTTGGAAATAATGATTTCAAATGCAAAAAAACATCTGTTAGGGAGCCCGAGAGGTGGGCCGGACTGCATAAGGAAGGCTACACTGGTACACTGTATCCGAAAGGGACCTTCCAATGTATGAAAAAGGTTTAGAAAACTGTTACTTTAGAATCTTAATAACTCACCTAAATAAACTTCATAATGGGAGGGATAACAACCAAGTTCAAGAACTAAAAAGCTAGCAAATTTTGTGGCCTTCGAGAGACTGAAAAGCCCAAGGAAAAAATGCATGTTATAATTTACTGTTTTCGGCTTATCTTTGAGGTATGGGATAGGATCGAGAGTAATTGTTTTTCTAGTATATGAATGGGTACCATTTCGATAAAAACTGATAAGTATATACTTAACAGGGTAAGGGTTTCATGTTTAAACCTTAGGCTGAGGCGTGAACCCCCTTTAAAACTCATTTGCAACTGATACTCAATATATTCGGGCGTTAAAAAAGCCGGAGAATTGAGGAGGAATTCCACACGCACATACATTTTTTGACTGAAAATCAAACAAGTCGGGTATGTTTTCAACAACTTTGGTTCCTCTCAGACATTTGGTGACAATTAACAGGCAAGGTGCATATCAATGATCTGAAAGCTATCAGATGTCAGACACCTTTAACCCCACTTTAACGAGCAATAAATGATCAAGTAAAGAGGAAAATTTATAAGGCGAAAAGGTAGCTCTGGTTGTATAATCAAACCTGGGAACGGACATTCATAGTTTCTGAATCTATTTCGGACCTTTTGAATTACTTGCTCGATGCCATGAAGATGCAAGTTCTACGGGTTCTGATTTCCTCAAAGGCGATTTGTCCTTTGGTCTCGCTCCTTGTTGATGATGAGGAGCTGTTTTCTCTTTCGTGGTTACCAGAGCAGGGTTGTCTCTCTCGATTTCCTGGTCCTCACACAGGTGCATAGGTGCGACTGTGGGATGTTCTGGTCAATATTAAAAGAGAGGAAAATGCTTTAAAAACTAAAACCTTTAAAATAATAACATGGCTTCTTAATTCAGCCGTTTTCAAACAATCAGGAATTCTAACAACCTCTCAGAGCAAATATATAATCAAATACATGTTGTACTAACCTTGGCCAAGAGCCAACATCATCTCCACAAGATCGTTACACTGTGCCTCCCAGCTGTACTTCTCCGCATAGCGTGCTCGCAGTTCTCGACACTCCTTGATAGCTGCGTCAATGCCTTTCTGTCGAACACCTTTGATGGCCTCAGCCCAGTGTTCTGGATCTTCTGAATCGACGATAAAAGATGATCCAATTTCTTGTATAGCTTCCCCAAATCCACTGTTTTGACTGACCAGGAATGGCAGCCCAACAGATAGTGCTTCTAGGGCTGTTAAGCCGAAGCCTTCTGTTCTGGATGGAACAATGGCAAGATTCGATGCACACAAGAGTGTATTAAGATATTCTCGATTTTCAAGAAACCCTTTCACGATCAGCTGACTTCGACACAAGCCTTGCTTAAGTAACTCGTTTGTCACTCGGGTTTCGCTTCCACTGGGTGCCCCTACAAAGGTAAGATGGTAACTCTTGTCATTCAGCTTAGCAACTGCTTGAGCAGCTATGTCGAATCCTTTAAGTTCGAAATCTTCAGAGTCACCACGTCCAAATACTAGAATACGAAACTTCTTACCCATTTGGCTGGACACTTTTAAGGAAGTTAACTCTGTAATGATTCCTGGGGTAAAATTGTAAACATCTTTCCCACACGAACTGAGGTAAGCGGAGTAGACCTCTTGTAGTTTGGGTCCAACTCCCACAACGATATCAGCCATTTCACACAGTTTTAGCTCATTCCATTGTTTTTCTTCGCCTTTAGGTATGGCATCAGAATAGGTTTTGTACATGGCAAGCTCGTCAGGGGCAGTATGCACAACTTGCATCCACTTACAGTGATGGGAGTCCCTTATTATCTGCGCTGGCTTTCCAAGTACCACACCATGTCCAATAACAAAGTGAATAACGAGATCTTTCGGTGGAAAGGACAACCAGTCAACTGGTTGAAAGCCCGGTCGCTCTTTTGCCTCCAATATTCTCACATTATGAGTGCCAGCTACTCTCTTATCCTCGTCAGAACATTTTGGTACAAAGAAAGTGACCGATACGTTAGGGTGTTTGGCCAGGTGCATGGCCAACTCTCTGTTCATGGTTGATAACCCACCTTTGGAAGATTTCCATTCGCTTCCCAAGAGTGTTATGCATAAAGCTCTGCTGGACATTGTGTCTTAAACGTTACTGCTGCAGGACCTCCTCTAAAACAAACACAAACCAAAAGAGCCCATGTAGTTAATTATTCAGCTATGTTCAGTATATTTCTAATAGGCAAATCTTTGTTTACAGTTTTCCCTCATTAGGATACGCTTCTCGTTTTCTAATCAAGTTGCAAAAATGTCATTTCGTTTTTTTCTGAATATTGAAAGGACATGGCACATTAACCTTTTTCCGAAAATTTCAGTCCGAAATACCAAATGTTCTTCAGTTTGAAATATGCAATGTTAAAAACTTGAAATTTTATAAAGAATGTATGGGCTCATTAACATTCCCCCCCCCCCCTAGAAATTTTGCATTTTCCGTTGGCTGATATTTCCTTAATTATTGCATGAAAGAGCTAAATACTGCACAGGTTACTAAATTTAACAATCTCTTTCAGGAACTGAAGTCAATTTTTATTTAGCATCAGGACTTTTCTATAAAATTTTTATACTAATAAAGCAAACTGTAAACAACGACGTCAGCAAGCATAAGCCCATTTTATATACCAAACCAGTGGACAGCGTTTTTCGCGCGCTCTGATTGGCTACTCAGACCCCGGATAATATCTGCTATTCACTCCCGGCATTTTTTCTGGATTTCCCACTTCGGCCAATAATTGTTAACTATGCTTTTTCAGTACAATCTAAGCTTAAGGATCTCTTGAAACGTATTCCAAAATTGAAATTTCCCTTATTTTTGCTGTTCCATCATCCATGACCTCTCAATAATAATTCATTGCAGTAGAAATGGACACTGAATCATCATGGGTGATCGAAATTGGAATAAACGAAGACTGACTTGTATGTTTGGATGATAATTGAAGTAAAAATCAGCCAAGCTAGCCACTGAGTATCTTTAAATGATTTGCATATTTAAATTATTTTGTAATTATTTGTGAACGATTTGACAGTCGGTCATCGCTCAGCCATGACCGGCTGAGTTGATAAAAACGTTTTTGTTTTTATGTAAATTCGAGTGTACTAAAATACGCTGATAGTAAGCATATATGTCTCGTCTTGAAACGTAAAAACAAACAAATAAACAAAAACGTTTCCACCGGTCGAAAAAGAAACTCACTAGATTTATGTACTGTTCAGACGTCAACCGTTACTAGAAATTAGAACTTGTTCAATATAATTTATAACATAGAGCTCCAATTCATTTTTCATTCACCGCACAGCACGGTAGTACAATATTAAACTTTGATAATAAAACATCTCCTGGATATCTGAAGATCATTCCGCAGCGTTGAATAAGAGTAAAATTGCGAACCTTCGCGTAAATACTGGTAAACTGAGGAAAAGCGCCGTAGAATGCAAAACACCCGCAGTGAAGAAACTTTTCAAGTTGCTTGAATTTTGCTAACCTCAAAGCGGAAGCAGCTGGGCGAAAATGGCCTCCAACAAAGTTGACTGCTTTTCTTGTTTCGAACACGTTTTTCTTGTTTGTCGTACCCCAGTAGATACACGAGTCAGTAGCCTATGCTACAGGCCAGTTAAGGAGCCAGGTGGATAAACGTTTAACTTCTTGCTCTTCTCCAAAACTCCAAAATAAGTTTTCGGAACTTTGTGGGACAAACAAGGGAGCAAAGGCTCTTGGATAGAACGCCCACGAGTCACGCGACGTTACAAACTGCGTCACGAAGTGCCCTTTTTGTCACATTATACAGGCCAGAAGTAATTACATTCGAACATTCCATTTCGATGAGTTTTGCCGGCCCTACTCATGGTTCAATTTACTCTGGGGACCAGAGCCGTTCTCTCGAATTCCTTGGTCGGCCGGAAACCCAACGAACGACGCAGGCCCTCTGGCACCCAGTTAGGTTCAATTGTGGTTAGAGAAGCAATATATTGTTCTGGTTAATTGATACAAACGAGAAAATAGGAACTGTTCAGAGTCTCTAATAAACGTTACGTTAAGGATATTTTTTCTGTGACTGTGTACAGCTTCTCTTGCTTGTTATAAAGCAGCTGAGATGATCATTTCAATTTTGTATGATGTGAATCTTCTTTGGCAGATTATCTCGAACTATCATTAAAGCATTTTTCACTTGAGTGTAGAAAGAAAGTAACTCAACTTTGTTGCTTCTGTTTTACTAAATTATTTAATTGGTTCAGACTCATTGATACAAAGGAAAAAATAGGAACCATTCAGAGTCTCTAATCAACATTAAGTTCACAGCTTCTTTTGCTTGTTATAAATAAGATTAGATGATCAATTCACTTTTGTATGATGTGAATCTCTTTTCAGAGGGGGCGGAGCAGGGGGAACAGGGGGGCTGTAACCCCCCAAACGTTTCAGTGCCGAAAATATCGCTATCGCAGCATAAAATTGGTTTAGCAAAACATTCAGTCTCATGATCTTTTCACAGATCGCTTCATCAGAATCGCGCTTGGCGAAATAATATGTTGTAGGACTTTTTCAAACAACTCCGACCTGTGTTCGAAAAGCAAATCAACTGGTGGATTTTTCCACTTAACTAGACAGAAGCAGTTTGCATTTGACATTACCTGTGGAATCAGCGACTTCAGAGCGTACATTTTCTGTCCTCCGACGACTCAAGAACTACCTAAGAAGCACCATGAAGCAGGTTCGCCTGAACAACTGCCTTATTATGCATTGTCACAAATCGATTACGGACACACTGGACACTGTTAAGATTGCGAAGAGGTTCGCTTGTGCCAACGAACCACGCAAAGGACATTTTGGGAAATTTGAGTAAGGATATGCGCTTGGCATGGTATACGATGAGCCTCCCCCCCCCCCCCACTTCTCCCACGTTTCAAAGCGCTCCACCGCCTCTGCTTTTGACAGACTATCTCGAATTATCATTATAGCACTTTTCACTTAGGTGTATACGAAAGAACTTTGTTGCTTTTGTTTTTTCCAAATTATTTTATTGGCTTAAACTCGCCCACCTGCCATCCAATATTAAGAAAGTTAAGTAAAACCAAAACCAGTCGTGCTTTTTGAGTCCTCCGCTTTACGTGCTGGTTGCATATGATTCACCCTCGTGGATGGTGTTTTTCGCGCGCTCTGATTGGCTACTTAAACCCGGAATAGTATCTGCGATTCATCTCCCCGCATTTTTCTGGATTTCGTGCGCGAGTTTTCCCTCATTTCTCTCTTGTTAATTATAAGGAAAAAATAAAAGCTCTACAACTTTCTTAAAAACTCTCAAACTGACGACTGGTTGGAGAAAAGAAAAATCAAGGGAACGATTTTACACTCAATTTGGTATTTGCATTTAATCTAAGCCTGAATTTACTTATATATCCAGGAGCTCATGATAAATGTTATAAGACGGTTTAGTGTGTAGTATCGTGGGATATTTTTACGAGTCACGCCGTATTTTGGCAAACCCAAAAGGCGAGTCAAAATACAAGAGACGACTAAATATGTATCACGATACTACACACTAAACCGTCTAATAAGGGACCCCCGGGCTGGGAAAATGGAAAAGTGGCCTTCTTATAAACTGTCTGAGCTGTAGGCTTGGATAAATTCTGCCGACAGAATTTCAAGCAGAATATGTAATTTTTGAAGCGAGCATTCTGCCGGCAGAGTAAGGCATTTTCGAGCAGAATTTGAGCAGAATAACGGAAAACCAATGACACTAATGATATGCGTGACAGTTGTAAGAAAAAATGAAAACTAAATAAATACAGAAAATACAAAAATAATTACACTGTCCTTATGCATTTGTTTGATCTTCCTTTTTGTAAGATGCTAGTAAAAAATTCACTGTTCCGTCTTAGATGAGTGATATAAAGTGAGATGAATTACCATTTTGCTCTGCATAATGAAAATCTAATTAGTATTTAGGGGTTACGCTTCCCTAGTTGTGAAAATAGATAAGGCCCGAAGGGCCGAAAATCTTTCGGGTACCAAGCAGAATTCGAGCAGAATAAGGGTGTCCGAGCAGAATAAGCAATTTTTAAGGGCACTGCCGGCAATATAAGCCATTTTACGAGCAGAATTTATCCAAGCCTACTGAGCTGCATGACAAACTAAAGTTACTTCTGTGCAGCGAGTGAGCAGGCCCGCGGGGCCAGATTTCGCGCGCTTGATGTGTTGTTGGTTGGTCAAAACGAAAACTTGTCAAACCTGTCAATCGAGCAAAGCATCGTGATTTTATTTCAAACTTGCTTGGAAAACAACGACGGAATGAGGCAAAACTGAATTTTTTTTTTGGGGGGGGGGGGGCGGGGGAGGAGGTTTACAATTAGACCGAGTAGAATCAGAATTTCATCGCTGTAATTCAGAGAACCATAGGCTTGTAAATTAAAACATTAGTAAGAATAGGCCAGAAATACAAGGAAAAATTCGAATTGCTCAACTTACCTTTAATCCAGTGAATACTGTTCACAAAATAATCCGCTAAAACACGGTTCAGCTTAATTTCATCGACAGCACAAATTCCCGCTCACCACCTATTTTCAGGTCTGAATCCTCAACAGACATCCTCATCTTTTCGCTCTAAGGTTGGTGAATGGTTTTTTTCAGTTTTAACCCATAAATTTTAGATGATTTCCTCATTGAAAACTACTAGTTTTGTGGTACAATTATCGCCTCACCAAGAAGGCAGCGCTGAAAAGTTTGACAAAACCTTTGCTGATTGTGTCGGCTTTACGAGTTTCATCCGTGTGTACTCTTATTGACAATAAAAATTAGCCAATCAGCGCGCGAGAATTCGCTCAGTTAATGTAAAAATGGAGTTCGGTCCGGTGTCAAAACACGTCTTATCCTGGCAATAAAACCTCTCAACCAGGGTAAACTTCCATGACATTTCCTTACATAAATGTAATATTTACCTAATAACAGAATGTGATTAATTATAAAGAAATCTTCCGTTTTTTTCAAAATTCCCTAAAAAGAAACCTATAATAATGCTTTTACCTTTAAGCCAAGACAAGGCGTCTTTCCAAAATTTCAGAAGACACTTTACAACGGGAGAGTAAATGTTCGATGGATTCTGGTTCTTCATTGCGAAACGTACAATTAGAAGATTGCGAAAGGCCAAACCGAAATAATTTATCATTTGTAAAGACAATGTTGTTAAGAATTTTGTATTGAAATTCTCTCAGTTTGGAATCAAGTGTAGTACGGAAAGGGAGAGAATAAACCTTTTCCCAATTAATAAATGTGTCTGAGTACTTGTCTGTTATTTTTTTTTGAGTTGTCGGAGGAGTTTGTTTTTGCGCAAAATAGAGTCGTATATCTCGTATATCTGTTTAGAGGTGACATCAGAGATAGGGACAGCCGCAGTTTAGTTTAATGTATGATGTGGAAGGGATGGGTCTTATTTCATTTTTACAGACAGAAGGTCTAATAATCGTTTTCCAGTCCGATGGAAGAAAGTGAACGACTCCCATAATAAAGAAACGTTGTTCAGGGGAGATCGGCACATAAGGGTCTTCGTGCAAGAAAAGGTTGTTAGCCGTAATAAGGTCACCCACCTTTACGATTCAGAGTGAACGAGATCATTTCTATAGTCAGACTTTTTGTCAATGCAGATGAGCTTATTATTCCAAATGATCTCGTTCATAATATCATTAAAAGTGACAGGCGTACTGTTATTTAAACCTGACCATGCGTCAAAACATTCTGTAAAATATTTGGGGAGCTGAGTTTTTAATTTGACGGTGTCAAATTGAGCATGACTCCGTGCAATGGTTTCCTTTGTATGGTCAGAATTTATTTTCATTCAAATTTGCTTCATTGTTATTTTTAAATGGGTTACTCATTTCGAATTTTATCCGTTACAGTTAGGTGAGTGAGGTGCGGGATTGCGGAAAATTAATTCAGAGTTTAAAAGAACGAGGCATATAACAAATGTACTGTTTTGTTATTCTTTTGTTATTCAATGAGATGCAAATGAGTGTGCGGCGTTTTTCTGCAATCCCGCACCTTAGAGAGTTAGGTAATGTCTTTTTTTCATTAACTTCAATTGACTAAGAGGCACCCTTTTAAACATGTTTAAGGCGAGTTTCACTTTCCATTCCTCGATCACCGAGTCAAATCATGACAAGCAAATCGCTTTCCCCAATCAAGTTTTTAAAATACTTATGTGCATATTGCACTCACAGTCGGCTGAAAACCGATTCAAAACATTGTTTCAGAAGTTCGCAGATGCCGACAATGCGCGGGCCGTTTATTCATTGTAGTAAATACCCTTCGTGAAGTCATGGAAGGACACAAATTTTCCAATTTTGTGCCCAATACAGCACGGGTAGGTTTAAATAGATAAAATCAAACTGGAAACAGCACGGTTACTACCATCCTCGGAGACCCAGGGGCAGATTGTTGGGGCGAGAGGTAGATAAAACGGGCGAAATCGGTGCGAGCTGAAGCCTGGTGCGAGCACAAGTTTTCAAGACGGGCGGAAACAGCCCCTGGGAACATATATTTAATGGAATATTTTAAGAGCCCATTTGCGTTCTTGCTACTGATTGAGCAAAAATTTTGAGGCATTGTATTTTTTGTGCCCAATCACCGAATTCTTGCGCGCTGATTGTCGTTAAGAGTACAGACGGATGAAACGCGTAAAGCTGATGCAATCAGCAAAAAGTTTTGTCAAACTTTCAGCGCTCCATTCTTGATGAGGCGAGAATTGCACCACAAATCTAGTAGTCTTCAATGAGGAAATCATCTTAAATTTATGAGTCAAAACTGAAGAAACCATTGCAACCTTAGAGCGAAAGGATGAGGATTTTTGCTGAGGATTCAGACCTGAAAATCGGTGGTGAGTGGGAATTTGTGCTGTCGATGAAATTAAGCTGAACCGTGTTTTAGCGGATTATTTTGTGAACAATTTTCACTGGAATAAAGGTTAGTTGAGCAATTCTAATTTTTTCGTGTATTTCTGGCCTTTTCTTACTAAAGTTTTAATTTACGAGCCTGTGATTATCCGAATTACAGCGATGAATTCAGATTCTGCGGCAATCGCACCTTCCATTGACTCTTGCATTTCTTTCCTTCGTTTGAAAATCAGTTTTGGCTTTGATGATTTGATTTGTTGCCTGCGGCTCGTGAATCTACAACACTTTGACAATGTTAAGACGAAATTTATCATCAGTAAGAGGACAGGCGCATAAAAAACTGACGTCAAAAATGTTAAATATCACCGTTCCTTTGCTGACGTCTTAAACAGAGTGTAACTTTGCTACGTCTTGCATCCAGTTGTCACTCGTGCGTAATGAAATCCTTTTTTTTGTGTCGCTCGTTCGATAGACTTACCATCGAAGAAAGTTTTTGTAATATGCCAACCCACAAAGCCGAGAAATCGAGAAATTTGTCAGGGTTAATCAAGGAAAAAGAAAACAAGTACCAAAATGAGATTGAGGTATTGTGAAAAGTTCACTGTGAACTTTTAGAAGCGTGCAGTTTGGAGCAAATTAACGCAAAGACATGTTGTGGATCGCACGTAAATCCTAACTACATGCTTCTAAAAGTTGACACCTTCATAGTACCTCGATCTGATGTTCGTACATGTTGTTTTCTTTTTCCTTGAGTAACCTTGCCAAATTTCTCGATTTCTCGGCTTTGTGGGTTACATTTTACTGAAACTTTCTTCGATGGTAGGCCTATTGAACGAGCGAGACAGAAAGTTGATTTCAGCACGTACGAGTGCATAAGAGTGATGGGTACAAGATTTAGCAAAGTTATACTCTGTATAAGACGTCACGAAAGGAACGGTGAAATAAGTAGATCGCTGATTGGGCACAAAACGTAAAATGCCTCAAAAGTTGTGCTCAAGTAAGAACGCAAATGGACGCTTGAACTAGTCCGTTTAAGGTATATTCCCAGGGGCTCTTCCGCCCGTCTTGTAAACTTTCGCTCATAGCAGGCTTCTGCTCGCACCGATTTCGCTTGTTTTATCTGCCTCTCTCCTCGGCTATCTGCTCTTGGGTCTCCGAGGATGGGTTGCTGTTCACTATAACACATACACTAAAAATTCAGGAAACGCCTTAAATTGTAAATTCAAAAGTTTAATCTAAGCTGCATAAAATCGTTCTCGTTCAGCCATCCCAATTCCCGAAGACTCTCATATTTTTAGATTGCAGCTGTATAACATTCAGCTTAATTTACATAAATTATCAGGGTTTTTGTCCGTTCTCCCGATTCGCACTTTGTGTCGCAACTTCCCTGTTTCATCAGAAAAAACATAGAGTTCGCCATCGGGTATTGAAAAACATTCACGTTTTAAACTATGAACCAGGTGATCTGGGATTCTCCAGCCCTGATAGAAATGTCGTAAGTCACCCTTTTCCAATGATATTTCCCCATAACGGACACGAGTTACCAACATCACGGTTTCGTTATCTGCGAGGGGTATTGACTTCTCGTTCTTAATGGCTGACCGTAAATTTTCTTGATACATTACAGTTGCCTTGATTTTGGATTTTGGAACATTAACGGACCATCGAAGTTTGCCATTTTGGTCTGAAATGATTGTAACTACAGCTTCAGGGGTGTTGAAGTGTTCTTGATACAAACTGTTCTTTATGTAATCCGGTAATTTAAACCCGGGGTATGAGATTTCAGCATGTCGAGAAGATATGCTACCATTAAAAAGAACAGCTTTCAGTACGACAGACTCTCCTTTGCGGGCGACCCATCCAGCGGTTGACTGAATCGGCACAGCTTGTTGTGATTGGTAGACATTTCGGTCGTAACGTAAAGGATGATAAACCGTTTCCTGTGATGGTGGATGACTCGTTGTGTGACCTCCTTGATGCTTTTGAACAGTCTGTCTGTACGTTGGAAAATTGGTAGCAGCCTGGCCAGTGTTGTCCAGTGTTGGTCTGGAGAAACCACTTGAATAGCTACATTGTGGCTGTGTATTAACGATAGATGATGTTTGACAAAGAAGCATCTGCAGTAAAACATCGGGCTCCACAGCTATCCGGTTGTTTCTCATCCACACGACAAAGCCTTTGCCCGAGGACGTAAGGATGGATTCAACTGTCTGCGTAAAGATAGCTTCATCACTCGGAGAGGGCAGAGCGCAGGGACCACAGATCATAACAATGACTTTTTCAACTGAAATTGCAAGAAAAGGTGACCGATATTCTGGTCTGTTACATACAATGATCTACCCGCCCCAGTCTTAACAGAAATCATCCCGCGTTGATAAGACAAAATTAAACAAGACGAAAGCCGAGAAGCAGTTTAAAGCCCTGCCGAAGCTAAAAATTCTTACATAAATTTACAAATACCGTTTTATTGGTCTGGAGGCTTTTTCTCCTTAGGTACGTACTTTATAAGCTCTATGACTAATATATTGGGGGATACCAAATGTCCTAACTGACTGGTACTCAAGACCTCTGGCACAGTTTTTTCCCCATACGGACCGACCTAGACCGGTTCGCCGGTACCCATATAGGCACATGCCGGTGCAGGGAAACAATATGGGATAAAATTTCTTCTCTAAGGAAACAACACAATGGCAGAAACCTGTGTCGAGCCACCGACCTCCTGGTGGAATGCCCGACGCGCTAACCACTAAACTACCGCGCCCCGGCTCACAAACACCGTGGTGATTATTTTGAGTATTTTCCCTAAAATGGGTGAGTAAAGGGAAGATCATCAACTTACCAACTCTACCCACTGCCGTTCTGAAAAGGTCCTCATATTCAGCTTTGTGGTTTAGCCAATGTTCATAAGAGCCCTGGACGTTGTCGAAATTGACCACTAACACACAGAACCTGGGAGGGTTCTCCATGAGATATGACTTGGCTGCAAGGGGTGAAACGTTCAACAATATAGGTTCCTTGGAGATATTTAGTGCAGGGCGAAGGTCATTAAATACCCGCGTGACAACTTCCATGGACCTGTCGTGGACATGACAGCTTACAATTGCCAAATCTACAAAAAGCAAAATATTCAAACATAACTTGCACTTAACTAATACTCAGTAACACTTTGTGAATCAGTAGACCAATACATTTTCGTGTCCTATACGTTTATGACGTCACGGAGCATGGCAGTAAGAATTGAATTAATTCCCAGTTGATAGCATGTTTTCCACTAATCTCCTTTTTAAAAATATATCGAGAATATTACACGAGGGCGCGAAGACACACTGCAAAGACATGAATGTTATTTTCAAGTGGCAAAATATTGTTTTTTACCACGAGAAAATAAAATACATATCTTCAAGTCGCAGTGTAATTTTCTTTTTATTAGATAGAGAAGAGTATTTCTACACAACTAACAGTGTTAAGGGGGCGATATACCTGAATTTTGAGGAAATAAGATAAGATTTACGAAAGAAATAAAAGAGGGATTAGATTTTTACACACACTCTTGGTATCCATCTATTAATTATTAACTTTAAATTTTAAGTTTAACTCACCTTTAATTCTTAACAATTATCCAATTTCTTAAAATTCGTCGATTTTCCTCCCCTTCTCCTTCTTTGCGTTTAATTTAAAAATTACGAAAAAATTCCCTCAGATATATGGGAACTCACACTATGACCCTAGGGTAGCATTTTTGGATTAAATGAAGTCTCTTGGAGATAATAAAGAAAAAGACTAAAACGTTGGGGAAAAAGGCATCCAGGTATATTGCCCCCTTAAAAAGCAGGAAATGACGTCATCGATATTCATGAAAAACATGCCACTCGAGTCTTGGACGTAGTTTCTCATGAGCTTTACAAGTTGTCTATTTTCGACTAAAACACGCTTGTCTATGTAATAAAATTCACTGCAGAGAATCTGTCACCTCTAAAATGACCAAACCGCCGACCGAACCCTACAAATAGTAAAATGCCAACTTGAAGGTCTTTCTTCTAACCTTCAGGCATACCTTTTCCAACGCCTGAAGGAGGAACCTCTTTAGGCCTTATCTCTTGCTCTCTGATGTAAGGTGCCCTATTTCCTCCGGCTACATATGTGTCGGCACTACGTACTCTTTCTTCAGAGCTGGGCCTTTCTGGTAAGGAAGTGCGAAGCTTCGATGGCTGTACTGGTTCTGCAGCTCTTACTGGCGGGGTCATTTTACGTCTTGGAGGAAGCTTCCGTTTTGGCTGGTATTGAAACCTCTGCCCTTTCTTCTCAAAGAAATGCACCAGTGCTTCCTCGTGAATTTCTCGGTGCTTCATGTTCCAAGAAAAGATGAAGCTCTTTCTTCCATCCAGAAACTCTTCCCTGAACTGTGAGGATATCCTCCTCTTTGCCCACCCTGAAATAAACTCTCTGTCCTCCTCGTCTTCGTTCTTGTAGTTATTATCTCCGCTGATAACGATCATGACATTATCACCTATAAAAAACAGATTTCATTTGAACTGTAGAGAAATACACAACAATTCAGAATAGAATGCGTCAAGCAAAACCTTTGTATATGAAAATCATCCTCAGGCAATATAAAAGAAATGACAAATTGCAACAATGACAATTCAAGCCACTGACAATTTTTTTTTCGGTGGCCTTGATTTTGAGTATTGCAATTAATCATTTATTCTATGAAATTATGAATATATGAAATTCATATATTTGAACTGCGGAATGAAGAAATAAATAGAAGATCCTCGCAGTTATTAACGCAACTTATGCAGTTGCAAAAAGAAAGCCTGAAAAAATCAGGCTTGCCGGGATTCGAACCCTGACCTCTGCGATACCGGTGAAGCGCTCTAATTAACCAATTAAGCTAACAAGCCAACTGGGAGCTGGTTATTGAATTGGTTGGTAATATACCCGGGAAAGATGAAGATGAAATTATGAATATATGAAATTCATATATTTGAACTGCAGAATGAAGAAATCAATAGAAAATCCTCGCAGTTACTAACGCAACTTATGCAGTTGCGAAAAGAAAGCCTGAAAAACTCAGGCTTGCCGGGATTCGAACCCTGACCTCTGCGATACCGGTGCAGCGCTCTAATTAACCAATTGAGCTAACAAGCCAACTGGGAGCTGGTCATTAAATTGGTTCGTAATATACCCGGGAAAGATGAAGATGAAATTATGAATGTATGAAATTCATATATATATTTGAACTGTGGAATGAAGAAATAAATAGAAGATCCTCGCAGTTATTGACGCAACTTATGCAGTTGCGAAAAGAAAGCCTGAAAAAATCAGGCTTGCCGGGATTCGAACCCTGACCTCTGCGATACCGGTGCAGCGCTCTAATTAACCAATTGAGCTAACAAGCCAACTGGGAGCTGGTCATTAAATTGGTTCGTAATCAGGGGGGGGATAGAAGCGAGGCCTGGGACCGAGAAACGATGTTCTCACAACTTGCAAAGCGGTCCAGTCAAAACGTGGACAGCGGTGTTCGTAATAATAAATATTTCCGATCGACGATCAACTTATTCGAAATAGTTTGCAAAATTTATGTGTATTTTGTCGGGGGAAAGTAAGCGGTGAGCGGCTAATCTCTCATGGAACTTACTGTCAGTTTTCGTACAAGAGAATATTCGATGGAAGCGACATCAATGAAGACGCTTCTGTTTTCGCACTGTCTTGTTTGTTGCAGTGGCGAGTGGATCAGCTGCGAGCTGTACGGCAGTCACGTTTCGCTTGTTTATACTTGGAGACCAGGTTTGCGAGAAACGTTTCAAATTTGAATGCTAGAATTAGATAATTCAACGTAAATAAACTTCTCACCGAGAGAAAGCGCTTGAACTATTCAGGATTTTATTTCTTGTACTCCGCGACGTAATTTTGGTCTTTGTCTATCGCTGAACTGATGCATGTGATAAATAAAAATACTGTCAATGTTTCTTTTTACATCTCATTCTGTAACGAATCGATAGCATGAGATGAGACAGTTATGGCTGTACTCGGTTTGCATGTTTTCCTCCAGCGTGGTCTAGATAAATTGCAACGGGAAATGTGCCATAAAACATCGATGGAAATAAATTCAATCAAAACCGCTATAACCTAATGCATGGGAAAAATACCTACGCACAGAATACGACTTTTATTATCAATAATCCAGTTATGTGTTAACAAGATCATTTCACAGTTCAGTACTTTGAACCCGATCCCAGTTTTTAACCCAGCTTAAGAAAATTCTATTTGATTCTATACAGTCGATCAGCACAGACTGGATTGATCGAAGCGCTACTGTTCTACTTTGCGATTAAAAAACTTCGAGAGTAAACTTTTGTCTTCATAATAAGCAAAATGCAAGAAAACATGATAAAAGTGTAAAATACGATCAATTCGTCAATTACCTAAACTAAGGAACAAAACCGAATCCGCCGCCTTTGGCCGCCATAATTTTTTCCCTTCAGCGTCCGAGTTCCGTTGGAACATGCAACATCTGCGCACGCGTAGGAGGCATATCCGCTGACTAGAACCTCACAGATTGCTTTGCAAGTTGTGAGAACATCGTTTGGATTTCATTTAAGAGAATGTATGGGGAGTTGCTTTCCCCTCCCCCCCCCCCCTGGTTCGTAATATACCCGGGAAAGATGAAGATGAAATTATGAATATATGAAATTCATATATTTGAACCGTGGAATGAAGAAATAAATAGAAGATCCTCGCAGTTATTAACGCAACTTATGCAGTTGCGAAAATTTCATCTTCATCTCCGAACCAATTTAATGACCAGCTCCCAGTTGGCTTGTTAGCTCAATTGGTTAATTAGAGCGCTTCACCGGTATCGCAGAAGTCAGGGTTCGAATCCCGGCAAGCCTGATTTTTTCAGGCTTTCTTTTCGCAACTGCATAAGTTGCGTCAATAACTGCGAGGATCTTCTATTTATTTCTTCATTCCACAGTTCAAATATATATATGAATTTCATACATTCATAATTTCATCTTCATCTTTCCCGGGTATATTACGAACCAATTTAATGACGAGCTCCCAGTTGGCTAGTTAGCTCAATTGGTTAATTAGATCGCTGCACCGGTATCGCAGAGGTCAGAGTTAGAATCCCGGCAAGCCTGATTTTTTCAGGCTTTCTTTTCGCAACTGCATAAGTTGCGTTAATAACTGCGAGGATCTTCTATTTATTTCTTCATTCCGCAGTTCAAATATATGAATTTCATATATTCATAATTTCATCTTCATCTTTCCCCGGTATATTACGAACCAATTTAATGATCAGCTCCCAGTTGGCTTGTTATCTCAATTGGTTAATTAGAGCGCTTCACCGGTATCGCAGAGGTCAGGGTTCGAATCCCGGCAAGCCTGAGTTTTTCAGGCTTTCTTTTCGCAACTGCATAAGTTGCGTTAATAACTGCGAGGATCTTCTATTTATTTATTTCATTTATTTTATATTGCCTGAGGATGATTCTAATATAGAATTGAAACACTGTTATCCTCATTTATTTGTTCCTTGCGCATGTTTGTCGCAGGTATTTCTTGTGCAAACAAATTAGGATTCATTCACTTCCTGTGCCCATCGTGGCTTTGTAGCTCAGATGGTAGAGCAGCGGTCGAATAACCCGAAGGTCGTGGGTTCTAGTCCCATCTAAGCCACTAAATTTTTCTCAGCGTCTTGGATTTACAGTATTGCAATTTATCATTTATTTGAATACCTTTGCAATCCCGCATGAGCTAGCTGTGGAGGCAGAAGGATGATTGAAAAGCAAATTACACTTACAAAGTCCTCGATTAAGGCACAGACTAACCAATATGACATGCGCCGTGCAACGGACGATGCATTCACATGTTTCTTTCTCTTCTACCACCCCTCCCCACCTCTTTCCTTTTAAAGAGTTCATAATATGACGACCAGTCTCATTCTGGAGTTTTTTTTTCAGTGGCGTCTTTGTCCATGTCCTTATAATGGTCATTGTGTTTACAAAGTTACAAACATGAAACACAAGAAGTTCAACAGTCTACGGGGTGGACACACAAATTGCAGGTAATAGTGCACCAGGTGACAGCCGGGGCCTTAACTTCCTTTTCTTGGTTTCAGACACTTAATGCTGGGCTTTAAAAAACGCAAAGCTGTGGAATAAACATTTTTAATACATGGTATATCATCGCAACACAGCTCAGTAATCAGCTCAGTAATCAGTCGCAATATCGGTGTAGCTCTCAGCTGTGTACAAAACTGTGATGGTCTTCCATCTGTGATGCACCAAAACGGCGAATTTTCCAGTTAAATTGTAAGCCAACAAAATCGCCGAGGGCGGCGAAGGTCGCTCCTTTCCCATTTCTTCCTCGTTTTCACGGGTCGGTTCGTTTATAAAAACGTTCAGGCCATGTGTCCGATCTGAGGTAATGAAGGAGGTTGCTCACGATCTAACTTCACCTTTACCAGCGTTAAAGTACATTGTACTCTTTATCCTGTAGTACACGCTTGCGCATTTCAGTTGCTGCATAGTCTTTGTGAGTCACAGAATAACTTACTCCCAACGAATCAAATATTCGCATTTTTTTCTTGTTTCCTTGCTATTGGCATTTTTCTGGTATACGTTTGTTGTGCAGAACGAGGTGTGTCAAGCATGACAAGACCCTTCCAGACCCTCTGCTTTCCCCCAACGTTCCCTCCTGTTCTGGTTCAACGACATCAAAATTGTAATCAAGAATTGCGGATTGTGTCTTACGGTCTTCGTTCATGGCAGCAAAGTCAACATTCCCCTGATTTCGACACGATAAGTAAATACTCCGAGAAATCGAATTGTTCTGAGCTGATATTCGAAGATGGCCATTTTATTTGGTTTCAGGACTTTTACCTTCGAGAGCTAGGAAGGGGATGGGGAGAGTCTACGTGCCAGAGGGATTGAATCGTCGCGAAACGGATTTCACTCCGTACTTCCAGTCTGTGAATTTCGACCGACAGATTCTCAATACCGTTCGCAAAGAACTCCCTGAGTGTCTAAGTTTTGCAAACTTGTGGGCATATGTGGTTTACCTCGGTATTAAAACCTGACAAGATTTTCTTTATGTTGTAAGCTGGTGTTCAGCTGCACGTTGCTGCACGTTATTCAGTATTTAAAATGTTTTGTTTCCCTTGTTTTACGTCATCCGTGAGTTTTCGAAGTTCTTACACCGAGGTAAAACAAAAATCCTCCAAAATGTGAATACATGGTTTTTCTGCCCAAGACCACACTTGCACCTTATTGGTGCATAAAGTAAATCTACTCTTACCTGTTGCCTGTAGTAAAGCTCTGTAGATCTTCGAGTAACCAGTTCCAGCGTCACCTTCGGTGATCGATAGTCAGGATTCATGTGCGCGGACGACAAATACAGCTAAGTCCATCTGCAAAAAGGGAATCATTTTGCTGCTCCACTCGAACATTTCCGGAAGTGAGAAGTAGTGTTGTTCCACAGAGATTCAAATCCTAGTTTCGGTTCCGTTCGCATCAACCAGTCTTCGACAGCATCGAGTTTGTAGGTACGATCGCAGTTGAAAACATGAACCTTGCGTGGCTTCGAAATCCGCTGTTCTACCCTAGATCTTATCTGCACTTCTGACTCCTTGCATGGATCATGACCAGAGAGCCAACTCAGCGACATACGCGCTTCAGCTGACTCCACCTTATTAGCTATTAACAACAAAACAAACACAAAAGCAATTGCGCTGTATTAACATAAAAGGTAAACGTACGAGGAATTCGCCTGTGCTTTCAAGTTGTACAATGATTTTTCTTTTAATGCAAAAATTTATGCTCTCTCGATAAAAGTTAGTTAATACAATGAACATAGAATTCTGCTAGGGAGATGAATAACTTAAATATCTCTCACCTCTAAATATTTTAGTAACAGTAACATTTAACAGTAAGGCATATTTGTTTTGGTCCCAGCCGTTTTCCCAGTTGTAAGCAACCCACATTACTTAGTAACAACGAGGAAAAGAAACAAGAGAAAATTGAACACAGTGATACTTTCATCGAAATATCAAGCCATCTCAAAACGTCAAAACAGTTCAATCTTAGAAATCCAAGGAAAAGCAACATGCAATGGACGCAAAGACGTGTTTTAATCCGTGGTCTTCACTCAATTGAATTGGAGATAATTAAGAAAAAAGGCTAAAACGTTGGGGAAAAAAGGCATCCAGGTATATATTGCCCCCTTAAAAAGCAGGAAATGACGTCATCGATATTCATGAAAAACATGCCACTCGAGTCTCGGATGTAGTTTCTCTTGAGCTTTACAAGCTGTCTATTTTCCACTAAAACACGCTTGTCTATATAATAAAATTCACTGCAGAGAATCTGTCACCTCTAAAATGACCAAACCGCCGACCGAACCCTACAAATAGTAAAATGCCAACTTGAAGGTCTTTCCTCTAACCTTCAGGCATACCTTTTCCAACGCCTGAAGGAGGAACCTCTTTAGGCCTTATCTCTTGCTCTCTGATGTAAGGTGCCCTATTTCCTCCGGCTACATTTGTGTCGGCACTACGGACTCTTTCTTCAGAGCTGGACCCTTCTGGTAAGGAAGTGCGAAGCTTCGATGGCTGTACTGGTTCTGCAGCTCTTGCTGGCGGGGTCGTTGTAGGTCTTGGAGGAAGCTTTGGTTTCGGCTGATATTGAAACCTCTGGCCTTTCTTCTCAAAGAAATGCACCAGCGCTTCTTCGTGAATTTCTCGGTGCTTCATGTTCCAAGAAAAGATGAAGCTCTTCCTTCCATCCAGAAACTCTTCGCTGAACTGTGAGGACATCTTCCTCTTTGCCCACCCTGAAATAAACTCTCTGTCTTCCTCGTCTTCGTTCTTGTAGTTATTATCTCCGCCGATAACGATCATGACATTATCACCTATAAAAAAGAAATTTTATTTCAAATGCAGAAAAACGCAACAGTTGAGAATGGAATGTGCCAAGGAATACCTTTGTATTTGTGAATCATCCCCAGGCAATATCAAACAAATGATAAATTGCAACACTGAAAATTTAAGCCACTGGAATCTTTTTTTTTAGCGGCTTGAATTTTCGGTGTTACAATTTATCATTTATTTGATATTGCCTGAGGGTGATTCTGATTTAGAATTGAAAAACTGTTATCCTCATTTATTTGTTCCTTGCATGTAATACATGCTACGCATGTTTGTCGCAGGTATTTCCTGTGCACACGTAAGATCAAATTGGGATTCGTCCACTTGCGGTACCCATCGTGGCTTTGTAGCTCAGATGGTAGAGCAGTGGACTAGTAACCTGAAAGTCGTCGGTTCGAGTTCCACCTAAGCCACTGAATTTTTTTCAGTGGCTTGGATTTTCAGTGTTGCAATTTATCATTTATTTGAATACCTCTGTATTCCTGCACGAGCTAGCTGTGGAAGCAGAAGGAGGATTGAAAAGCAAATTACACTTGCAAAGTTCTCGATTAAGGTACAGGGTAACCAATTTAACACGCGCCATACGGTGTAATCAGGTCTTTTTTTTAACTTCCACCCCGACCCTTTAACCCCTTTCCTTTACAAGAATTCAAAATTAATGACAACCAATCTCCTTCTGGTGTCTATTTTTTCAGTGTAATCAGATGTTTTTTTCACTTCCACCTCGACCTTTTAACCCCTTTCCTTTAGAAGAATTCAAAATATAACGACCAATCTCCTTCTGGTGTCTATTTTTTCAGTGTTCTTTGTCCATGTCCTTATCATGGTCACTGTGTTTACAAAGTTACACTCATGAAACACGAGAAGTTCAACAGCTTAAGAGCTGGACACACAAATTGCGGCTATTAAATAGTGCACCAGCTAACAGCCGGGGCCTTAACTTCCTTTTCTTGGCAAAAACGCTTATGAATGAGAATGCAAGCTGTGAAATAATGATTTTTAATACGTGGTAGATCATCGCAACACACTCAAAAATCCTAACAAAAATTCAGGCTTGAACGGGATTCCAGCCAATGACCCTGCAATAATGGTGTAGCTCTTGGTTGTGTACAAAACTGCAACAATCTTCCATCTATGATGCATTAGCAGTTAAATAGTAAGCCAAAAGAATCGCCGAGAGCGGCGAAGGTCACTCCTTTCCCAATCACTCCTCGTTTTCACGGGCCAATTCGCATAAATGACGTTCAGGTCATGCGTCCGATTTGGGGTAATGAAGGAGACTGCTTACAATCCAACTTCACCTTCGCCAGCGTTAAAATACTCTTTATCCATTCTCGTCCCCAGAGCTACGCGGCGTTTTTTAAATTACGTCTCGTGTATCTCTGGTAACTGCCATTTTTTTTTATTGGTCGATTCAAACTGCATGAGCAATAACGTTAAATTTTTTTGCCTTCTACGCATCACGTTTTAGTTCCGATTGAATTAATCAGAGCATTAATTAATATATTGACTTGATCAATTTTCACGCAAAGAATGTGGCTTAGGGCGGATTAAGCGACCAAATTTTGCTGTTTGGCTGAGCACGTAAGAATGCACCTGCTAAATTTCAAAATCTTGGAAATTGTCGCTAAATGTCAGCGTTTCTTTTCTCGCTACAGCATTTTCTACAAAACTTCAGGCTGTCCGTAATACAGTGTAGCGTTTAGTGGCGAAACGATAAGTACACATTTGAACAGAAACTAGACGAATGTAAGAAAATAACTATACCGGATTCAGTATGACGCAAACGCAGTACCTTTATTCAGGCAAGATACAAACCCAAAACCCGTGACCCCCCCCCCCTTTTCCCTAATGTTCCCTCCTGTTCTGGTAAAACGGCATCAAAAGTGTAATCAAAAATTGCGGATTGCATCTTAGGCTCGTTCATGGCAGCTAGCAAAGCCAATATTCCCCTGATTTCGACACGATAAGCAAATACTCCGAGTAATCGAATCGTCATGAGTTTACAGCCGAAGACGGCCGTTTTATTTGGTATTAGGATTTTTACCTTAGAGAACTAGGAAGGGGATTGGGAAGGGTTACATACCAGGCGATTGAATCATCGCGCAATAGCTTTCACTCTGTACTTCCAGTGTGTGAATTTTGACCGACAGATTGTCAATACCGTTCGCAAAGAACTCCCTGTCTACGTTCTGCAAACCTGTGGTTTTACCTCGATGTAAAAACCTGACCAGATTTTCTTTGTTTTGCAAGCTATTATTTTACCCTACCGGTTATTCAGTGTTTGTAATGTTTTGTTTCCCTTGTTTTACGTCATCCGTGAGTTTTAGAAGGTCTTACACCGAGGTAAAGCCAAAATCCTACAAGATATTAACACATTGCTCTTTTGCCCAAGACGACACTTGCATCTGATTGGTGCAAAAAGTAAATCTGTACTTACCTGTTACCGTAGCAAAGCTCTGTAGGTCATGACGTAACCAATTCCAGCGTTATCTTCGTTGATCGACAGGCAGGCTCCATGTGCATGGACAACAAAGACGGCTAAATCCATTTGCAAACCGGAGATCTTATTTTTAAACTCGGACATTTCCGAAAGCGAAAAGTAGTGTTGTTGAACGGAGAGTTGAATTCCTAGTTTCGCTTTCGTTCCGTTCATCCAATCTTCGACAGCATCGAGCTTGTAGGTACAATCGCAGTTGAAAAGATGAATATTTAGTGGATTCGACATCGGCTGTTCTATTTTCATCTGCACTTTTGGCTCCTTGTATGGATCGTGACCAGGGAACCAACTCAGCAACAGACCTGCTTCCGCTGACTCCAGCTTATTTGCTATTTACAACAAACAAACACCAAAAAAATTGTACAGTTTTAGTATAAAGGCAAATGTACGAGGAATTTGCCTGTGCCTTTTAGTTTACAACGAAGTTTTCTTTTTACAGTAAATGGAAACTGTATGTTCTTTGATAAAAATGACTTCATTTAATACAATACACAAAGATTCTCGCCCCTCTCAAATTTAAACAACAAGGGCACTGAACGCGATGATGCTTTTGATCAAGCCTGGTTACAACAAAATATTCCGCTTATAAGTCCAAGCTACAAGCAAAGGGCACAATGGCCTACTCAAAACTAGCCAAAAGGTTATCCAATGAAAGCTTTACTCGACTATCACAAGTTCAAGTTCAAGTAATGACAGCAACAAAGACAAATTGTGAGGGCTCAAGTTCATCAGTTCTTACTTTTACCTGTTCGTGATCACCACAGAAATATTAGCAACAAAAGGGGGGGGGGGGGGTTCTGAGTCGTGTCTAACAGTGAAGGCATACATGTCATACATGGCGTTTACTGGAAAAGTAGTCCATATTATTTCATTAACAGTTTTCGTCACTGGAGATAGAAGCTATGGAATTCATTTTCAGACCTTTTGAATGATCAGTTCCGCAGTTACTTGAAGATGCAAGTTCTTTGCCTGAAGATGAATTCTCCTTTAGACTCCCTCCTTCTTGTTTGTAAAGAGCTCTCCTTTCTCTTCTGGTTACTGGAGCCGGGTTGACTTTCTCGATTTCTCTGATAGCAGTGTTGCCCATAGGAGCACTTGTGGGTTTATCTGGATCAATTTGAAGAAGAAATGTTACCACAAGACTTAGATATCATCAGAGAGATTACAAAACTTATGAAACATTTGTATAATACTAATATGTCTTCACCGTTCATTAAACCAAACAGGGACGGCTGTAACGTTTCACAACACTTACTCACTGTAAAATAAACAATTTTAAATCTGGTCTACTTACCGTGGACCAAAGTCAGCATCATTTCCACAAGCTCGTTACACTGAGTCTCCCACCTGTACGTCTCTGCATAGCGTGTCCGTAGTTCTTGGCACTCCTTAATAGCTGCCTCACTGCCTTTCTGTCGAACACCTTTAATAGCCTCAGCCCAGTGTTCTGGATCTTCTGAATCTACAATAAATGATTGTCCATCGGCTATTTCTTGTATAGCTTCTCCAAATCCACTGTTTTGACTGACGAGAAATGGCAGTCCCACAGACAGCGCTTCTAGGGCTGTTAGGCCGAAGCCCTCTGTTCTGGATGGAACAATGGCAAGATTCGACGCACAAAAGAGTGTATTCAGATACTCCCGATTTTCAAGAAACCCTTTCACGGTCAGCTGACTTCGACACAAGCCTTGCTTGAGTAACTCATTTGTCACTTGGGTTTCCCTTCCACTGGGTGCCCCTACAAAGGTGAGATGGAAACTCTTGTCATTCAGCTTAGCAACTGCTTGAGCAGCAATATCGAATCCTTTAAGCTCAAAATCTTCAGAGTCACCACGTCCAAATACTAGGGTACGAAACTTCTTACCCATTTGAGTGGACAGTTTTAAAGAAGTCAGTTCGGTAAAGATACCTGGGGTAAAATTGTAAACGTCTTTCCCACATGAGCTGAGGTATACAGAGTAGAATTCATGTAGTTTGGGTCCAACTGCTACCACGAGATCAGCAATTTGACACAGTTTTAACTCATTCAATTGTTTTTCTTCACCTTTTGGAATAGCGTCACAATAGGCTTTGTACATTGCAAGCTCTTCCGGAGCAGTATGAAAAACTAGCATCCATTTACAATGGTGAGAACCCTTTATTATCTGCGCTTGCTTTCCAAGTATTACACCATGTCCGATGACAAAGTCGATGGCGAGATCTTTTGGTGGAAAGGCCAACCAAACAATTGGTTCGAAGCCAGGAAGCTCTTCTGCCTCCACTATTTTCACATTACGACTTCCAGCTTCCCTCTTGTCCTTGTCAGAACATTCTGGAACAAGGAAATTGACCGACACGTCCGGGTGTTTAGCTAAGTGTATTGCAAGCTCTCTGTTCATTGTTGATAGTCCACCTTTGGAGGATTTCCATTCGCTCGCCAACAGTGCAATGCGTAACGTTCTGCTAGTCATGTTGCTTTAAACGTTACCGCTTACCACTCTCCTCTAAAACAGAAAAAAAAAGGATGAAAAATGCATAGAATTACGGAGAATGAAAAACAAAGAGGAAACATAAAAACAAATTAAAGACTTTTATTTTAAGGACACTTTAAAGGCTTCTGGTTACAAAAGAAAACTGAGGGTTTTTAGGATCTCTTTGAAACTTGTTCCAAAATTGACAATTCTAATTTTATACTTTTCCATCATCTGTTTATTCCTCCGCTCGACACGCTATTAAAAGGGTCTCGACATTTCCGCATCTGTGTTTTTTTAGTAACAATGGAGAGCAACTTTAGTGGCTGAAGGGAAATCATCCTTTTCACTTAAACAGAAACACTCACAAAAAGTGAGGAATTTAGAGGTAAATAAATGGACAATGAAGCGTCTTCGGTGATGGCTTTGGGCCTTTTTTTTACACATTTTCCCGTCCTCCCCTCCTCCTAACCCATCAATTCCTGAAAGCTTCTAAGAAAATGTCATTTTCTGGCCGCTGTGTAGACAATATGAGCCAAAATGTCAAAACCTGTGTTTCTGATATAAAAAAAAAAATTAATTACTTTCTATTTGCAGGCGTGAATTTCAAGACTTCATATGAGGCTAGCGGACAACTCAGCCGGTCTTACTTTGAGCAATCTCACTTTCGATGTTGCGTAGTTGTTGGCCGCTAAGTATTCTATCTTCCTGTTGGAAAAGTTTTTTCAACCAAGCGTCGAGAACAGTGAAAATGTTTTACAAGAAGTAGTCTGGGCCCGCATAGCAGGCTCGAGCAATTTGAATTTGAATATTCAAACAAGAAATTTAGCCCCAGCTCAGGGGCATTATACCCCGACGTTGATTTCCCAGGGTTGTCCCTAACAGCCGGCAGCCGGCAGAATTAACCGGCTACTTGGGTCGTTTGTGCCGGCTACGTTCGCGATATATATGTATTTTTAAAGACAAATTATTTGTTCTTTTACTGGCGCAGATATATGAAAATGAAACTTATTTCCCATTGCAGTTTATTGACTTAAAAATAATTTATTTATTTATTTATTTATTTATTTTGCTTCGCCTGGGAGTTACGTATATAAAAAAACATGGAAGAAAATACAAAACCAGGCAGGGACACCACAACAGTAAGAACCAATTACTGTGGGCCCAGAGATACACGATTATTAGTTCGTGACGTTGAGTTCTGGAAATTACATGTAGAAAGCCACTGAAGGCATGAGTTTATACAAATAAAATTGAAAAGTTATGATTACTTTTGACATGACATTATTGGAAATTTGTGCTCAGAATCAAGGAAATTCCGTTTCTGGGGACTTAAAATGTAAAAATTTCCCAGGTCCCCCTAAAGCGGATCACCTTCGGCGCTCGATAATCACCATCCAGGGTGCAAAATGTATTACGGTCACTCAAGATACGAGCCCAAGCGGTGTAGATTTTTGAAGTTGATGATTTATCGTACCTTTGACGTGTTTGCTGCCATTCTTCCCCCCTCCATCCCCACGTCTTCCTTGCACCCGTCTCCCTGTGATAAAAGACATGAATCCCTTATAGTATGAACCCATCCATTTAATTCCTTTGTCATCCACCTGTTCTAGTCTTCGCGAAGAAGATTGTGACGAAATGTTTTGACCATAGCGTGACTCAGTTACGTCACGTTTTTTAAACGAACTGATATCTCAGCGTGTAAATTCTAAATAACAACCGCACGGAAATTTAAATAGATTTATTGAAAAAACACTTTTCCTAAAGTCTAAATTAAACGGGTATCTACTGCAAAAAAAACCCCGTAAAATTCTTTTTTAAGGCCATGATTTGATTAGTGATTTGGCCCAAATGCAAGAAAGGAACCTCCGAATCGGCTTCTGTGTTTCGATGACGCAATGTTTACGTGCCACGGCACGTAGCATGAGTCGTTGGCTTTCAAAGCTCGCTAGCACCTTCGTCCTTGTTCTCGTCGAAGAGATTCTGCCCAAATATCCCTAGAGATTTTGGCGAAGCAAAGCAAAGCAAAACTGCCAAAAATTGCTTGCATTTCACTTTTGAATATTTAACCTTGTTTGTTTACCAGGCTCGAGTCGAGTAACCCGATCGAATCGGTGCCTTTCAAAGCTTGCTATCATCTTTGTCCTTGCTCTCGTCGAAGAGACTTTTATGCCATTGTATCCCTAGTAATTTTCTACACCGTCTTTCATGAAGATTTTGGCGAATCGATCTTAAACGACTGAAAATAATGCTTATGTTGACTGAAAGTTTGTTTGGCCCGAGGGAAGTCTGGGGCAAGTTTACCACCAAAAAAATCGGCCGAAAAAAACCCCGGTTGCACCTCGTCCTGACGGCGGGGTAATTACTCATGCGTCCTAAAATCACTCAAGCGTCTGTTATGTAGGCTAAAGAAAAGGCAGTCGGAAAGAAGGCCAAACGTTCCTAATTTTAGGAGAAAATATTTCTGTGTTGTTTTTGTTTTGTTTTTCGCTATTGCAAGGACCACATCTTCACAGCCGGGTTTGGCCGTGTAAGATATATTGGGATGTCGTTCGTTGGACAGTTTAACATCCATGCAATCTGGGAGAGCAAGCAAGAACCGTTGCTGCGCCAAAAATTGTGTGTGAGATTGCAATTGCTCTTGGAGCACGGTTCTAAGAAAAAACTCAGCCGAACAAGCGATGTATCCAACATTTTGCTTAGGCGAAACGGGTTTCAGTAGACGGCGTTCTGAATTGTTCTAAACGACTCAAAGTCTAACTACTTACTATTCTGAATGATTTGAAACTGTCACCCAGCCGTGACCGGTTGAATGAACAACATATTTTAGTCTTCTCGGGTTTATCACGCTCCTGGGCTTACCATTAGTATTTAACTGTCGTGTATTCAAATGCAGACAATTTAAACCAGAAAATCTCCGGACTTATGTAGTACTAATGTTACTTTTTACTGATAGTTCAGAGATAGACATGTTCTGTATACATGTAAACGTTCACTTGTTTGACACACAACATAGCAACATTTTTAGTGCGTGTTGAAGGGCTGTAAACTGCTGTTTACGTATCGTTAAATGAAAGCAAGAGTATCCTGATTCTTCTCTGCTTTCGGTGATCTGACAAGTAAAAAGAAACACCAAAGGAAACAAAATAAATCTGTGGTCAACTTACCACGCATTAATTCTAATTCCTCACTTCACTAAAGGCGGAAGCGATACTTCGGTCATTTTACTATCCGTTCTGACTGAGATTATACCGAGAGACGGACGAAAGCCTACGCCACGAGAAAGCTAAAAAATAAGTTAAAAATCGTTCAAATCAAGAACCAAAGTAAGATCCAAAAACAGCTTCTTCTGCAATCCGATTGCTTCGTCCAAACAAACAAACAAACAAGCGAGCAAAGGCTTCTGGGTATGACGGATGACGAGTCATGCTACATTAGCAATTAGTCACGAAATATTCTAAATCGAACTGCCTGATTCACGTCACATAATAAATATATTGGTTACGAAATGGCCCGAATCAAGCGTGCTTTAGCCACAGCTGTTCTCAAAGCCACTGGCACACGTTTCAAGATTTGTTGCTGAAATGTTTTTGCTGCATACATATACATAATGAGAGGAAATCATTAATTTTAACGCCTTTAAACCGCAACTGCAGCCTTCTTTCAGTTTGTGTGTTATTCTCAATGATAAGTGGATTATTTACAACAGTTTTACAATTCAGAACGCTATTAGAATGCATTTTGGCAGGAATTGATAATTTTTCATCAAATAAAAAGGCAATACAATGTATTGCAGTCTGATAAAGCATGTTTTTTAGCCAATCAGAATGCGCAAAGCCCTGATTAACCTCTGCAGGACCAAGATACATACAAAAGAATTTGAAAGTTGGAAAATACATTGCAGTTAAAATTCGTTTAACACTTGTTCCAGTGTAGATTCCTCTAGGCAACTGTCATGGTTAGAAGGAGCAATATTGTCTTGTTTTTTATTTCTAGTATTTTAGTTTAAAAAGAAGACGTTAACCCGCTATTTCTTCGATAACATACTTGAGTAGATCTCACGATCGAAAGAAAAAGCAACGGAAGAATCTATCAAATGTAAACTGACCGCTATTAATATCGTACACTGCCAAGTCAACCAAGCCAAGAGGCCGTGACTAAGCTGCTTGCTATATATATCCAGGGTCATGGCAGGTGGCCAAATTTAAGATAGGAATTTTTTCACTCAGGCAGGTACGAATAATGATGGTATTTTATACCGTATTTGAGACCTTAAAGCGTTTCAAGGCTTCTCTTTGAAAACCAAACTGATACTTTCAGGCCAAAGTTCCTCGACGATATATGATTTGGGGAACATATAATGCATTTCCTCAAATAAGAGACAGGGACTATTACAGAAAGGCAAGGAAATATGACCAAGTTCTCTTCCTTGGGGGCAAATATAGCCTGAGCAGGAAGCGTTATATTGGGTCTTTCCACGCATTCACAGTTAAGCATATTTTGCTTCGACCGCCCGACAAAAAGGGCGAGGGGACGCTCGCAAAAACCCACGAAAACGCTTGCTACGCAGGCTAGGGAATATATTTGGAACAATTAAAGGTAACTTCTTTAAAAGGCGATTACTTGAGAAGCATCAAAATGCCAAAAACGTGTTATTTTTTATTGATAATGACAATAACGTATTAAGCCTGGCACTAGCTACCAAACGACATAACGAAATGGTCATACAAACGCAAAAATCACTTAATGTCGAATTTTTTGTGCCACTAGTGTCTTAGGTGGGACTCAAACCCACGCCTCCGGGTTACTAGACCACTACTCTATAGCTACCATCTGAGCTACAAAGCCACGATGTGAACAGCGCTGTTGCCATCGTTGGATGTTCGTGTGACTGGCCCCTGTGACCAAAGAAAGTCAAATAAAAATCAAAACTTCTGCTGCAGATACGACCACCGAAAACCTGTGGTTTTAAAGTAATTAGAGTAATGAATTAAAGTAATGAAAAAACAGCAAAGAAAAAAAACAGACCACACAATTTGTTTTCCTGATATTGTTACGATTATCCGCATTTTCATTAAATCCCACGAAGAAAGACAGCTTGACTGTCCGAAATATCGAGAAAACCAGTTGTTTTTTGCTTTACTTTTTGTTTTCGTTTTAGTTGATTCAAGTAAAAATGTCTATCAACCAAAAGCCAAATCGGCTGTCCCCGTGAACAGTGCAATGTTTTAATTACGTAAAGCATTCGAAACATTTCCATAACAATAGCTCAACCTTCCATCCCAAGTGCCTGTTGTCAATGCCAGATAAGTACTTACAAAACAGGCTGTTAATTAAATGCAATACTAAACCTGACGATCCCTCTCCCCGAGAAAATCAAGGTCAAAACATCAACTCTCTCCTGTCCCCTCCCTCATAGAATAACCTGACCTTGAGATTAACCCCTCCGATAAAAACAAAACTCTTGTAGAACAAAAGACAGCGGACTGAGACGTCTAAAACAGAGGGCACGGACGATGAATAATCGATAGCTTCATTTCCCTTACATTTTCAATTTAAATTGCTTATCTGCAATAACAACAAATCAATATTTTACACTGCCTTTATGGGTTGATTATACAACCTATTCTAATCACAGTGAACTCTTGTTTCTACGCACATCTTACTTGTGCGTAGTAAACCTCTTCTGATGAAGCAGAACTACGTCCTGCACTGCGTTTGCTCCAACTTGAAGAGCTACTCAAGGACAAAAATGAATATATTTTGGAATTATGAGATGTGTATTTGTCTTATTTGAAGGCATTATTAAAAGTTGGCAGTATCTTTTTTTGTTTGTTGTGTTAGTCTGGATGGCTGGGTGACTTCGCGGCGACGAAAAACCAGTTACTCCCTCTCCCCAACACTGAGTACCTTACCCCCTCTATTTTGCGTAGCAATAACAAAAAATGGCATATTTTCGAGAATTTGAAAGTAAGTAAAGGCCCAATGGAACCCACTGAATACGAATAACGACCGCCCACAATTAACGGGTGGCGTCAAATTATGATGGCCTACAAAAAGAACAACGAACAAAGCAAAGGCAGCAAAGGAAGGCGGTACTCTTTTGAACGCGAAATCACTTTGTAACTGGCTCCAAAATACATTTTTGAAAAATAATTTGGAATTTTATTTGTATATATTTTTTTGCAGTTTTTGTGGCCGTTTCAACAGGGTAAATGTATTTCAAAGCGGATAAGTTAGGAAATCCAAACCATGATCAGCAGTCGCAATGAAGAGGAGGTCGGATTTACGAAATTTTCAGACTTTTTAGATATGAAAATGATTGAGATGCTCGTTTGGGCCACAAAAAGTGATCATAGTAACGACGTGGTCCCGAAAAAAGTTACATATTGTGCCACTAAAAGGAAAAGATAATGTCTACAACTTCAGGATTAGTATATGACCATAAAAAACCCGCCTAGCATTAAAACAAGCAAAAACATTTTCAAAGGTTTGTTAACATAATTGGGATTTGATTAACTATTTCTCCCATTAGGAACTTTATCAGTTAATGGTGAAACTGTGCAGATGAGAAGCAAATAAACGCAAAGAATTTCTGAATTAATGCAACAAAAAATATCGGTTCTCTGCGGTTACCATTTCGCCCATCAGGGACAGTACTGAAGTTTCTCAGAGTTTGTTATTAGTGCCGCACTGCACAACCTGCATTTTGCAGTTTCAGTTCGATGAAATAATTCCTTAAAATGCAAACAGTCACACGTTGAAGGGGCAGGGCCCTCTATTTTATATCATTTTTGGTCATGGAATAGAATAGAATAGAATAGAATAAAACCTTATTTACGCGTCAAACCATGTAGCTTGGGAAAATCCCATACTAATTTGGGGACACAAAATAACAATCTACTAAAAACAAAGTTGACAAAAAAATCTAATAGTACTATATAAAACTAATACTAATCATACAACTCTAATAAACAAGAAGTAGCTAATCTGATAATCTAATGACAGAATAATAGCTGCCAAAACATTGATAGTTATGATGAGCAGAGGGAACAACCCTTGCATCCATCATCCACTAGTGAACTTATATCACATTTACGAATCCTATTTTGTCAAGCTCCAAACTTGCAAATGAAAATACAATGTTTGATTTGCTGGAACCACCAGCTACCACCAATTAAGCGGACACTCTGTATTCAGTGTACAAACAGTTTTATGTCAAAGCCCCAAAAAATTATGCGGCCATTAGTGTATAACTTCTACCACCGCTTTCTCTGCCTAATGGAATACTTTTTGACGATAAACAGAAGTGCATTCAAGATGGTGGCCGCTCCAAAGTAGCAGAAGATGGTCTCTTCAGCATACATGTTTGCAAAGAGTTTTATCTTTACATTAAAAGACAAAAAGAATAGCAAAAAGAATACAGTTGGGAAGAAAGCGGGCTATTGCAAACTTTGCAGCATGCTCTATTGCTGAGGTTTGACCAGGAGGTCGTTAGCAGTGTAATCAGAGGTAGTGGCCATGGAGAGCTTCATCTTTTTAACTTTGTTAAACAAAAACCTTTTCTTACCTACCAGGAAATAACGGAACATCATTCAGCTAATCATTCAGTAATCATTCAGTAATCGTCTTTGAATTTATCTCCCCTGGGTTGAGTCGAAAGCGGTGCAACATTCAAGTCCACATCCAAATTTAAGTCATCTGTTCAGCGAACCAGTTCAGGGTACCAATTTTTGTACCATTTTACTTCGAAGTGGCTTTTCCATTTAGCTGAAAGTGTTTTTAATGCTTGTCAAAACTTTGTTAAACGTATCAGGTGCTTTACCTTCGCCCAATTTCTACTTTCTCACGTACATTGCCTTTCTCGTCAGAAATAACATCGAGTTCAGCAACAGGTGTTGCCCAATACTTATCCTTTAAATGCTTCTTAATGAAGTCAGTGGCTTTCCATTGCGGATGGAGAAATTTTAAATCGTCGTCTTCCATTGATATTTGCCTATTGGGGATACGTGTTTTCAACACTAGAGTTTCTTTTTTGACAAGGTTCAATTATTGCTTGTCCTTTACATCAACGGTCCACCACAATTTGCCGCTTTTGTCTGACTTGATTTGTACTACAAGGTGAGGAGTGTTAAAATAGTCTCGATACAAAGTGTGCGCTATGTAATCTGGTACTGTAAATCCGGGGTAAAAAATTTCAACATGTCCCTGATCAAAAGATATTCTACCTTTGAATAGACCAGTTTTTAGCATAAGAAATCCTCTTTTACGGGGGACGCTTTTAGTAGAGCTAGACGTCCCAGTTGGTTGCCTTGGCATGGGTTGTTGAGATTCGTGGACATTTTGGCCATGACGCATAGGATCACCAAGCGTCTCCTGTTGTGGACGACTCCACATGTAACCTCCTAGTGACTTTTGAACACACTGTCTGTCCGTTGGACCACCGGCAGCAGCATGAGCAACTTTGGTCCTTAAGCCTGGATAACTGATTTGTGGCTGTGTGTTTACGATAGATAATGTCTGACCAGTACTCATCTGCAGCAAATTATCGGGTTCTATAGCAATCTGCTTGTCTTTCATCCACACGACAAAGCCCTTGCCCGTGGACTTAAGGATGGATCCAGCTGCCTCTGCAACGATAACTTCATCACTCGGAGAGGGAACAGCGCATGGACCACACATCATAACGATGACTTTTTCAACTGAAATTGCAAGCAAAGGAGACATTATCTGGTTTATTAAAAATATAAAAAGCGTTCTCTGGTTTAAAAAGTTTAAGAGAAATATAAGCTTTCGGCTATTATACTATAGCCTTTAACGAATGTAAAAAGAAATGAAAGCGCATGATAGATTAAACACAAGAATACAATAGAAGTGTAAAAAAGCTAAAAAAGGACAAAAACGGACAAAATAAGAATTACAATAAGATACATTCGTTAAAGGCTATAGTATAATAGCCGAAAGCTTATATTTCTCTTAAACTTTTTAAACCAGAGAACGCTTTTTATATTTTTAATATGTCTTATCCTGGTTACAGTTCAATTTTTAATTATCTGGTTTGTTACATCCCATGATTTTCCTGTCTCAGACCTAATTGAACAGAATGCACTCCAAGTTTAAGAAAAGAAACAATACTGACAGAAGCCAGCAAGCAGTGTAAAACTGTTGTTGTTATCAGTCCGACAGAAGTTATGAAGACTTTTGTACTTCTGGTCCGGAGTCTTTTCTGCTCAGTTCGTTCTTTAAGCACCATGGCTAATTCATCGGGAGGATACGTAAGACCTTGGTAGGAAGATAGAGAAGAAAGCGCGAAACTGGTAATATATACAGATGGAGTCCACTGTCAGATACCCCGGTCTCAGCGGTCTGTTACTTTTATCGCGCAAACTAATAGGGAAAGATGATAAGATGCGCGTCACAAATCCCAGTAAGGTCTCGTCACCTCTCAAAAGCTCAATCTCGTATGAAAAAAAGAAGGAAGAGAAACCTCTGGATCGCAGGTACTTCTTATATTATCTGCGTTTGGATATGCTTGAGGGTTGGGGGCTAAATTATTTATTTAGAACAATTATATAGCCAGCTAAGGGTAAATATCCTATCCAAATGGATTGACAGGCCAGATCAGATGCCTCACCAAAGCCGGTGTTTAAGGTGTTTCGATACAGTTTTTTTGGGACCATACCTAACTTCTGTAATCGGCTCTTAGGCAGTCTTCTCCTTGTCAGATCAACGTGAAATTTGTAATACTTGTTAGTTTTGGATTGAACTTTAGTGCGGTTTACATTTTGTGGAAATCGATATTTCCATGACAACGATAAACAAAAATCCTTGAAAACAGTAAAATCCCAATTTTGTGCGATCCAGATTTTACTTTGAAAAGCAAATACCAACATCTTAAACTATGGTGTATGGCAAACAAAATATACAAGAACAAAAAAATTATGTATGTTTGTTTTGAAGTAAATCGGAAAAACATTTTCAATCTTATTTTTTGCATAGTTCATCGTTGACTGTGGTTGTGGTTTGCTGTCAAGTCACGGGTGTTTGCTCCTGTGTCATGCTTCTCAATCCATGCTTCCAAGTACCGAGCATGGTTTACACAGAAGTTAGCCTCCCATTCAGTCCTTTTTTAGGACAATCTTATTGTCTTCCTTCTTCCCCAAAACGACTGTGTGGGAGGCTACACCGTAGCCAAACCTATTTGAATTGACCGCATCACCCCAGAAACAAACGCTAAATATAAAATGAAGCGGCGTTATAAACACTGAAACCGTGCACTGAGTGCGACCGCCCCCAAAGTGGAGTAAATGAAACGTCTCATTTAATCGATACCAGTCTCAAACCACCGACTTTTCAATCGAATGTTCGACACGCTAACTGCGATTGTTAGGACTATGTTTCCTCAAAAGGGGTACGCTACAGTGATAGGGATGGTAACTATCTTACCAACTCTATCCGCTGCCGTTCTGAGAAGATCTTCAAATTCTGCTCTGCGTTTTGGCAAGTGTTCATAAGCGTCCTGGACGGTTTCGGCATCGTCCACTAACACACAGACGCTGGGAGGGTTTTCCATGAGATAAAACTTCCCTTCAAGCGGTGACAGGCTCTCTAATGTGGTTTTAATAGAGATATTTAGTGCAGGGTGAAAGGTATCAAATACCCGTTTAACAACTTCCATGGACTTGTAGGGGACATTACAACCAGGAAACGCAAAATCTACAATCAGAAAAAAATATTGAAAATTAACTCAGTAGCACTTCGTGAATATAGCCTAATACATTTTCCCTTGGAAATCACGATATGATATCCGTAATACATTTTTTTTATAATTTACTGTAGAGTATCAGCCGCCTTTCTCTAAAATGACCAGACCGTGAAGCGAACCCTAAAAATAATAAACTTGAAAGTTTATCTTCTGACCTTTAGGCATATCTCATTTAGTCCCTGAAGGGGGAACCTCTTTAGCTTTGATCACTTGCTCTCTGGTATGAGGTGCCTTGTTTCTACCAGCCACGATAGTGTCGGCACTACGGACTCTTTCTCTACTGCTGGGCCTTTCTGGCAAGGTATTGTGCAGCCTCGATGGCTCTACTGGGTTTGCAGCTTTTGCTGGCGGCGGCGTTGCAGGTCTGGGAGGAAGCTTCAGTTTCGGCTGATATTCAAACTTCTGGCCTTTCTTCTCAAAGAAATGCACCAGTGCTTCCTCGTGAATTTCTCTGTGCTTCTTGTTCCAAGAAAAGATGAAGCGCTTTCTTCCATCCAGAAATTCTTTATTGAACTGTAAGGATACCTTCCTTTTTGCCCACTGTGAAATAAACTCTTTGTCTTCTTCGTCTTCGTTCTCGTAGTTATCATCTCCGCCGATAACGATGATGACATTACTACCTATAAAAAAAGAGATTTCATTTGAATTGCAGAGAAAAGAACGACAATTCAGAATAGAATGTGTGAAGGAATACCTTTTTAAGCCTAAGCTAGCTGCGGAGGCAGAAAGAGGATTGAAAAGTAAATTACCCTTGCAAAGTCCTCGATTAAGGTACAGACTAACCACTATCTTATGCCCATGGCACGCAGACGATGTACTCACATGTTTCTTTTACTCATTTCTCCCTCACCCCTTCCTTTAGAAGGATTGAAAATATGACGACCAGTCTCCTTCTGCTGTTTTCTTTCAGTGTTCCTTGTCCATGTTCTTATCATGGTCATTGTGTTTACAAACTTTCACACATGAAACACAAATTGCAGGTAATAGTGCACCAGGTGACAGACGGAGCCTCCACTTCCTTTTCTTGGCCTCTGACACTTAATGCTGGGCTACAGAAAAACGCTCATGACAGGACGGAGAAAGTGCGAACTGTACGTACCTCCTGTTGTCCCATACAGATTCTTACAAAACTTTTCTAAGAATTTGTGAGGGGTTTTTCAAGCGTATCTAATGGGCTTACCGCAAGGCGTCCTAATCTGCTGCTTCATGATTGAAATGTCACTGCATCAAATGTAAACCAGAACAGCGGAGACGTAAGGACCGACTTATACATGTCATTAAGTCATAATAAAACGTGACTTGATTTTCCCATAGAGGAGTGTTACGCATCATTCACAAGTCATTACCAGACAATTTTGGTCAATCAAATAGGAAATGCGAACCAAAAACTCATTTGTAACACAATTTAACTGCGGCAAGGTGAGACCGCTCAAGGTGTTAGCAATCGGAAAATAAAAAAAAATTAAATTAAAATTAAAATAAAAATAAAAAAAATCGCGGCGAAAAGCAAAATAATAACGCTTGTTCTGTTGGTTGGATGCGACTAGCATTTGACTGTTGAATTTGACAAGAAAACTCCACGATGGACTTTCGCCAAGAATAAACTTTTGACCAGGAGCGCGACCAGGAGGACTTTTAACTTTTGTACATTATTATTTGTCACCGGATGCCAGTAACGAAAAGGATCAGTGAAGTGTTATCTTGCAGTTTCTGGTTTCATTTTCTTGAGAAACGATGCGATGTCACAAGTGGTTGTTTAACGCTGATTTCAGTGGTTTTTTTCCTTCCAATACCGTCAATGCACACGTTTCTGGAGCCTAAAAGCCATGTGATTAGATTGACGTTATCCTGGAAGTCTGGGAATCGACATTTTGTTTTCGTTTGGTATCAAACAATGGGATAAATTCAAACTAGATTACAGTGAACAAGATTAGAAAAATCTACCCTGATGTCCTTTACAAAAGTCTCGCGTAGTGGACTATGGTAAGTTGAATCTGTATGTAAGTCGTGCAAAATCATTACCGGTATAATTGCAGCTGCTAGCTCAGTAGTCTTGTCGGCATGGAAAAATATTAGAGGGCTACAGGAACTGAACAAAGCCACGTGTCCGGTATATGAGAGGCGACCCCACGCGTTCGATCTGCGATTCACTGAATTCAACAGCGTTGCTATTTATCTCGGATATGCCTTGGTTGCATTTAAGATTTCGCCGCCTCATTACAACTATAAATCATTGCTTATAACAAACGCGAAGTTACAGGAATTACATGCCAGAATTTTCTCGCCAGAATTTTGGATCGGCTTCGATCAGTGCTCAATAAAAACACTATAATTTTTTGGCGGGAATTTGTGTGGTTCGAACAAACGCAAAACAGCATTGTATGACGAGTTGGATACCAAATTCATTTATTATTAAAATTAATTTCAGCTAATCCACATTAATTTGTTTACAAGGTCTGGTTGCAGTAAGATGCTAAGTAAAGAATCAGATGAAAAAAGTAATGTTTGAAATCGGCTTTGCTTTTTCGGTCTATTAAACAAGGCAGACGATGGAAGAGGCCCCTCTTTTGTTAAAACGACTATCCACTAAGTTGACAGTATTTTTGCCACTTACTAACTCTGATTCATGGAAAGATATTTGAAATTTCAGTTATTGCGATGTTCACTTTGCCAGTCCATAACTTAGTTAATACAGGCCACTCCCTCTGAGTAACATTACGAGTCTTCTTAGCTCTCACAGCAGTAATGTTTGAGTAAAAATATGGAAGAGCTGAACCTCAGTTGAAGAATATTTGTTTCTTTGTGACGGTAGCAACCATCCCTGCTCTTAAGATGACTCCTCTTTCACTAGTAGGGCTGCCAAGATGTCACATCTTTTGCCAGTTTGTGTTTGCTGTTGTCACAAGAAATAAATAGCAGTTGATAAAAACCAAAAAAAAAGCAACAACAACAACAAACAGGCATATGATAATAATGACCCGGCCGTGAATAAGAAATGAAAGCTATGGTTACAAAACCTTTGTGCTCAGATAATTTCTTGAAAGAATTTGTCAGCCTACCCGGCCTTAGTAGTAAGTAGAGTTAAGGACGAGAGCGGCCTGCACTAAATCTCAAACTGGCAAAATGAACAAAGAAATATTTAAAAAGTTCAAAGCAGCGACCTTAAGTCGGAAAGCAGCTTTTAGCGAAATACATGATCAACCCGAGCCATAGTCTTCTCACTTCTCATAGCAATGAAGTTTGAGGAAAAAAAAAAGGAAAAAAAGAAAGAGAGAGTTGAAACCCTGGTTGAAACTCAATCAGCGGAAGAATATTTGTTTCTTTGTGACGGTGGCAACCATTCCTGCTCTTAAGATGACACATCTTTTATTAGCGGGGCTGCCAAGATGACACATCTTTTGCCAGCTTGTGTTTGCTGCTGTCATGAGAAATAAAACAAAAAAGGACAAAAAAAAAGGTGTTGAAACCCTGGTTGAAACTCAATCACCGCAAGAATATTTATTTCTTTGTGACGGTGACAACCATTCCTGCTCTTAAGATGACACATCTTTTGCCAGCTTTTGTTTGCTGCTGTCACGAGAAATAAATGTCGCTACACCAAGGGCAGTTGGTAAAAACAAAACAAAAAACACACACACAAGAAAAAGAGAGCAACAACAAATATGACCCGGCCGAGAAGAGAGCGAGAAGGCTATGGCTGAAAACAATGACAACCAATTTGTTTCGCCTTTGAACGTTTTTTCCACGCTTGGCACTGGTCACATGTATTTGCTACGAGCTCTCATTGGCTCGTTTAATTATCTGCATCTTGTAATTGGTTTGGTTTTAGTTTATGATACCTGATTGTTATGAACTTTGTCCTGCCTTAACGTCATGGCAGAGCTAGCTAGTGAAAACTGGTCAAAGTAAATAAAAGAAGTTGAAACCCGGTGGGTTCATTTGGGAACCCACCCAGTATGGTGTGTTCAATGACCCTAGTCCGAGCACTTTTCGAGAAAATGTTTGGATAAAAGCCAAGAAATATCTGGTTTGCAAGTTGCCAAAAACTGACAGGGAGGGCAGGGGGAAGGGCTCAAAGGGAATAAGAAATCCACTGACTCTCGCCTCCACATTTTTTCCTCACGGATGCTCGTCTTCACCGTGCACTTTTCGTTTGTCAGTAGAGCAGTGATAAAAGTCTTGGGAGATGTTTCCCGCTTGCTCAATAACAGGACCGGAAAGAACTACATTTGAAGGCTTATGTTACGAATATACATGCATCAAAGAGGGTTCGTCACGTGCAGTATACGTTTTTAAAATTCAGTTACAGACTACGAGCAGTCTCTCTTTCCGCTCAGGGATAGTCTCACTACACTAACGGCTTGACAGGCGCGTCACGTTTCAACGCCGCAGGCGACTTCGTACTCGCTCGCTCGCTTGTTCGTTTTCCTCGACTATCCCTGAGCGGAAAGAGACTGCTCGTAGTCTAATTCAGTGAAATGATTTGTGGAAGGGAAACATTTTTCATAAAATCTAAGAATGCAGTACAAACTTGCAACTGCAGAAAGTGACAAGAATCGCAGACGCATTGACTGAGTCTTTTAAAACTCGCGCGAGAATATTCAGACATTTATACAGGCATACGCTGAACAAGCACAAATCGCGTTTCGTCCGTACCGGTTGATGCGATTCTGTACGTATTTAGAACTTTCGGAGAAACTAGAAAAAAGGAGACATTGCAAAATAAATAAATAAAATAAGATACTGAAAACGAAATTTTCGAAATAGTGAGAAAATTTTATCAGTTGGAAAGGAAAACACGCAGCTTGTAACAATAATTCCTGTAGAGATTGTACAATGGCACATTTTGGGGCGCACAATTACATACTCGTTGTTGTCGGCTCTTTACAAAAGCGAGGCACGTTTTCTCGCGGCAGGCGGTTTTTAACACTCGCTATGTAGAAAAGCCTGAGAAACTGCTCCATTGTTTTGGTTGATTGTGACAGGATACCTGAAGAACCTCATGTTTTTCTTTCCATTCTTGGAGCGCTTAGTTTTACCCGCTGTATACAAAATCGAAAAGTTTACTACAGACAGGATGGACGGAAATCCGCGTGAATTATTGAGAGACATTAGATGATCTTAGATCGCTTCCTCTGATACACCTTGATTTACGCTTTGTTAGCCTCCATGAAATAGTCGGAGGATAAATAACGAGCATAATTTGATCGAAATCGAACACAGCTTTGCCTTCGAAAACAATTTCATCGGCTAGCCAAGGGGTGAAAGACTGTGTACAACTTACTCGTGGCGGAATATCACAAAATTAAGTCTTTTGTTTATTTCAGGGAATCACGTTTCGACGAAAACCAGATCTTTACGTCTTTCATTCAGAACATAGTGTCATTTTACAATATTCACCGTGGCTTCATTAAGAAGCGATGATAGCTTGATTTCCAACAGTTAAACAGATTCTCACACTTTCCCAAGAAAAGCCGAAAAAATCTCTGCGTGAAACGATACTTACAGTTAACGCTTTATCCGTCCTCTCATGATGAAAGAAAATGCAAGCTGTGGAATAATCAGTTTTAATACATGGTAGATCATTGCAACACAACTTAATCAATTGTAAAAAAAATCCAGGCTTGAACGGCATTCGATCCAGTGATCCTGCAACACGGGTGTAGCTCTCGGTTGCGTACAAAACTGTGAAGATCTTCGACCTATGATGCACCAAAACAGCGAATTTAGCAGTTACATCGTAAGCCAAAGGAATCGCCGAGCGCGGCGAAGGTCGCTCCTTTCCCAATCATTCCTCGTTTTCACGGGGCGATTCGCATTAATTAAGGAGACTGCTCACCATCTAACTTCACCTTTACCAACGTTAAAACACCCTTTATCGTGTATGTACACGCATGCGCATGCTAGTTGCAACAAAGTCTTAGTGAGTCACAGAATAACTTCCTCCCAACGAACAAATATTTACTTTTTTTCTTGTTTCCTTGCTGTTTGCATTTTTCTTGGTGCCAAGCACGAAAAGATCTTCTAGACCCTCACCTTTCCCCAACGTTCCCTTCTGTTCTGAAAAAACGACATCAAGCCAGTGTAATCAAGAATTGCGGATTGCGTCTCAGGCTTTTCGTTAGTATTCCCCTGCATGATCTTGAAACTATAAGCAAATACTACAACAAATCGAATCGCCATGAGCTTATAGCCGAAGACGGCCGTTTTATTTGGTATGAGGACTTTTACTTTACCTTGGACAGGAAGGGGTGGGGGGATCTAAGTACCAAGGAATTGAATCATCGCGCAATGACTTTCACTCCGTACTTTCAGTGTGTGAATTTTGACCAACAGATTCTCAATACCGAACTCCCTGTCTACGTTCTGCAAGCCTGTGGGTTTACCTCGGTGTACGAACCTGACAAGATTTTCTTTGTTTTGTAAGCTATTGTTTTGCTGTACGTTATTGTTTAAGATGTTTTGTTTACCTTGTTTTACATCATCCGTGAGTTTTAGAGTTGTTACACTGAGGTAAAGCCAAAATGCTACAAGATGTTAATACATTGAACTTTTGCCCAAGTCTACACTTGCACCTTATTGATGCATAAAGTAAATGTTCTGTTACCTGTTGCCTGTAGCAAAGCTCTGTAGATCTTCGTGTAACTAGTTCCAGCGTTATCTTCGTTGATCAACAAGCAAGATTCTTGTGCGTGGACTACAAAGACGGCTACGTCCATCTGCAAACTGGGAATCTTTTTAATGCTCAACTCGGCATTTCCGAAAGAGAGAAGCAGTATTTTTCTACAGAGAATTCAAATCCTAGCTTCGGTTTCGCTTCGATCAATCTATCTTTGACAGCATCGAGCTTGTACCTACGATCACAATTGAAAAGATGAACATTTATTGGCTTCAACATCAACTTCTGCAATATTGGCCGTGCTACTCTCATGTTCACTTCTGGCTTCTTGTATGGATCATGACCAGGGAACCAACTCAGCGACAGACCTGCTTCCGCTGACTCCAGTTTGTTAGCTATTTATAACAAACAAACACAAAATAAATAGTCTTGTATTACCACAAAAAAATTTACGAAGAATTTCCTTGTGCTCTCATGACAAGTTATGCAATGAAAAGCATTTAAATAGTAAAATGTTTGTTCTCTAGATGAAATAACTCAATGCACAAAGAATTATACCAGGGAGATAAACAAAATTTCAGCAAAGAAGGCAATGAACACAATGATACTTTTTTATCGTAGTTACAAGCCAGGTTCAAAACGAGCCTAAAGATTATTATCCAGTGAAAGCTTTACCCAACTGTAAAGAAGGAGGACTTCATGTTGAAGTAATGACAACAACAGTTGTGTCCTGGGATGATATTCAAACTTGATAAACTCAACTTTAGGGTGAATTTCTAAAGTGCTGGAGGGATCCACACTTTCATCTATTTCTGTCTTGCTGGGTTCCGCAGACATTGCTGTTGGTGACTGATATTCAAACTTCTGCCCCTTCTTGTTTGGATCAAAGTAATGCAGCAGCGCTTCCTCGTGAATTGGCCTGTGCTTTTTGTCCCAAGAAAAGACAAAACTTTTTCTTCCATCCAGGAATTCTTCTTTTAACTGTGAAGACACAATTCTTCTTCGGGCCCAGCGCGAAATGAGGGATTGTTTCTCTTCGTCCTCGTTCGTGTAATTGTCATCTCCTCCAATGAGGACGATGACATTTGCACCTAAGGTAGTGCAAAGTGGAGTACTTTTGTATCAAGGTAAGTGGAGTCAAGGATCATTGGACTAGGATCGGGGACCAGGGTGCTGGATCTAGGATCACAGGCTTGGAATCTGGATCCCAATCCGTGGGATCGGGTCCGCAGTACTTTGAGGAGGGATCAGGGATCGCCAGCCGTGTGTTGGTAGATTGTGATGACGTAGGTTTACCCACGATGCCACGCGAGCTTAGAAAGAACCATGTGCTCGGGAACTGTAATGGCGGAGTGGGTACAATATGTGAGCCAGCGAGTCATGCGAGGCATGCGAGCCATGCGCGTCAGCCATGAGAACTCTGTGAGTCATACAAAATAACTGTCACGTCACTAGGTGAAAAGTTCTAACCTGTCAATTTTTTTAATGTAAACTACGAAACTTTCAAGGCGGTCAAAAGCAGGACGCGTGTGCAGTTTCCGCCATACTTTTACAAAAGAAAATACAGACAAATGTCAAAAGTTTCACTTTAACCGCAAAACTTAACGCCGTTTCTGAAAACTTAAGCTTTTTACTTTGAGCATGTGTTCAGAATGAAGTAACTGGCATTCACGAGAAATCACATTTTCTACCGGTTAAGTCCGCCATCTTGGATTTTCAACTTTTAAATTTCACGTTTTCCTCAAAATAGCGCTACATTCCTTTTTAGTTCGCAGTTGCTATAGCAACTGAGAACTATTAGGGCTGTCCTGGCGTCGTGTGGAGTTGTGTTAACTCTCTGGCAACAAGCCCACACAGCCATTCAAAGTAGAATCCTTCGAAGTGTATAAATAGGCAACTTTTGACGGGCTCTTAACCAAGTTTTGCGCTGTCTCTGTGGATGAAGAATTAATCGGAGTGTTTGGATCCTCGAAAATACCGTATATTTTGATTTGCAAAGACAGCGCAGGAAGGAATCGGAAGGAAATGTTACTCAGGTGCGTGTTAGGACTCGTTGGTCTACAGTTTAGGTTGGCGTTCGCCAGCGGGTTAGGAACAGCTGGACGAGGAAAGAAATTGGTTGTTAAGTTTAGTTGCTGTCGACGAAAAGATTGCAAAGAAGTCTTTGTGTATTGATGCATCTGATCTACAAGTGCAAAGATTTCTTTATGCATAAGTTGACCGGGGGAGATAATTGGTCATAATTAATAAATAAAGTCCACGAAAGGCGATCGTGTCCGTTTTCATTTGGTACGGGTTTAAGTTATAATCTATCAAAAATCGTCCACATGCACATCATGATCTTACCGATGTACAAGGGTTTATTTACAGCTTTCAGTCTTAGTTTTATGCGGTTTACTTTGAGCTTATATATATATATATGTTGCTCGGAATTATCGGCCAGTCAGGATTTTTCCCGTACCCGCGTATTTAATAAATTAAATATTCCATGCATCATTGACAGAAGAGTCCTGTCTCTTTCCCGTTATTGAGCTCTCCAGAATCGACCGTTATTGAAGTGTTCTCGGTTTCTGTAGCTCAAGTCAGTTTAATTTCGTTGTTCCCACAGTTGAATGTATTCGTGGTTGTGACATTGATCTGACGATTTAACTCGTTATTCTAAACTTTCCAAATGATGTTTGTTCATTGATGATGACCAGAAGGATTCTTGAAATCCTTCTCATTTACCTGCGAAAATGTTTTGTGTTTTCTTTCGCTTAGCCTTTAAGAACGATCTAATTCGTGAGCTTTTCCTGGCACGTAAAGCTATTTAAATTTGATTTTCATAATTCAATTAGAAGAATGTTTACATACGCGCAATGTTTTCATGATTTCTGACACGAAAGTGTAATTGTCAATCTCAAGGTTTTAAATAAACTTAAACAACTTATTATATACACGCAAAAACTAGCCCAACGTCTGTTTCTCTTTAATTATGTAAGTATTCTTAATTCTACATTCCTTCCATTATTACGAAAAAAACCACGATTTCCCAGACTTATGATAGCATATTTCTTTTCAAATGCGAGGCTACTTTTTCTAAACCCGTCAATCATGGTCTCCCCGTTATTCTTTAATTTTGAGCTGCCTGTTACCCATTTAATGGTGACGTTCTCTATCATGCAACCACATCCTGCTCCTGATAACCCGCTGATATACACTGAACAACAAAGACAGCGGAGACAAAATAGTAGTAAACAACTGCGAACTATCCGAACGGATCCGCTCGTTTCAGTGAGCGGTTATTCCTAAATAATAAGCTGTTGTTACAGTTAATGTAAAAATACAAATTCGATTAGGAAACATTCAAATAGCAACGATTATAGCGAGAATTTAAAACAAGGCTGTCACAAAGTGGTTGCCATGGCAACGTCAAATTTGTTGGATACAAGACACTCATGCTAAAATGTTCCCAGTTAAATTTTAGGAATAGACACAAAGTTTAGTGGTACTAGCATAATCGGTTACGACAATACATAACTTCAAACTTGAGGCGGGCCTCAAAAGCACCCCCCCCCCCCGCCGGTCTGAATAGGGTTAATACGTTGGCTGGCACCATAGGTTAACCTATCAGTTGGATATTTCCCCTTGGCAAAATAGCAAAAAAGTACATCGTCATCTTCACTTTGTACCATTAGTCCATCTTCCCCTCTACCTGTGCCTGCCACATTCTTATTGCTACTTCCACCGCAACTAACTAAATTATAATAGGGTATCGCGCTCCACAGCATAGAAAGCCAAGTAACAAGGCATCCAAGAAATAGAATTTTTGACGCTTTCCTTACTTTTCACCCTGACGTTGAACGTAATTGTTCTCAAGCTGAAAACAATAAACGTTTCGCACGGGTAGTTTTCTGGAGGATATCGACACGTTTATTTACAACGCGGTACGCGTTAAGAATGCAAGAAGTGTACGCCTATGCTGCAAATGAATCCACCCCAACGGTTCAGAGGGTGGGAAACTCGATAGCCTCTTTGTTTGCATGGCATTCAGGGTACGCGTATAGGCTATGCGATTAATCAATAGTGCATCCATTTATCGCATTCATTGTTCGCTAAATTTGCATTACAGCAACACGGGAAAACGCAAATCTCTTGCAAGTATTTGAGCAAACATTTCCTCCTTTGGGAGAAGTAGTCAGTGTCGACATCGTCAAAATAGCCAATGAAGTGCGAGTGCACGCTGGAACGCGTCATTGATTTATCGCTTACTCCTTACACGTAACCTAAACGCGATGGAGACAAACAGGTTCTCGCATTTTTTGCCATACGCGTAGGCTGCAAATGAATCCACCCTTAGTCTAAGCAGTTGTCTGTTTTCTCGTGGCAAACTCTCGCGGTTTAGCCTGCCAAAGAAACCGAAATCTAAAAATCAAATCTAACATTCAAAACAATTTCTCTTTGGTAATCACTTTAATCAACTTAATTCTCACAACCTTTTCATGGGTATCAACATGTGTATTGATACTGTGCGGAGAAATTTGATCATGGTTACTGTTAAGGCTTAAAGGGTGTAAGACTTTGCACAATTTATCAGACTAGTTAGCGTCCCCAACGTTGCTTTCATGACATGACTGCTTGCATGCCATTAAAGTTAACATTTGTTTTGTTGGAAACTTCTCTAATTACATATGATCTTGCGGATTACTTTCAATTTTGATTTATTTTTCAATTTTTAATACCTTCAGTAAGTCACTGAATTAGGCTGATATGAACAGCAACGAACGATAAGAATACAATAATCGAAGGAAAACAAAGAGAGCGAACACTCGTACGAACTGCCAACAGCCGAAGGAAGGGAAATGGACTGGGAACTAACATTTGCCTCGCATGACTCGCATGACTCACATGGCTCGCTGGCTCGCAGTTTGTCAAGACCCGTAATGGTGTCTTGTTAAATTAAATGGTGTTGTGTTTCTTCATCGCCGTGGTCCTTCCTTCTATCCTTTCCAAATCAACACTGTGTAGGTGCTTTCTTACGGCCGTACGTGGTTCCGAAACAACTTAGAGTATTCCTACAACCCGTGGATTGGATGAAGGTTCAGAACAAACAGGGTTTTTAAATGCAGCCATAATATTTCCCATGGGCCAGGGAGACATGCACATTTGTGAGGAAAGTATCAAGCACCTTAAGAGAGGCCTTTATATTATATACCACACAAGTAAATAGAGTTTTTCGTATGCTCTGATTCGCTACCCAAACTAGGCAAAGCACTTGCTATTCAGCTCCAAGCAAAGCAGTTGTCACCTCGAGGGCTTCAAGACAAGTATTACTTTTAACTGATGGCTATTTACTCGTGAGATATACACAACAATTAGTCACCTCAGCGTTGGTGAATATTGGCCAATATTCACCTCCACTTCGGTGAATAGTAGTAAATTACATCAAGTTCGAATTTCCAATGCTATTTGGAAGTTCATGTAAACCACTTTAATTTCACGCTTCGCGTCCTTGATAAATTGTGGGTATAATGCATGATTTCCTGCATGTTCTGCTTTACTATTTTTGCTGCTAGCTCTCTCTTATTTCATTTTTTCCGCATCGTTATATGAACATTTTTACTTTCTAATATAACCTAAAAACACGGCAAAAAATCTACCTTTAGTCTCTAATGTTACAACTATAGTCAGTTTTAGTATAGTGGTATGGTTCATTACTTGTAGCTTGCAGCAAGGCTTTGTACACCTTGGTGTACCCACATTCCAAGTCATCTTCATTGTTCGACAACCGTGCTTCATGAGCATGAACAACAAGAATTGCAAAGTGTATCTGTAGTTCAGGAATGATATTTGCACTCAACTCAGACGTTTGAAAAGGAGAGAAGTAGTGCTTCTCCACAGAGAAATCAAAGCCAAGTTTCGCCTTTATTGCATTCAGCAAATCCCGTACGACGTTGAGCTCGTAAAGTCGATCACAATTAAAAAGGTGGAACTTTCTGCGTCGTTGTAACATCGTTTCTGCTCGCCTCTAATCTCTTTAAATGCTGCTTGGCAAGGATCTAACGTCTTCTTCAAATTGCTCTTCGACGTACACAAAACTACACTTTTTTTGAAAGTTGAGAAGGTCCTGGGAACGAAGTAGCTGGGCTTAAAGTGGTCACTATTTTCAAACACAAAAACAATACAAATTTATCATTATAACAATAGACATCATAGATATCCCATAGCGCTTATTATCTCAAATATTTATCACTTCTGGAACTAAATTAAATTACAAAATACTCGTTTGTTTATAAACGGTTTCATTTATATCTTTATTATAAACAATGAAACTGAAGGTATTTCTCTTAATTGCCCAAGGTTTTTTACGCAGAAAATCGGTGACAAATGCGAAGAGAGTATTTCCGGATACCACCTGAAATGGGAAAGGATTCAAGCATTTAGCATATTTTGGTACATGACAACCTCGTCGTGTTTTGAATTTTCATTCAGTTTCAGCTCAGACAGAGCAACCATGTACAATACCGGAACCTTCAAGTTAGCAATCGTGTAAATTTGAGTGCTAGTGCCTAGAAGACGCATCGTAGCCTATGATTTTCTCTTTTTTTGCCGACATTTTCGTGACTTTTTGCGAATTGCCGTTATGGGAAATTTGCATACCGAGAATTGTGCAAGCAGACGAAATTTTGATTGGCTGTTTTGTTACATGTCAATCAATCAAAAAAGTGGGTGGTAGATGTTCCGTAGAAGAGTTGTATCAGGCTCTATTTTTCGTTTCGCCCATCCCGCCTGAATGTTTCACCGAGCGAAACGAAAATAGAGCCTGATCGCAGGTTATATCAACCATAACCAGGAGCCCATTGTTCCTGCCATAACCTAACCAGACTACCAATAACCTAGGCCCACAGCCTATAAAATGAGAGGTGGGGGGGTGAGGTACATTTTTAAAATAATTATTGCGAAGGGGGAGGGGGTTAATTTTCATATGAAATTATTTTGACGGGGAAAACCGGGTTCGAGTCACCGCACGTTTTTGGAAAACGCCATTCCAGTTCATTCCAAATTATGAAACATGCCAACCTTTAATTTATCTAAGAGGAGCAGCGCGTGCAAAGTGGACCCGTTTATTTGTCTCAACTTGTGACTTGTCTCGATCAAAATGCATGCATGGAAACATCCAAAGTTAATTCCACTCTTGCTTAAGTTTGCACGACTTACAGGCGTTTATACCTGACCCGATCAAAGAAAAGAAACATCTCCTGAAGAAATTTATGAAGTCCTCGACCTTGGTCTCTGAAGAGACGTGTACAAAACACAGGCCGCACCTTGAGTGAGGGCCTTTGAACGAGTAATTTCTCTAGAATACCAGTTCGGAAGATGATCATCCTCCTCCAGAATTCGGGTTTAATTGTGGGAAAATTTTTGCCTAAATATCACCTCAAATTCTAACCTATGTAACATGTAACATGTAAATGTAAATGTAAATTGATGATTATAGTGGTCAGCGCGCTTAGCTATCCTCGGTACTGCCTGCCATGGCAAAATTAATTCCTTTTGATTTTAGAGGGACAAATACGTCGTTTATAATAGAAAAATAAGTCAGGTAGCCGCCCTGTAAGTCGGCCAATAAGACTTCGTTTCCTATAACGTTCTGCGACTTAAAATCCGAACAGATCAACCTGTGTTATCGTATTTAAATTAATATCCATTTTAAAGGCCCTGTAACAATCTGAGAAAGCAGAAAGTGACATTTCATGTCTTTTGCTTAAATTTTCCTGTCTGGTGCCCTTGTTGAGCTTGCTACAGATCTACAATAAACAAGAAACGCCCCATTGTCATTGGACCCCGCCTTTTTTCTCCTCCTCCTAGGTAGCAAAATATATTACGGTCACTCAACATACCAGCCCAAGTCGTGCAAATTTAAAAGTTGGTGATTTATCGTACCTTTGTCGTGTTTGCTGCCATTCCCCCTTACGTCTTCTCCGCGCCCTTAAGCTCCCTGTGATTAACATGAATCCCTGATAGTATGAGCCCCATCCCTCATTCCTTGGTAATCCACTTGTCTTAGCTTTCGCGAAGAAGAACGTGACGAAATATTTTGACCATAGCGTGACTCAGTTACGTCACGTTTTCTAAATAAACGAACTCAGGGACATGTCAGCGTAATTCTAAATAGCAAGGAAACGGAAATTTAAATAGATTTCTTGATAAAGAAACTTATTCTAAAGTCTAAAGTAAACTGGTAGCTATGGAAAAAAAACGTAAAAGTCTATTTGAGGCCGTGATTCGATGAGTGATTTGGTGCAAGAAGGTTACTTCTCCGAATCGCCTTCTGTCTTTTAATGACGTAATGGTTATGTGCTACGGCACGTAGCATGAATTATTGGCTTTCAAAGCTCGCTAGCACTTTTGTCATTGCTCTCATCGAAGAGAAGTCAACTCCATTAAATTTCTTGTACTTTTCTACACAACTTTCCCTAAAGATTTTGACGAAGCAAAGCAAAACTGCCAAAAAATGCTTGCATTCACTGTCGAATTATTCAACTTGGCGAAAGCAAGGGACTTCCTCGAATCGGTTTCTGTGTTTCAGTGATGTAATGTTTACGTGCCAGGGCAAGCTAGGCGAATTCATGCCAGCTTCAAAGCTCGCTAGCACCTTTGTTCTTGCTTTCATCGAAAAGGTTTTCATGCCATTAAATCGCCAGTAATTTTCTACACCAACTTTCATGAAAATTCTGGCGAAATAACGCTAAACGAACGAAGATTACCGGCAAGTATTGTTTTGACCGAGCGGAGGTCTGGGACAAGTGACCACCAAAAAAAAACAAAACAAGAAAAGCCCCAGGGGCATTAGATCCCGCCGTTGTTCTCCCCCCCCCGGGGGTGTAAAATATGTTACGGTCACTCAAGATAAAAGCCCTTGGCTGTGTAGCGAAAGACACCGCGAGTATTTCTTTGGCCGAGCGAAAACCGGAGGTCTGGGGCAAGTGACCACCAAAAAACACCACGGAAAAATAATGGGTATTACTAGACCCCGTCCTGACGGCGGGGTAAACAAACGGGTATTACTAGACCCCGCCCGCGGGGTAATAAAGATCAAATGTGTTTGAATCTCCTTACAGTGGCCAATTTCCTTTATTTTAACTCAAGGTGTTATCAAATTGAAATGAAACACTCTCCCACTCACCAAAGCAGCATCACAATTTCTTTAGAAAAACTAATTCCTCACACTCTAGATTTCACTCCTGCTATCTGATTCAACCATATTTTCTGAAAACCTTTACTTCGCAGAGTTTGCAGCAACATCGTTTAGAACTGATAGCCGTTGCTACTACAGTCCGCTCGACTCACACAATGCAACTCGTCCTCCCCATTTAGCTTCCCACACTCTGTTATAGTACAAAAAAGCAGCCCAAATTTCAGCCGTCTCCTCTGCTTACCTCTAAGAGTAAGCGACCAGAAGAGACGGATGAAATGCAAGCAGCATAAGAGTGGCAAAATGTGGAAAGCAGACGAAATGATAAAGCGGGTTGAGACTAGGGAGAGACGGAGCTCTCTTTTGTCTCCTACTCAGTCTCTTTTTCCAACTATAGCTTCGTTATCGTTTAATTTTTGTGGGAGCTTTGTATTAAATTAAATCGGAAAGTTGTTCCAGAATTTCTGGAGACCCTCTTTACTGTGTAGTGGTATTCAAAGAGCAAGCAAGTCTTACAGTTGACACCCCTCGTCCTTTTCGTAGTAAGTAATCAAAAAATTCTCCTGTAACCGAGTTTGGTCTCTTTTTACAAGCACGAGGAAAACGCTGCTGTAATCACTTGCTTTACTCTTAGTCTCGCCACAAGAAGTCTGAAAATAAGGAAGGAACTTCTGCTGAAGGGATAACTTCCGCTTCATTTCGTACTTGAAAGTGAAACCTAACTCTTCCACTTGCTCATTCGCGTCACAAAGTACTTCTTATCTATTATTACAAATCTATTGAAAACGACAGTGCTTCAGTACAAATCGAAACGCTGGAACTGTTTAATTCTAGCTTGCTCTTTCAAGACTTGAATCCTAGTTAATTTCACACTTGAGTCATCGCGCGACAAAATGAAGTTCCAGTAGTTAGCTATTTTGATCACTCAGTTTGTTTTTTTTTTTTTGTTCTTTTTTTCTTTCTGCCAAAACATTTTATTATTTTTTTTGAAGCTGTACTATTAAGACAGGATTATTCGAGGATGGTATATATATATATATATATATTTTTTTTTTTTTGAGGGACACTTAACTCTTAACTTACTTACTTAGCACTCTGCATACTCCCTAAGATTATGACGGCTGGCTGCCCTTTCTAGTAATGACTAACCTCTGCTATTTCTTGATGTTTCACCTCTGTGTATTTCCTTTTCTTTTCCTCCGGTCGCTTACGTCGCACGCGAACTAGAAGCAAATCACCATCACTGACGGAAAGTTGTGCCAACTTATTCTCCAGCCCAGTTCCACGACATTCGAAGCGCACTTTTTCACCCTCGCACTTAACAGTTTTTCCTGTTCCACTAATAGCATCACATTGCTCACTTTACTCGATAGTGCCTTGTTGCTGCAGCTCTTCCGAAAACTGTTCAGAAGCTTGGAAATTATCTGGTTCACGCAAATCCCCGGAAACTACTTTAAGAAGCAAAGACATGTCTTTCGATTCCTCGGTAGTTTATACGAACAGAACAACGCATAAATTAAAAACAAACTTCAAGGGCGTAAAAGACCAGCCCATTTGCAATTTATCATTCTCGCTTCAGCTGACCCGGATTTCGCGCGGTGACCTTTGCTGCAGTTACCCTTCATAAAAGAGGTGTTGTTTGTTAACTGTGGTTGAATGAAAAGATAGCTTTGTTAGTTAGTCTCATTACGTGGTAACCACAAAAAAGAAACAAAAAACAAATGCAGAATTTAGGGATAGACCCAAGTGTCCCTTTAACATGATAATGAAAATTGGACGAAAAATACTCCGAGAGTAAGAAGAAGATCGCTTAGAATCATTTTTCGCTTCCGCATGTTAGTTCACTCATTCTACTATAATATTTATTCAAGTTTTGAATTATTCAAACCGAAGCAGGCTGGGAAATGAATCAACATCTTCATGCTTCTGGAGATTACGTTTATTTCTCGTGCTCATCTGAAACTGTACATGAATAGATTAAGGGAGTTATTCCACGTGCTTATGTCGCCATAAATCGATCGAAAACGTCGATGCTTAGTGAAAACCAAAACGTTGTACCTGTTGTTGGCTTTTGTTGAGTTCTCTGTACTTTTCGTCCTGGGGGGGGGGGGGGGGGGCTACAACAGGCTATAAGGCTAGGCTCCGCCCTATAGGGGGAAGTACTCTAAAGGGTAGGGAAAATTGTTATTTTAGTACATTAAAGGGTCACGTAAGTCCCCTGCAAAGAAAAAAAAGGTGGCAGCTGAAGCTAAGTACATCAGAGGATCCCAAATTTTGGCAGAAATAACTACGCGAAGCGCACGAAGCCTTGGAGGCTTTGAGCAACTCAATCAAAGTAAACAAAAATGCAGCGACGATTGGATATTCTATTAGTCTCTATTGTTTTGGCTTGACCTTGAGGTATAAGAAAGGTCAAGAAAGGGTGCAAGTTTTACTCCAGATTCGACACTAGGTATATGAAAGGGAGCCATTTTGATAAAGCTAGTGTATTTTAAAAAAGGGTAAGGGTTTGAGCTTCGGGTGGAGCCTCCCCGTATAAGACTTTATTAAGTAACCCTCCCATCCGCCAAGGGACTTTTCGACAATAAAATCCTACGTAAACTTACAATTGAGTCATCAAGTAGCGGCATCAAAATCCAGCAATTATTGTTTTGATTAACGCTTTACTAGATTGAGTGTATTTCTTTGTGCTCGACTAAACCGTTACGCAGCTGTTCAATTTTCGCGTGCTTTCAAAACAAAACAAAAAACCTTCACGTGGTTAAAAGCCCTATGACGGGTATCAGACGATATACCTTGCCCGATTTTATCGATGAGGGCAAATGAAAGAGTTCAAGTCGTATTGTTAAACACGATTATGAGGTATTAATCACTTAATGACTGCTTCATCGGAAAAGCAGTAAATTTTGTTTCTCTCAGACGTCGCTGTCAGACAACCCAAGTGACTGCATTGCCAGATAAACTATTATAAACTTCATTGAGGCATTGATTTGATTTTAGTTTAATATGATGTTATCATCTAATTTGTTTTTGTTTTTGCTTTTGTGGTTTCCATCTTTCAGAAACTAGTACTAAAGCAAACACGAATAAGTAGGAGTTAATTTGTCTTTCTAGAGAAAATTTTCAGATCGTCATCCTGCAACCCTTTTTATTTTAGGTACGCCTTTCCTAAATTTGGTATTAAAACGCACGACACGACTCTTTGCTTACTTGGCATCAGGCCCACGCGAAACGAAAATGAAGCCTGGTCACTAGTTTGATGCCTTGCTAAAACAAGGCAGAAATGTAACCCGTTTTGCTTCTTCCATTTGCCCGACTCGAGTGCCATTTTAATAGCAAATAAATTAATTAATTAATTAATTGAGCTGAGTAGAGTGCAATTTGGTTAGTGTGCCCTTCTCATTGGCTGGGAGAAAGACGCGATTTAGAGCAAAAAATAGTGCGATTCGTGAATAAATCGCACTGCTGAGAGCCAATCAGATTGCAAGGATCGCCAGTGAAATTAAAATGGATGTACTAAATAAATTAATTAACATTATTTAACGAGGGTGACACTAAAGAGTCTTCCACTGACAAATCTGTGGCCCTCGGATTCCAGATCAAATTGGAATTTGGAAATAATGGTTTTTGAGGAGGGAGGAAAAACTGGAGGACCCGGAGAAAAATCCCTCGGACCAAGGACGAGAACCAACAACAAACTCAACCCACATATGACGCCGGGTCAAGGAATCGATTCCGGGCCACATTGGTGGGAGACGAGTGCTCTCACCACTGCACCATCCCCGCTCCCCCAAGAAACGTACCAATTCGATCTTTCGGTCAGTGTACCTCAAAGGAAACCTTGAAATCGTCTCAGGTTGCCGGCAGGTTAACTTCCGCGGACCGATGAAAGGCATTTGCAAGGCAAACAAAACAGAATCCGAAAAACACGGACGCTGTGTCTTTAATTATTATTTATCCACACTAAATGCCGGTGATTGGGGCTTAAATCCGTTTTATCTGTTTTTTTCCAAGGGGGGGGTTTTATCGTAGAAACGCTTTCGTTACCACTGGCCAAGAAAAAACAAGAAAAGATTATTTTAGGTAGCGAAATAACCGCACACAGAATAGACTTTCAGAAATCTTATTTAATCGTTTGATGATTATGATATAGTCTGTATACAATGAACATGTTGGTGCCTACGGACCCGGGAACAGATCAGAACGAATATTGAAGCTTAGAAGTCACACTACTTGTGACACGGTATTGCGAGTGCAGTTCACAGTTTTTTTGGCTTAAAAAGAATCGCCGAAAATCTGGCGAATTTCTCCCTTCTTTTGTCACCAACATACCACTAAACACACGAACTTATTATAAAAATATATCTTAAGTGTTAACCTAGAAACTACTCAATAAAAAGAATCAACAAGCCGTTGTAAGAACGTTTGGCGTGACTTTCCTAAACCGATACGTAAACCTCGATGCAAAAACTAGGGAAACAACAAACAACTTCCTTTATGCTAGTTGAGAGCAAACGAATAACAAGAAATTTGCCAGTAATGACCCGACTATAATCAACCAACAAAAGGAACTGACGTACTAGTCATTTCTCCTTGTGTTTGGCTGAGAATAGAACACACATGTCAAGGTGAACTTGCTAGATTGTAACAAAGAGAATTGTTTAAGGAAGTCATCTAAAAACTGCTCTTATTGCTTAAACTTTTCTAAATTAGTACTAACTCGGCGTATAAACAGTTTGAAATATTAAAATATTGTACCACAAGCGCGCGTTGGATATGCAGGTATAAATAACCACCAAGTTGCGTAACACCAGGTTATCAAATCTAACACCTCAGAGGAAGTGAAGATAATAATGATTATTTATTTTACTTAGGTGAAATAGTTTAGTTTGAGAGGATAATACTGATTTAACGGTTTACAGTAGTAGCTGCAAACTTGCTACAAGTTTTGAACGACAACTTCATTGTTCTTATATCGATTGTATTCCGGTTTTGTGCTTGAATAAAATGCTTCACTTGACTTTGACTGCCTGCTTATTTGCATCGCATCCTGAGTAGGCGTATGGCGTAAGCGGATTAAAGTGCACCTAACCCCTAATTTTTTTTTTCGGCTAAATAAATTCTGTTATCATCTGGAACATTGCTTCGCAAAAATTTTTTGATTTGGTTAAATTCTCGATTTTCTGTGCCCTGTTAAATTCAAGAAAAATTTGGTTCACGTCCGAGTAAGAGGAACCTGGGGCGAGCCGTAGTTGTGACGTCAGATCAAGAACCAAGAATTCCACGCCGCTTAGTTTTTAGCTGTGTTTCTCTGACTTTATTTGTTCATCGAAGCCTTCTGACCTTCTAGCTAATTCGAACAAAGTCAGTATGACTAAAATTCCAATGTTATAATCCAAAGCAGATACTGAGACGAGCTACGCGGATTCTGCTGATTTGTAGATGAAGTTTAGCTCTGAATACGAGATAGATGCGGAACACGAAGTCGACAGTACACCGCCAAAGGATGAAGAAAGTGCCGTCCTGCCCATATCTGCTAAAAAGCCGCTAACCAACGAAGAATGAATTGCTCAATGCAAAAAGGAAATAAAGGCAAACTAAGAACTGGAACAGCAAATAAAGCAACTTACGATTGGCCTTGGAGGGCCGCGAAGAAACCGGAATGCTGAGCTTCGCCCGTGAGTGTTTACATTTTATTTCGCACGTTCGGTCTTCACGTTTGGTCTTGGTTTTCCTGCTCTCCGCTTCTCGCATTTGAGATTTATATGCAAGCTGAGGGAACCTCTTATAGAAATGGAGATTTTAATAAAGCATTCCTTTCTTCATTTATTTATTTTACATAGAAGTAAATGTGGAAACTGCGATATTACTTACGTCTTGCCCATTTCTGTAACCAGCATTAACAATAACAACAATTTATAACACTAGTGAATCAGGAAGGCAATTATTTTCTAAAGGACATTGACGAGAATTATAAGCACGAGAGTTTGTTAGTATCGGTTCAACTGAGATTATCTTACCAATCATTTTTCTTGCGTCAACGTACAAGCAGTTTCCTCAGATCCCAGCGCGAGCGGAAATGTACAAATTATGTAAATCAACCGGCCCTCGCTTAACTCGCGACTCGAGGCTTCGGCGCTCATCGCTCACACTTCGATCTTCTTGCGGCCTTTTTTCGCACAAAAAATGGTAATAAAAGAATTAAGAAAGAGACTGCTTGTCCTCTACTTCAACGGAGGATATGAACGAGGGATCTCTGCACAGTAATGTTTTGTTATGCTCGAGTGATTTGATATGACTCAAGATAAAATTCTCCTAGCGAGGCACGTTCATAGACTAGAATAAGGAATAATGGCAATGGCTTGTTATTGTGGAGAAAGCGCGTTCGGTCCTGCTGAAGGAGAACTTTCTATAAATACAGTCTTTAATTTTAAACCCTTCGCTGTTTTGGGCACCGCTTACATGTAATTATTTAGCGCTTACCGTGTAGCCAACTTGAATAATTCGCAAAGGTAATAATTTTCTGCGTACCGCGTATCGCGGGTATTCTGTGGTTAATCAGCCGTTGAATCATTGGAAATACACAAAAAGCTATCGTTTGATCGGATACTAAAGTTGTTCATTCATTCATACCTTCTTCTGCGACAACAAATCTTTGCTTAAAATGCATCGAGCGTAGTATCGAGTGCTTGGAAGGCTGCCGCTTTGCTCGCTATTGCTTTACAAAATCCACTCATTTCGTCCCTACGATACGAACGGTCGACAGTTTTCTGTACATCTTCGAGAGCTCAAGAGAAATATAGCTCTGATATAGATAGCGCGAGACTGCGGGTTCTTGATTTGACGTCAAAAGGTGACTAGTCCCATGCCCTCATTCCTCGACCCTGAACCAAAATGGTGTCTATTTTCGGCCGATTTTCCGTACGTCAACTGCGCACAGAAAATCAGGGATTAAACCAAATCAAAAACGTTTTGTGACGAAATGCTCCAAATGATAACAGGATTTATTTGACGGGGAAAAAACTTTTAGGGTTAGGTGCACTTTAATCAAAGGTGTGTCGATTTATCGCATTCATCGACGTTAAATTTGCTTTCAACAGTGAGGGAAAATGAGGCCCTTTCGCAATTATTTAGGCAGACAATTGTCTTCTCTGGGTGACCTTTTTTACATAACGAGGTAAACGTAGCTAATGAAGTACGCGTGCACGCTGGTACCATTGATTTATCGCAAAACCCATGTGCGTTATAATTATTTTTCTCCAAGAAAATGCTCGATTCCCCAGACGCCCTGTACTATTCTTGAAGAAAAATAATGACTGCTTTCGTCATCACTCGCTGAGAGAAAAAATATCGGGTAGGATGACTCCGTCACCAAAAGGTTGACTTAACCACAATTGAGTAGACTTTCATGAAGCTTTTTCAATCATTTAATTATAAGATACAAATGCTATACAGTGGCAATATACTGATGGCTGTTTCTGCTGCGCAAGTAACGCATGAACCAATGCCAATCCCCTTCGTCCAACAAGTCAGACAAGGGCTACCGAACTCCTAGGCTTCTATGGACTTGTTTCATTAAACTGCCAGAATAGAAGGAATTTTGAAGTCAGCAAGTCGAACTGTAACACGGTGGGCTCCTTGTGCCAGGATAGGAATTGACAGGTTGCTTTATCCGGCTAATTTTCACGTCCTTTTGCCACCAACACGCCGCTGAAATACCTATTCTAGTCTTCAGATATATGCATTAAACAAGAGTTAATCTAAAAATTACTCGATAAAAAGAAGAACAACAAGCAGTTGCAAGAGCCTTTTGCGTGACTTTCTTAAATCGATACCAAAAGGAAACAAGAAAACAACTCGCTTTTTGCAACAAATAACAACAAATTTTTCGTTATGACAGAGCCATCCAACCAGCAAAGGAAACCAACAAAACTGGAGATCGCGTGTCAAGTGTGACCGGTGTTTTTGTTTGCCTTAGAGTCGAAACACACCTTGTGAACGCGGACCTGCCTAAGTTTAACCCAAAACAACTGAACAGAATTAGTTAAGAAAGTTTTCTATTAAAAAAACTGCTCTTATGGCCTTAGCTTTCCTTATGTGGTGACAAATAATCCGAGTTCCTTTTAATCACCTCATAATTATCTACAAGCACACGTGAATTAATTGTTTATTTCAAGGGACTTTTCGACAATAAAATCCTACGTAAACTTACAATTGAGTCATCAAGTAGCGGCATCAAAATCCAGCAATTATTGTTTTGATTAACGCTTTACTAGATTGAGTGTATTTCTTTGTGCTCGACTAAACCGTTACGCAGCTGTTCAATTTTCGCGTGCTTTCAAAACAAAACAAAAAACCTTCACGTGGTTAAAAGCCCTATGACAGGTATCAGACGATATACCTTGCCCGATTTTATCGATGAGGGCAAATGAAAGAGACCAAGTCGTATTGTTAAACACGATTATGAGGTATTAATCACTTAATGACTGCTACATCGGAAAAGCAGTAAATTTTGTTTCTCTCAGACGTCGCTGTCAGACAACCCAAGTGACTGCATTGCCAGGTAAACTATTATAAACTTCATTGAGGCATTGATTTGATTTTAGTTTAATATGATGTTATCAGTAGTAAGAGGGGCTCACATAGCAAAATTGGCCTCGTTTTGATGTTGAGGGTGTGGCCTCGTTTTGATGTGACCGGAACCGGGAGTCACATGACCGAAACCGGAAATGACGTCACTGGAAACGGAAGTGATTGAAAATGACGTCACCGGAACCGGAAGTGACCGGAAATGCGGAAGTCACGTGATTTGGAGTGGGAAACCGCTGACCAGTGGGAAAAAAGGGATTGTGGACTCAGATAAAGAAAAGAGAGGACATTTCGTGACGCTGACATGACGTGCCCTCTGGCTAGGGTAGGAAACCACTGACCAGTAGGAAACATAGATCGTGGGCTCAGGGTGGGGAAAAACCGCTGAGGAACGCGGGCTCAAAGTCCAAAGTCCAATTTGAGCATCGGGGGAGGTCCATTGACTGAAAGAAAAGACGCCATTTTGGAAACAAAAATAATTTATTCCAATGTGAGTGTTACAGGCGACCGCGTGGGAGCATGGATCCAAGATGAAGGCGAGCACAAATCCTCTTGGGGGAGGCCCTCGTTTCTTTCGTTCTGAGTGTTTCTTTTGACGTTCACTAAAAGGAAGTAAGAAGGCAAGCAAGCCAGCAAGAATGTCAAGTAAACAGTAAAGCCCTTGAGTGTTCCTTTTCGATGAGTGTGTTGGATAGCAGTCAACCTTTTTGATGGCTCAGAAGACAAGATCAGCATGACTTGGCGTACTCGTATAGGAAAGCACATGGAAAGCACTTGACAATCCATGGTATGCAGATGATGAGAGTTCCATTTCGCAAGAGGAAGCAGAAGCAGCATCTAGGGACCTGGCCACCGAGGAGATAGAGGAACGTGAGCCCAAATGGTTTCTTTTTCGATGAGTATTCATCACTGATGAAATAGTGGAAATCCATGTTGCTCGCATTTGACTTCTGTGCAAACAATCCATTTTCCTTTCAATGAAATGGTTGAAATCTCCTCCAATGTCAAGATGAGTGTTCCTTTTGATGACTTCCTATTAATGAGGGTTCCTTCTGATGTGAGTTGTCCTATTCCATGATGAGTGTTCCTTTTTTAATATGAGAGTTCCTTTGAATGAGTTCCTTTTTAATATGAGTTGTCCTATTCCATGATGAGTGTTCCTTTTGAAATATGAGTGTTCCTATTAGTTCCTTTTTGATATGAGTGTTTCTATTCCATTGAGTGTTCCTTTTGACGCTCATCCCTCGTTCAATATCTTAGGAAAGGACATGACTTCCAACAAGAATTGGTTGAGTACTGCAAATGTATGAGTGTTCCTATTCCATGATGAGTATTCCTCTTAGTTCCTTTTTGATATGAGTGTTCCTATTCCATGATGAGTATTCCTCTTAGTTCCTTTTTAATATGAGTGTTCCAATTCCATGATGAGTATTCCTATTAGTTCCTATTTGATATGAGTTGTCCTATTCCATGATGAGTGTTCCTTTTTGATGAGTATTCCTTTCTCCGTTTCTGCAAAGCCTTGCACCAATTCTTTGACACGGACAAAGTCGACGTACGTGAAAATGTCAATCGAAGGCAAAACGCAACTCAATTACAGTGTCATACGCCAAAACGTCCTCGACTGAGTGTTCCATTTTCATAAGCGCTACAATGAGTGTTCCATTTTGATGAGTGTTCCTTTTCATGAGAATCACTTGTTGGGCTTCTGGACTGATGACTGAATCATCAATGGGTTTGAAACATGAAATGGGACGGTGGTTTTTATAGAGAAACAAAGGGTCACGTGAGAGGGTAAGGAACCAATGAGAGAAAGGCCCCATGGTGCTTTGGGAGGGGAAGGGGTGGGGGGACCCCCCTCCCCCCTCCTTAGATGGACCATGATGCATTGCGGGGATCAGGGTATATAGGTCAAGCGAGGCCCCAGGACGTCACTCCTAGCTTTGAGTTCGGTCTAAGCGACTTATGTTTGTGGTGTGAGCTGAAAAATGGTTAAATCAAGAAAGCCCTTGGGCTCGTTAGCCGGCTTGATGAACGTGGGGGGTGACGAGAGCTTAAGGACAAGAGTGGAACCGGAGAGAACAGGAGTGGAACGCCAGACGAGAAGAATGTACCAGCGAGGGGAAGAAACGTGGCGTCCTTTAACCCATCAGCGCGTGGTTGCTTTTTGTGAGTTGTTTTTGCGTTGTATGGTGTGGACAGAAAATGGCGAGCGTGAGGGCCGACCACATCCCGAGATCGTGGAAGCGTTGCTGGGCACCCTGGTCCGACGGATTATTCCTTGGGTGGACCAGCATCGCATCTGGTCCAACTTTGAACGTCGCTGGCCCATGTCCCTCGAACATTTCCATGAAATGGACAATGATCTCTCACAATATCTTCCTTCGGTGCATGCGGGTCAGCAATGGCAAAGAATTCGTGTTTATTTTGGGGACATGGAGCAGGTACGAGAGCAGCGGCGTCGGGAGGAGCAAGAGAAGAGGCAGAGGGAAGTGAGACTGAACCAAGTGCGACGTGTTTTATTTCTTTGAACTTTGAACATTTTGTTTTTATTGTGAGTCAAGATGCATGTAAGTCAAAACCAACTATTTATGATCCACGTGCAAACTCAGTGTTGTCAGTTTTTTAAAATTTTAATTAAAAAAGAGTTGATGTTTCTTACAAATGGTTGTCCGTGTTCTTGCCACGCAGGTGGGGTGCTCCTATTTACAATTGAAAAAGCTATCTACAGTTTGAAAAACTAAAAACTAAAAAATTGGAAAAGCTATGTACAGTTGAAAAATAAAAACTAAAAGATTGAAAAGCTATGTACAATTACAAATGAAAGTCTTCGAGCTCCAGGCGTAATTGATCAATGTTCTCGGGTAGACAGAAGGTGCGATTGAATAAGGCTTGAATTTCTGCTCGGGTTTTGTCGTCCACATCACGGGATCCCACGATAGCACTGCTTTGATGAAGGGTTGGCTTTTTGGGACCCCAAGGGACAAATTGACTGCCAGTGACCAGGGTGGCGGCATTCTCGTTGACTTGGTAGTAATGGTCCGAGCGGTATCATGATTGACTGGGTATGTCAAAGAGATAGACGGGTTTGCCTTGATCCATGGCCAATTGCACGGTCCAACCTGTACCTCCTTTCACACGTTTATGATCCTGTTCCAAAATGCCAAAAGCATAGAGGGTATGTGCTTTTTTGGCAATTTGATAATTGCGTTGCAACAATTGCAGGGTGTAAAAATGACTCGGCATTCGTTTTCCTAGTTTCTCAGCCACCTGGTGAAGATGGGGGTTGGCCAGCATCAAGACTTCCACGGTAGAAGGGGTGATGAAGGTGGCTCGAGGATGGTTAGGGGGGACTAGGACTTCCACTTGCATCCCAAACTGTTTAGCCAGTTGTTCGACGAGTTCATCGGTGCCTCTGGCTCCCCCGGTGTACACCACATGTCCATGACCAATTTGGAGTTCCAAGGCCTCAACATCGTGTTCTCCAATCATGTCGTTGTTGGGGGGCATTCGTTGGGAAATACGTACCCGGTGTCAGGACCGACAATAGCTAGAATTTCGGTGGGACTCAACCCTAACGCCAAAGCCAAATCAATGAGGTGGTGATGTCGGCACTGTTGGAACGTGAATTTCGCAGCCAGACCTCGTTTGACCCGTTCAGCCAGATAGTCGTCGTCGGAGGCAAAGTCGTCCCGTTTGAGATCTTGGTAGTAGTCCATCTACTTTGAATGACGACTCAGGGACCAAGGGAGCTCCTTAAATAGGGAACGCTGACCAATGGGAAGACAAGAGGTCCTTCTTTGGATAGGGAAAAGCTGACCAATGGGAAGATGAGAGGTCCTTATATGGGTATAAAAAGCTGACCAATGAGAGCCAAGGGTCATGGGTATAAAAAGGCATGGGGTGGGTGAAAAAATAATCTTTGAGCACAATGTCCGTCGATCGGAAGAGAAAGCAAAGCGTACACCCTGCGGGGAAGAAGAAAAAGAAAGAGAATGTCGACTGTGATCCTGTGGTACGCGAGGTCGTGGAAGACACTCGAGCTGCTGTGGAAGATATGATGAAAGAATTGAATGACATGGTGGAGCAATCTACATCCCCGCCTGAATACATGGTGACGTATGACGAAGATCCTCCCAGTTCGGTGGACTATATGGTATGCCCTTGCCATGACGTGCGTTTGGAGGCGCGAGAATCTCAAAAGGGATGGAAGTATGTGAAATGTCCCATGCAACCGTGTTTGCTGTTTTGTGGTCAAGATCAAGCCTTGGAGTATATGAAAGCCGTGTATAGTCAACCTCATGCAGAAGTGTTGGACATGTGGTGTTGTTTGCAATGCTTTTGCCGTGAACCCGCCAAGCTTCAACAGAGCCATTCTACCCAGAACCCCGATCGCTTGTTTCTGAATTGTTCCAAGAAAAAGTGTGGCTTCTTCCGGTGGGCCGATCAACCCATGGGTCCCAAGTACTGGAGTTGGTTTCATGACCATCCCCCCAAAAAAGCCGATCCACTCGATGAACCGCCAAGCCGTGATGCTCAAGGATATCCCAAACGTGGAGAGGACATCCCTGGCCCGCCACCTCCAGACCGAAGGAAAGAGGATCGGCCCCTGACAGATTATGAGAAACAATTGTTGCGAGAAATTCAAGATCTCAAGAACCGACAAGAAATGATGGTAGCACCAGCTCCACCACCCCCTAAGTATAGTGACAGTGTTGAGAACTGGCAGAAAGGTCTAGAGACAATCACCTGTGGACGCCTAGGTCTCTTTTAATGTATTAAAAAAAGGAGTAGGAATAAACTTTTTTTATTTAGTGTGTCACCATGGAGTCTGTGTGGATGTCCCTGGTGCAATGGCAATGTCATCAAACCCTTTGCCAAATGTTATATGATCACCAACCCGGTACCAAAATTCTCATTCCCCCATGTCCTGAGGACACGCATCCTCTCCAGATCTTTGAAGAAACCCATGTAGACCGCAACTTGTATCGATGGGTGGTGTTTGTCTTATGGTTAAAAGCCCATCCGAACGCATGGCGATGGTATCGAATCATTCAAAAGGCGCATCCCAACACTGTCCCCACCATACCGACCTTATGGGATGAATGCCAGAGAGTATGGCCCCTCGAAAGAATGTCTCCCAACAACAATGGTTGAATCGTTACCACGATCCTCAAGCCCCGGGGAGTTTAGGAGGCGTGCAACGGTTTGCTAAAGCCCATCAGATTCCTTTGAAAAAAGCCCAACGGGTCTTGGAACGGGATTTGGCCTATACGTTACATAAACCGCGACGTCGTCGTTTTCCGACCGTACCCGTGATCGTAGGAGGTTTAGATGATCAATGGGTCGCGGATTTAGTGGAAGTGCAACCCTTAGCCAAGTATAATCGGGGCATACGATACTTGTTGACGGTATTGGATGTGTTGTCCAAGTACGCGTGGGTACAACCGTTGAAAGACAAAACCGGCGTGGCGTTGGTCCATGCCTTTGAGAAGATTTTGAAACAAGGACGACGTCACCCTAATCGATTGCAAACGGATCGAGGGAAAGAATTTTATAATCAGACCTTTCAACGATGGCTTGACGAGCAAGGCATTCATCATTTTTCCACCGAAGGGGATGCTAAAGCCAGTGTCGTGGAACGATTTAACCGTACCTTGAAAGAACGGTTGTACCGTTATTTTACGGCCGCCAACACCTTGAAATTTGACGATGTCTTACCCGAGTTGGTGCAAGGGTATAATGCCACACGTCATCGAAGTATTGGTATGGCCCCTCAAGACGTGACATGGGACAACGAAGAAGCTGTGTGGAAACGATTGTATGGCAAACGATTGAAAGGCAAGAAAAAACCTAAATTCAAAGTAGGAGATCGTGTACGTCTCAATAAGATCCATCGTACGTTTGAAAAAGGGTATTTACCCGGTTGGACCGAAGAAGTGTTTGTCGTGCATCGTGTGGTCCCGGGACCCGTGCCCACGTATAAGATTCGCGAATGGGATGACACCCCCGTCCAAGGCACGTTTTATGAAGAGGATTTACAAAAAGTCCATGTATCCGACGTGTTTCGCATCGAAAAGGTACTTAAGCGACAAAAAGATCGTTGGTTGGTCAAGTGGAAAGGGTGGCCAGACAAGTACAATAGTTGGATTGCAAGCCAAGACGTGACGTCTCTCCAACCACCCAAGAGGAAAGAGGCAACCCCACCCAAGCCACCCAAAAGACGACGACGCGACTAAAAAATGACGTTCGTCCCCAACTCTTCGTTTTACGTGACGTTGATGAGTCATGCTAGTACCAAAGAGTTTCCTGGGAACAAGAGTCATCATTTCAGAAACCGGTTGCCCAAACCCATCCGATTTGTCGGACGAGGATGGATGGTGGGCATGGTGAGTTTGTCCTTACCCACCATTCCGGTGATCGAGCAACAACGGGTCGGCGATTCCCATCCTCTGTTGTACGTACGATGGCACGAACACGACCATAAAGTAGACGAGTTTGGGGACGATGCATGGTGGTTTCAAGAGCAGGAATTGACCGTCAAGGGTCAAGACATGAGAAAGGAGATGGCCTCGTCGACGGGAGTTCAATTTTTTCACCAACTGGTGTATCGCTATGAGCAAGAACGTGCAAAACGAACCAAACCCAAAGACAAATGGGTGGGGACCGATGGACTCAAATTGTACCCGACCTTTGAATGGACCTCAGAAGGGGATTTGTTGTTGAATACCAACCAAGTGGATTACAAAACACACGCGTGTTATGGGGCAAAACCTTGGCCCTGAAAATGGGATGGATCGAACAAGTGTCGACGGACGTGTATCGATTGGGTCCCAATCTCTTGCAAGAATTTCATTCGGACACGATTCCCACGCCCTCCGATGTCCTCGATGCAGACAACAAACCCGCCTTTTGGAAAGTGGATGGGGATTATATGGTGTTGAGTCTATCGTGTAGTTTCGTACCTCGACGGAATTTCCTGCGACGCGACCTTTACACGTGTATTGTGATGTAGGTACCAGCAGCATGGTAGGCAATTGCATCACAGATCTCTTGCGAGAAATCAAGTACCACCCTCAAAACACCACGCACTTTGAACCTCGACATATTCAATATGTCCCGGTACGCAATGAAGTGGTGGAAATCGTGGAAACGCAGATGGCCGAAATCAATGGGGATCTGGTCAGGTTTGGGGAAGGGCATACCCTCCAGACCCTCCACTTTAAAAGGGAAGTGGTGGTGTGAAGAAAAAAGAAAATGTCATTCTACGTGACGTTACCGAGTCATGCCAACCGACATGAATTTCCCAACAACCAAGCCAATTCCTTCAAGATTCGTTTACCTCAACCGTTACAGCTCACGGGGGGTGGATGGCAAGTGGGTTTGAGTGCCATTTCCTTACCGGATGCGCGCGTCAATTTGTACGAGTTGGTGAAGAAAGATGGTACATCATGTCGACGTCCTGGGACCAAGACGTTCCCAAACCGGGTGGAAAAGACGGGGAAATGGTCGGGCGAAAAGACAGCGCGCAAACCCTCATCAATGACGTCCAAGATTTGGATTGGGTGGTGGATGGTGTGAGTTTCATGAAAGCCACCATTGCTCACTTGGAACAACGACGCAAGGAAACGGCGATTCAAGGAGGTCGGTTTGTCAACGATCAGGGCAAACACATGTACGTCAAGTTTCGTTGGGAAGGCGACGATCTGCTCATCGACAACACGAATGTCTGCCATTGCAAAACTGACACGCCAGCCCTGTACATCTACACCAAGTTAGCACTCAAGATGGGATGGTTACGTAAAATGAGCAGTGGGTTGATTTTGGGACCAAACTTACAACAAGACTTCATGGGGGATCAAATCCCCAACATGAAACAACCGATTAACAACGATTGGAACGATGTGGACGACGATCAGCACAACCCGGTCTTTTGGACGGTGCGTTCGTTTATGCCGGATTATTTACGGTTGAGTATGAGTTGTAATTGGCGTTTCACGAACTTGAATATAGCGTTTCGTGCCGTGGTGGGTGAACCTACACGATCGTTGCACGTGTACTCCGACGTGGCAGGCAGTACGATTGTGGGCAATCGCGTGACCAATTTGCTACGTGAAATCCAGTACAAGCGGCAAGGACGAGGCACCCTGTATTTTGAACCGTTGCACATTCAATAAATGTCTCTTCGTAACGAGGTGGTGGAAATCATTCACATTCAAGTAGCCGAAACGATTGGTACCGGAGGAGACTTGGTCAAGTTTGGTGAAGGCCATACCATTGTCACGTTACACTTCAAAAAGACATAAAAAGGGGAGGACTTGACAAAGGGAGTGTCCAATCACAACAAAAGATGCCCAAGACAAGAGTGCGTCGAACGAGACGAAGAAGAAGGCAACGAGGGGGTCTCTTGCCACTCGCTGCGCTTATTCCAGCCTTGATCGCTGGAGGAAAAGCCGTGGCGTTGGGTGCAGCGGGTGGTGCGGCGAGTTACGGTGCTAAAAAAGGGTTGGAAGCAGCCTTTCGGAAAAAACGACGATGACGGCATAAAAAGAGACGAGTCCTGTGACAAAAACAAAAACGTGATCCTTGGTAACGCGTGAAGAGTACAGCACGATGCGAGGGGGAAGTTTGACACGATTTCGTACGGATGAGTGGTATGATCAACATGGCAAAGGGTTGATGACGGATCTCTTGCGTGGCGGGTTCCAAGGCCTTAAAAGCACCCGGAATCCTTTAAAACTGCCTAGTAATATAAAGAGAGGATTGGAAACGGGTTTCACACGAGGTGTCAAACGCAAAGCCGAAGACGTCATTAAAAAAGAAATCACCAAACAAGCCAAGAAAGCCTTGAGTCATAAGAACGTGAAAGAAGCTGTGCGGGTGGCCAGTGCTTTGTTTCCCAAACAAACCAAACGCGCTCGCGATATTTTTGGAGTGTGAACATGGAGCCAGTACATTCACGACCTCGACGGATTCGTAGTGATCGAGGTTTGTCTCAATGGGGAGGTGCTTTTTGGAAACTCATGCGACGACAACGTGGCGGATGGTTGAGTCCCGAGGTGATGAGAGTACCCGGGTTTGATTTGAGACAACGCTTAGCACGACGCTATAAAAACCCCTCACGACGATGGGGTACCACCACTCGACGACGACGACGACGTTAAACATGCCTGACGTAAGTACGCAAACCGCACCAGCTCACGAGCGTTCCGAAGGGACCGTCAACCCCGCGTTACGGATTTTCAAGGTGCCACCGACCGACATTAGCATCAATGCCTACCGCATGGTCACCATCCAACCCACTACCACGGGTATCAATCCCATGGAATTCATTATGCCAGGGTTGGACGATTTTGTGGATTTGGGACGCAGTTACTTTACCATGGAATTGAGTTTGAAAAAGGCTGATAACGGGAACTTGGACGCCGCGGAGGCATTGTGGCCCGTCAATAATTTGGCCCATTCCATCATCAAACAAATTGACTTGCAGTTGAATGGCACGTTGATCAGTCCTCAATCCGACACTTATCATTACAAAGCTTACCTAGAAACCTTGTTGAATTATGACCGAGAAGATGGCAAGACCGTGTTAGGACCCCAGGGATGGTTCAATCAAGTGGATTTCCTACCCCTATGGACTGCCAACAATACAGACACAACAGCGAATGCTGGTGCCGGACATGTAGACTACCAGAGACTCCCTGCCCATCACAAAGGGGCCTTGGGCGCCATGAAAGCCGAACTCGCCAAGTATGCTGAAGGCGTCACGCACAGTCTGGTGTTTACCCCACACTTGGAAGTGTTTCACACTGGCAAACTGTTGGTGCCTGGCATAGAAATCAAGATGAAATTTCATTTCAATGGTCCGAACCTGTTTTTGAATGGAGTGGGTGAAGCTGGCCGATTGATAGAAGGCGATGTGAAACTACGGTTTCATCTATGTCAACTGCGTTTGAATGACGCCATCTACCAGAGTTTGTCTGAAAAAAGACACAATGAAGGCCAAGTGGCTGCTTACCCAACCGTCCGCAGTGAAATCCGGACCTTCAGTATGCAAAACAACCTGGTCCTCTTTGATATCCCCAACCTGTTTCAAAACAGAATACCTGACCGATTGATTGTGGGGTTGTTGGACAGCTGAGCCTTCAATGGAGATGTGACCCGAGATCGTTTCTGCTTCCAGAAATTTGGTCTGACTTCTATTAAACAGATTGTCAAAGGAGAAGAATACCCTTATGAAACCCTGCAGTTAGTGCACAACAATGGCACCCGAGATAATCTAGGCTACTTCCGTTTTCTGCAAGCCAGTGGTGCCTGGTGTAAAAAGAAAGGCAATATGGTAGAACTAGAAGATTGGGGCCAAGCTAAAAATTGTACCTTGTACATGTTTGACAATGTAGCCAATGGATGTGCTGACAGTCAAAACCTCAACCCCAAGCAAACTGGAGATTTACAACTCGTGTTGGAATTTGGAGTCGCCCCCGGTGTCAATATAACTGTACTCGTGTATGGGGAATTTGAGAACTTGTTGGAGATTGACAGGAACGGAGCCGTGTTGTACAACATTTATCAACACTGAAGATGGAACACGTGGCCTTGAATAATGTGCAATTGGATTATTTAGCCCGAGACGACCCGCAATTGAAACCTGTCTTTTACGGGACGGTGGCCTGTGATCGTTTACCCAAGAGTCCTGTCAAGACCACCCCGCAATTGTACATTGTGAATACGGACCCGCACGATCAACCTGGACAACATTGGTTAGCGGTGTGGACTGATGGAAATGTGTGTGAAGTCCTCGACAGTTATGCTTTGCCCATGGACACGTACGTGCAAGCCACCCCGTTACGAGATTGGATCGTGAAACATTGGAAGTATGTAGTGACCAATGGCAAGTCCCTCCAAGCCATCTCAAGCAAGAGTTGTGGCGATTACGCCTTGTTGTACTTGAAAGCCAAAGCCCGTGGACGGAGCTTACAAGAGTTTTTAAATGAGTTTTCTGATCATGATTATGTAAGCAATGACCATCAAGCTGGTCAACGGCTTCAACAACTCATTGTAGGTCAAGAAGCGAGATGGTATCAACTCTGTTGTCATCCGTATCATCAATGTACTTAAAACATGTTGGAAAAAAAAGTTGTTTTTATTGTGTCCTATCCAAAAACGGAGTCGTAGCTCAGTCGGTAGAGCCTTTGGATCCCCGAAAAAATAGGAGGTCGTGCGTGGGTTCGAGTCCCACCGACTCCAATAAAAAGGTGCCTTTTTTTAAAATGGGTATTAGTCCTCATCATCATGCAAACGGGGAAACCGTTTCGTTTTCATACCCCATCCAGTATTTTGGTGGTAGGGCCCTCGGGATGTGGCAAAACCGTATTTACGGAAAAACTCTTGTTAGAGAACCCAGATTTGTTTGAAACCCCACCGACCCAAATGCATTATTGTTATGGTGCATGGCAAGATCGATTTCGAGGCATGCAAGATCAAGGGGTGGTGTTTCACGAAGGCCTTCCCGATCGTGATGCGTTGGTCCAATGGTTTCCTCAAGGACATGGGGTGTTGGTCTTGGATGATTTAATGGACGAAGGGAGTCACGATAAACGCGTGTTGGATTTATTCACCAAACATTCGCATCATCAAGGGGTGACGGTCCTGTACTTGTGCCAAGACATGTTTCCCGTGGGTCGATATGCCAAAAGTATTTCCCGCAATGCCCATTACATTGTGGCCTTCAAGAACCCCGAGATCAATTAGGGGTACGCAACGTATTGTTGCAATCGTTTCCTACCACTTGGAAAGACGCGTTGGAGACCTTTCATCAGACCACCACACGACCATATGGCTATTTGGTGTTGGATTTACACCCCGCCTCCTCCGATCAACAACGTTTGTTGAGTCACCTGTTAAAAGACGAAGGATGGACTCGCACCTATCAAAAACGTCTATAAAGGGGGACGACACTCCTTTTGAACAGGAAAAAATAAGCAAGCATGGCCGATGATGACCGTCAACCTCCGCAAGCGTACGATACCGTGTCCTCGGCCGGGGTCGGGGCGACCACGACCAATCAAGTGTCCCCAGGGACTATCCAAGAAATTTTGGATACGGGGGACCGAGACTTGATTGACCAAGCCTTTGATCAAATAGAGGATGCTGGTGATTATGATGCCCTGGCCAGATATGTGGAAACGCTCCCTGACCTCCCAACCCTCGGAATGCCTGTACAGGCCTCTTCCCCCGCCGGGGTAGGAAGTCCAGGAAGTCAATCATTCCGTAGCATACAGACCACCCCGGAGTCTCCCCGGCAACCCCACTTAGTAGGGGAAGCGCAAGTTTGTTGTCTACTCCTCGAACAGCGACAGGTGGCCGGACAGCAGCGGGTGCTGGGGGTGATGGTGGTGGACGTGGTGGACGTGGTGGACGTGGTGGTGGACGTGGTGCTGGTGGTGGTGGACGTGGTGGACGTGGTGCTGCTGGTGGTGGTGGTGGTGAACGTGGTGGTGGCGGCGGTGGCGGCAGTGGTGGTGGTGGTGGTGGTGGTGGCCGTCGTGGGGGGGTGGTGGACGACGACGACGACGAACCCCCACTTCGCCTTTGACACCTGCCTCCAATCCAGCCACCCCTCGAGGATCTTGGACGTCTGGGAGTCAGCCTCGTACCTTGCGTCAAGCAGATTTACAACGACGTTTACGGATGATGTTACAAGATCAAGAACAATTAGCACAAGGACGTGACATTTCCACTGTCACCATGACCAATAGCATTGTGACCAGTTATAAACAGGGAGGAGCACCGAGCGTGCAAACTTCTTCGTCCCGGGTTTCGCCGTGATGAAAACCGTCGTGTCTTTATTGAATGGATCGAAACATCATGGCCTTCAATTCCCACCGGAATTGTTACAACGCATGGATTCCTTGTATGCTTTTTACCACCAACAATGGTGGTGTTATCGAAAAATGTTGAATCATTTCAAGTGTATCAATGCCTTGTTCAATGGCATGGCGTTACTCCTGATGGCCGCAGGCATGATTGCAGGACCGCTTTTGGAAAACAGTACGTTGGTGGCGTGTTTGGCGGCAGTGGGCACAGTGGTCAAAGGATGGAATGATTTTAAACAGTACCGATTTAAAGTGACCATGAGTCGGTTTGCGTTTACCACCTATGCCAAAGCCTTGACCGAATTGAAAACCCATGTGCGTGGACTTCCCTTGGAGGATCTGGAAAGGTTTTTAATCAAGATGCAAACCTTGGATGATACCATTGTGGATTTCACCCCTCCGTTACCCAAACGATGTGTGCAAGATTACCATCGTCATTTTGTGTACCAACCCGTGGAAGCCCTATGCTGTGTGGACGGATGTCCTCGTCCCTTGAGACCCAAAGACTATTGGATAGATAAAAAGCCACTCCCTCCCAGTCCCACACTCTTAGAACCATGGCCGTCAAAAGAAGACGACGCAGAAAAAGAAGAAGAAAACGACAACAAGGCGGTGGTTGGTGGAAAGATTTGAAACGCAATACCCGTCAAGGCTATAAAGAGACGCGGGATGCCATCAAACAAAACAAAGCCCTTCAACGTGTATTGTCGCACTCATGGTATCCTTGAGGAGAAGACCACGACGACGACGTCGTCAACGAGGAGGTTTTTTAAATCTATTGGTCCCGCCATGGCGGGATTGGGGAAAGCCGTAGCATTGGAAACGGATAAACGTATAAAACGCACGATCCAAAAAGCCAACCAACGGTATCGTCGTCGCCATCGTCGGTAAAGATGCAACGTCTTCGACGTCAATTACCGTTTTTACGGTCCATGTTACAAGAAGCCAATGGCCCCAAACGTCAAGATTTGTTACAACATGCCAACGCCGATCAAATCAATGCTGTGAGTGAACTGGTCTTGAACTTCTTAAAAAACAAGATTCCTGTGACCCCACCCATGCTGGCCAAACTTCAACCCTATAAAAAGGTACTACGTGATTTGGGACGTCGTCGACATTCCGTGAAAAAACGTCGTGCGTGGTTGGTCCAACAAAAAGGACGCGGGTTGTTTCAAGGACTACATCACGTCTTATGTCAATGTGTTCGTTAACGTTTCCCACGTGGATGCGTCTGTTACAAGACGCCAATCGAGAAACCGACAAGTGGAAAGACGAATGCTCTTATTGGAAGCATAAATATCACCTGTTGTATCGAGAGTACCAACACATCTTAAAGTCCCGTCTTTGTGAGAGCTGTCGTGCCTTGGAAGACGGGGAACTTTGCCCCGACTGTAGTCAACCACCATGGACGAGGTCTACATGATTCCCCACAAGGACTTGGAGCAACTCATTCAATATTATAAAGGAGAACTCACCGAAAATGCTTTGTTGAACAAAGCTGCTACGTTAGCCGCCAAAAAACATGTCTTGTTAGCCAACCCCCAATTACCCCCAGCCCTGGTCAATGCTCAAACCAAACCGTTGAGTCAAGAATTAACCAAGTTAACCAAACGCATTCGTCAATTTCCCGGAGGCGTGGGGGTTGGGGCACCGGGTGGCCCGCCAGGCGAAGAAGGCGAGGAAGAGGCCGGGGATTTGGTGACGGGACCTGTGGAACAATGGTTGAAGCGCATGATAAAAGGCAGCCCGTCGACTCCCAAACCCCCCATTACCCCCGCAACCAAGAAAGGCAAAGGAGCAGCGACCACCAGTAGAATTCCCATTGTCAAGAAAGGGAGCCCATCCACCAGTCGAGGGGATATCCGGTCGCGTTTAGAAGCCGTGAGAGAACGTCGCAAGACTTGGGAAAAACATTTAGCCGAAAGTGGTGTCGCGAAAGGCAAAGGCAAAGGCAAAGCACCTGCGCGTGAAGTGGAACGATTGAAACCCTTACCCGGTTGGGAAGATTGGCACCGAGGCAAAAAGTTACGACGTCGATTGGATTACGACAGTGACTAAAAGATGCCCACCAAGAGGAGAAGGGGTATCAAACGGAAACGCCCCCAACGAGGAGGGGCCTTGGATGTGCAAAAATGGATCGCGAAAACGGGGAAGGAATTTCATTGGCCTGGTTATCAGTACATGGGCCCTGGCACGCATTTGGCCAAACGTCTGAAACGTGGGGATCCCGGTATCAGTCGCTTGGACCAGATTGCTAAACAACACGACATTGATTACAGCCGTGCCAAGAATTTGCAAGATAAATGGAAAGCCGATACTAAGATGATCCAAGCCATTGATCGGTTACCCGGCAAGAAAACCAAGACGGAACGTGTGGTCAAAAAAATCATGCAAACCAAGAAACGTTTAACATTGTAAATTTAATGACACCCCAGTTACATGTTGAGTAAAAAATAAAAAATGAAAATGTCACTGTCTCATTTGTTCATGAGTTGTGTCTTCAAAAAAGTTCTACCACAATGTTCTGCCAAAATACTGAGACGATTCAATGTTCTGCCAAAATACTGAGACGATTCAATGTTCTGCCAAAATACTGAGACGAGGGTTAAGACACCAAATCATACATCAAATCGACGCCCTCGTCGGACGACGGCGACATGTCCTCCAACAAATCAATGATACCTTGAGGGGGCACCAATGTCTCCAGATCAAAGGAAGAAGAATCCTCGACATCCTTCAGCACCTCGGCCCACTCGTCAGGCGATATGTTCTGCAAAAAGGAAAGGTCGTCCAAGTCCCAGTCAGGGGGTTCCGCGACTTGCATGGCCCCCGAATCCAAATCAATCAGAGTATGAGAGTCCTCCTCAAGGAGTTGAACAAAGGACTCCGTGAGCGATACGTTCGTATCCTCAGATTCGAGTGAGTCACAAAATGCTTTGTCATACGCCGTCACAGGAATGTGCCCCGATTTCAAATAATCCGTAAGGGGGATGGTTAGTGTCAAAGGTCCTAACGCGTTCAATTTCTCAGCCGTTCTCTTTTTCTCCGCCTTTCTCTTTTTCTCCACCAGGTGGGCTCGACGGCGCCTCTCTTTCACTGCCGTTCTCTTATCCTCCCCAAGGCCTCCCCAAGGCCTCTCTTTCTCCCTCAACAGCTCTCGATGGGTCTCCCGATATTGTTGCTGATACGCCAGGATCTGTCCCCGATTGTTTTCCCGGTAGCGCTTTTGCCTCTCCGCCAGGGGGCCTCGATGTTTTTCCCTGTAGCGCTTATGGTACTCCGCCAAGCGGTCTCGATTCCTTTCCCGGTAGCACTTATTGTACTCCTCCACGCGCTCTCGATGCCTTGCCCGGTAGCGCTTGCTGGCCGCCGCCACTCGGGCTCGGTGCCTTTCCCGGTAACACTTCTTGACCTCCGCTATGAAGTCTCGATGTGTTTCTCGGTACTTTTTTTTCGAGGCGACCACTTTCTCTGGGTGTTTGGCTCGGTACCGTGCACCTTTGGCGATGTTGCGTGCCGATGATCGTTTCGCCAGATACCGTGCTTGGGAGGCGGCTACTCGATCGGGATGCCTGGCCCGGTACCTGGCTTGGGAGGCCTGTTGCTGCGCTTGTTTAGCCCCAATGTCTGGCAGTTCGTAGTCATCGTCGTCGGTGTCGTCGTGGGGGTCATAGTCTTAGTCGGCGTCGTGGGAGGCAACATCATCGTCACTTTCTCGGTAGTTGACTGGGGGCCTGCGACGGCGGCTGCAGGGACGGGACTCTCTTTCTGCAAGCATCGGGGGATTTTTTTTTTAATTTTTTTATTGAAGAAAATAAGACTTTACAATATTGAATGTTGGAAAAAAAAAAGACGTACAAAAAACAGATACAATATTGATAATACAGAGAAAAAATTACACCGTTGCACTACATATAAGTACAAGTACAGAGTTAGTTTACAACAGATTAATTTAATTACAATTTTAACGAAAACAAGAAAGAAAAGAAATAGGAGGAAAAAAAAAACAAAAAAAAAGCAGGTGGCACATTCTATGTGGAAACATTTTGAGGGGCTAAAGCGCATAATGTTGTCCATTTTGATCTAAATTTCGACAAGGTGTTGTTTTTAAAAGCGATTCTGCTTTCACAAAGGATCTTGTCTTTGAGAACGAGATGAAACATTTCAAAGCTTGGGGGGCTGTTATCCAACCAAGCCTGGAAAATGTGATATTTTGCGATGATTAGAACATGGTTTAAGGCTTAAAACTTAGTACAGTCTGGTTTATAGCCGTACAGAATATCCGTCACGCTTAAGGAACGATTCTCCGATCGTTTCTCATTCCACCAATTAACAATTTCACGCCAAAAACTTTGCGTAATGGGGCATTCATACAAAAGATGAACCAAAGTTTCGTTGGGAAAGTTGCAGCGCTCACAGCGGGGTGACGTTTTCAGTCCCATTTTAAAAAGGCGTTTGTTTGTAGGAAGAATACCATGAATGATTTTGTATTGGAAACATCTTAGTTTGTTTTCTACTGTGACTTTAAAAGGCAATTGGTAGATAGCTTTCGGGGATAAGTTTTTTCCGACTAGTTCTAGTTCTATTTTTGGGGATTTAAGAACTTTCAAAACAAAAAGTTCGCGAGCAATTTTGGCAGTGACATTAGAGGGGGTTAGGTTATCTCTGACAGCCATATTGGAGGGTATTTGCTTAGGATTTAAAAGGGAGTTTTTCCACCCACTAGGGATTGCAGAGAGGAGGCCGTAATATTTTAAGAAATTTACTTTTAGACCATATTTATCTTGAAATTCGGTTATGGACAAGAACCTACCATCTACCAGAAGGTCGCGTATTTTAATCACACCTTTTTGATACCATGACAGAAAAAAGATCGGTTTTCCATCTATTCTAATAAAACGGTTGTTCCAAATGATTTCATTTCCGTATTCGTCAGCAGATGAGGGGTCTGTGGAGTGTATCTCCTGCCAAGCCGAAAGTATTTCTTTGTAGAAGGAGGGTAATTCTGAAGACAGATTTAAGTCATGTATATCAAAGTTACATTCGAAAAGGAAAGTGCCACCGAGGTGGGTTGTGGCCAAGGAGAAGGCAGCGCACCATTTACTATCTCCAGCTTCACATAATCGCTTTGCCCACGCAGCCTTAAGAGATTTATCCATCATAACAAAGTCAACCATGTTAAGACCGCCTTTATCAAGAGGACCAATAAGAGTGTGCCGTTTAATTTTATCCGGCTTCATTTTCCATACGAACCTGAAGCAAATATCGTTGACTTGTTTACATATGTTGGATGAAACTGACAGAACAGATGTGTTATAGACTAGTTTGGAGATGGCGAGAGTCTTGACAATGCATATCCTTCCTATTAAAGTTAGATTTCTCGCTGACCACCGGTTTAAAGTCTTTTTCAGTGATACAATTTTTTCTTCGAAATTGATTCTGCAGCTAACCGCCGGGTCGTAAGCGAAAGCAACACCGAGAGCAATTACGTATTTCTCTGGCCACGAGATACTAAAGGGGGATCGCTTGCCCTTGTTTTGTTTAAGGCTGCCAAGCCACATTCCTTCTGTTTTAGAAATATTTATTTTAAGACCTGAACACTCTCCAAATTCACTTAGGAGGTTAAATAGGTGGTCCGCAGAAGAGTCGTTAAGTATGAAGGCTGTGATGTCATCAGCATACAGACTTAGTTTTATTTCAGTGTCATTAAGTTTCAGGCCTTATATGTTATTATTCTGCCTGATGGATTGGGCCAGCGTTTCAACAGCCAAGATAAATAGCAGCCCTGATAGGGGACACCCTTGCCTGCTCCTCTATGAAGGGAGAAGAAATTCGAAGCAAAACCATTATTAAGTACGCAGCTGGAGATGTTAGAATAAAAGACGTGAATCCAGTTCTGGAACATTGGCCCAAAGTTCATAGCGTCAATAGCCTCGAATAAGAACTTCCATTCGAGGGAATCAAAAGCTTTTTCGAAATCTATAAATAGAAGCATGCCAGGCAGATTTTGTTTCTCGTACACATCGATAACATCGGAGATTAAGCGGATATTTTCTCCAATGAAGCGATTTTTTACGTATCCAGTTTGATCACTATTTATTAAAGTCGGAAGAACTTTCTCTAGTCGATTTGCAATGCATTTGGTTGCAATTTTGTAATCTGTATTTAACAAAGAAATTGGTCGCCAGTTTTTCAGAAGAAGATTATCTTTGTTTTTCTTTGGTATAAGCGAGATCACGCCTCTTCTTTGTGAGATTGACATTTCGCCTTTTTGGTAGGCATCATTATAGCAGTCAATTAAAGGGCCCACAACATCGTTCCAGAAACATAAATAAAATTCTGCTGTGAGGCCGTCGGAACCGGGGGTTTTGTTTTTTGCAAAAGTTTTGAGAATAGACAGACATTCATCGGCAGTAATAAGACCTTCGCAGATGTTTTGCTGTTCGGCATTTAGTTTGGGTACCATTTCAGGGTTTAGGATGTGTTTGCTGGGTTCATTAAATGTGCTAACTTCAGGCAATTGTGAAGTGTACAGCGTTTTGTAAAAATGTTCCATCTCCAATAGAATTTTGTTTGGTTCCTCTAGGTACTCATTTTCATCTGTTTTTAATTTAACAATGTGTTTCCTATTGTGCGAGCGCTTTTCCAAATTGACGAACTACTTGTTATTCCTTTCACCGTGCTCGTACCACCTTACTCTGCTCCTAATTATAGCACCTTTTGTTTTGCGCTCAGATAAGTTTTTCAGTTCCAATTTAACGCTTCTCGCTTCAGTTGTTAAATTCACATCGTTGGGGTTTTTACCGAGAAGAACATTGAGTTCGTTTAATTTTCGAAGTAGGTCCATTTCTTTGTTCTTTCTGTTTTTGTTAAGGCGTTTTGCAAATCGTATACAGAAATCCCTGATTTCCATTTTAATCATTTCCCAATAAAGTCTTTTGTCATCAGTTTTACTGTGCTTTTCTTTTGCGTGAATTAGAAAGAATTTCAGGTTTAAGACAAATTCTTCATTTTCAAGGAGGGAATTGTTGAATTTCCAAAATCAAGCAAACATCCAAGCATCGGGGGATGGTGGCGGTGCTGGTGGGGGCGTGAGTGGGCGCTTGAATTGATAACGCCAGTAGCCACAACAGTAATCAAGTCCCTCCACAAACCAGTCGCAGGTCAGTTGGGGGTAGCACAGTTGATGCAAGCGGGTGGCTCGTGCTGTCCGGGTTGCCTGGGCTGCCTGTTTCAGGCGCTACCTCTCCTTTAACCTTTCCCCAAACTCTGTGACACTTGGATCGAGCAACAACTCCGCCTTGACTTTCTTCAAGATACTTTCGACCTCTAAACCAGCTTCAAACTCTTCGAAGGCTTCGAGCAGTTTCTCATGAGCACAGTCCATGTTGAGATGACTCACCTCGAGGTTCGATCTGTTTTATAGTCTCTGGGATCATTCCCCGCAAAGCCTGATGGTCCATCTAGGGAGGGGGAGGGGGGTCCCCCCACCCCTCGTTGCCCCACAATACTTTGCGAGGGATGACTCTTTTCCCTATAAAAGCCCAGCACTGACCTCCAGCTAGTTCATCTGATCATGTCCTCTCACCAAGAGGAGGAGGAACCAGGCCCAAGTGGCCTGACCACTCAAGAGATCTTCACGTTGCTACACACCTCGGACTCTGAGAGAGAAGAAGAGACGGCAGCGAATTCCTCTGATGACCCCGAAGAGATGACTTGCAGTGACGAGGATGAAGTCTGTCAAGAGGCGTTGGATCGTTTCGAACGCCAACGTGCCTTTCAAAACCAACTACTCCAACAAAGTGGTGGAGGTATGGATGCTGGTGCGGAGGGCGCCTTCGAGTTTCAGGTCGACAATTATGTCGATCGTCTGAGCACGCGAATGGGTGTTCGTGAACGTCATTTCAAAACCCGTTTACGCCAAACGGGGAACTTGATTCCAGATCAACACATCCCTCGAGCCCTACGAGATGGTTTACATCGAGCGGTGAATCAAGTGTTAGCCACCACGCCTGACCTCCACGATCAAGATCGCCTCTACTTCACAATAGGCTCGAACCGCCTCCATAATAATTTCCAGGGATGGGGATTACGCGCTGGTGAATGGCGTGAAGGAGGTGAACGTTTGGATGACCTCTTCCATCGATTGGCTCAAGCCCTCAACAGCAATGAACAATTTGAAATGGATGACTCATTTCAATTATCCATCACCCAAGTCCATCATGCACCTCAGGGAACTGGCAGACCGCGTCGTGGCAAACCCGGACACCCCACGATGCAAATCTTGACCAAAACATCGAAATCGGTCATCCGCATCCAAAACAGGGATGACCTTTGTTGCGCCAGAGCCCTCGTCACTGCCAAAGCCAGAGTGGACCAACACCCGAAATACCACAGCATTCGACAAGGAACTAAACTCCAAAAAGAATTGGCTCTCTTGCTCCATCACGAAGCCAACGTGCCCTTCGGTCCTTGCAGCTACGATGCCTTGACCAAGTTCAGTGCCGCCCCGTCCCTGGCCCATTACCAGATCATCCTGGTGGATGCTCACTGGTCGTTCCACATAACCACCTATGGAGACACCCAAGACAAACAATTGATTTTGCTCCACGACCATGACCATGACGATGTCATTACTCGTTTACCAGGTTTTTTCGGGTCCAGTTATGTATGTGCCTACTGCTGGAAACCCTACAATACCGAGGCACATCATCGCTGCAATAAAAAACGGCTTTGTGGGTCCTGTCGTCAAAAAAAGTGCCCTGATTTCCAGGCAGCTTACTATCGAGGCCAGAAAGCCACACGACGTTGCCCCAGTTGTCATCGGGACTTTTTCGGAGACACTTGTTTCGAAATGCATCTCGCCAAGGACCATGCAGGCAAAACGAACCCACAGTTCTCCATCTGTTTTCATCGCCGTCGCTGTCCTAACTGTCGGAAGCAAGAAGTAGGACCCCAAGCCCTTGAAAGGCACCAATGCTGGTACGTGGACTGCCCGTCTTGCCATGAGTACGTGCACGGTAAAACCCATCTTTGTTTCATTCAAAGAGCCCCCAAGCCTCAAGAAAAGAAGAAGAGAAAGAGGAAACGTCAAGGAGGTCATCGTGCGAAACGAGGAGCGGCGGCGACCGCACCGGAGGAGGAGGAGGAGGAGGAGGAAGATGTGGACGACCTGCCACCCTTGCACGTGTTTTTTGATATTGAAGCCATGCAACCCCACGAACAACACATTGCTAATCTCGTCGTGGCCGAAACTGATGAGGATGACCGTCCCATGTGTTTCCCAGGCGACCATTGCGTCCGAGATTTTCTCGAATGGATGGATACCTTGACAAACAATGACACAAGACAAGTCAATGTCTTAGCTCATAATTTCCAAGGGTACGATGGTTACTTTGTGATTCATCAATACTATGGCGACAACCGGATCGTCCAACAGCTCCGGAACGGGTGTAAACTCTTGGAAGTCAAACACGATCGCATCCGATTCATCGATTCTCTCAGCTTTTTCCAGATGCCCCTGTCCGCCTTTCCCAAAACCTTTGGATTAACGGAATTGAAAAAAGGTTACTTCCAACACAAGTTCAATATCCCCGAGCATCAAACGTACGTGGGCATCGTCCCGGCCCTCGATTACTACATGCCCGAAACCATGTCTACTGAAGGCAAGCAAGCCTTCGAAAAGTGGCATCAAGAGCAACGTGCCAATAACATTGTGTTTGATTTCCAACAAGAATTGGTGGCCTACTGCAAATCGGATGTACGTCTCTTGAAAGAAGGATGTCTGACTTTCAAACGGTTGTTTGAAACGCTGACGAGCTTTAACCCGTTTGACCACATCACCATCGCCTCTGCCTGTAACCTGGATTTACGTATGAACCGAATGATCCCTAACAGTATTGCCAGTGAACCCTCCCTTGGTTGGAAGAATCGCATCAATCAGTCCAACGCGGCCATCGAATGGTTAACCTGGTGCCAACAACAACAGGTCCCCAATCTTCAACACGGCCGCAATGCCGGCGAGTATCGCATCCCTGGCACCAAGTTCCATGTAGACGGTTTCGATGTCACTACAAACACCGTGTACGAATTTCACGGCTGTTTCTGGCATGGATGCCCCCGCCATTATCCCAACCGTCACGAAAAACATCTGCGCCACTGTGATCGAACCATGCAAGATGTCTACGAGACCACGCAACAAAGGACCCAAACGCTTCGCGCAGAAGGGTACACAGTTGTGGAAATGTGGGGATGCGATTGGATAAGTCTCAAAGACAGCTACCCAGACATCCGTACGTTTGTGGCTAACCTTCAAAACACAGAACCCTTGAATCCACGCGAAGCTTTCTGTGGAGGTCGTACCAATGCGGTGAAATTGTACCATCATGTCACATCCAGTCAAAAGATCCATTACATTGATGTCACCTCCTTGTACCCTTGGGTCAACAAAACCTCTGTCTACCCTAAAGGACATCCTACCTTCATTTCACAACCGGGTCACACGGACATCCAAGAGTACTTTGGGCTCATCCAATGCAAAGTCCTGCCTCCACGTGACCTCTACCATCCCGTCCTGCCTTACCGCCATGACAGCAAACTGCTCTTTCCCCTCTGTGCCAGTTGTGTGGAAGACGAAATGCCCAAACGTCCCTGGGAAAGAACAGCCGAATGCAACCACACCGACGAGCAACGCACCCTGACTGGGACATGGTGCAGTCCGGAATTAGACAAAGCCGTCGAGCTCGGGTACGAAGTCCAGTACATCTACGAAGTCTGGCATTTTGAAGAAACTTGTGAGGGGCTGTTCCGAGACTACGTCAACACTTGGTTGAAAATCAAGCAAGAAGCCAGTGGGTGGCCCGCCGGGGTAGAAACAGAGGACCAAAAACAGGCATACATCCAGGATTACTTCCAGCATGAGGGCATCCAGCTGGAGTACGACAAGATCCAGAAGAATCCAGGGTTACGTACCCTAGCAAAAATGATGCTCAATTCCATGTGGGGCAAGTTTGGACAACGTCTTAACAAGACCCAAGTCCAAACCTTTGATGATCCCCATCAATTTCATCAATTCTTGGACACGGATACCCTGGATGTCAGGCATGTATCCGTCATCAACGACGACATGGTCGAAGTGCATTACCAATACCAAGACCAAGACATTCCCGTCTCACCCAACCTGAACATCTTCGTGGCCGCGTTCACCACCTGTTGGGCCTGTCTCAAACTGTACGACGCATTGGAACAGTTGGGAGAACGTGTCCTCTACTACGACACCGACTCGGTCATCTATTGGACAGACGAGAATCAATCAAACCCGACCTTGGGGAATTACCTCGGCGATTTTAGCAGTGAATTGCCCGACGACGACTACATTGTAGAATTTGTGTCGGGTGGTCCCAAGAATTATGGCTACACCACAAACAAAGGCAAAGTCGAATGCAAAGTGAGGGGTTTTCGCCTCAACAGCGAAGGAAAAACCCAGTTGAATTACGGCGCCATGCGTCAAAACGTATTGGATGAAATCCAGAAGCCACTCCAGAAACCGCGCCAGACCCCAGTCCACAGAACGTATCAGATCGTGCGGAATCCAAAACCTATGAACTGTACACTGAACCGAGCAGCAAGTTCTATCAGTTGGTTTACGATAAGCGAGTGGTAGATCCAAACACCTTCAAGACTGACCCCTACGGTTACCTATGAGATGCCTTCTTCGTCGCCCTCTTGCCATCATACTGTGATGTTACTTGCTTGCTTGGACCTCCTCAATTGGATCACTTACAACATTGTTTTCTGAGTTCACCATGACACTGTCCACAACATCGCGTGGAATGAAACAAAGATCCTGATTTGAATGGAAACTTATCAAAAAGGATTTCGTTTGTAAAACCCAAGGAAATCTGGAATAAATTATTTTTTGTTTTCCAACATGGCGTCTTTTTTTATATTTTTTTTATTTTTCAGTCAATGGACCTCCCCGATGCTCAAATTGGACTTTGGACTTTGAGCCCGCCTTCCTCAGCGGTTTTTCCCCACCCTGAGCCCGCCATCTATTTTTTCCTACTGGTCAGTGGTTTCCTACCCTAGCCAGAGGGCACGACATGTCAGCGTCACGAAATGTCCTCTCTTTTCTTTATCTGAGTCCACGATCCCTTTTTCCCACTGGTCAGCGGTTTCCCACTCCAAATCACGTGACTTCCGCATTTCCGGTCACTTCCAGTTCCGGTGAGGTCACTTCCGGTTCTGGTGACGTCATTTCCGGTTCCGGTCATGTGACTTCCGGTTCCGGTCACATCAAAACGAGGCCAATTTTGCTATGTGAGCCCCTCTTACTACTGTTATCATCTAATTTGTTTTTGTTTTTGCTTTTGTGGTTTCCATCTTTCAGAAACTAGTACTAAAGCAAACACGAATAAGTAGGAGTTAATTTGCCTTTCTAGAGAAAATTTTCAGATCGTCATCCTGCAACCCTTTTTATTTTAGGTACGCCTTTCCTAAATTTGGTATTAAAACGCACGACACGACTCTTTGCTTACTTGGCATCAGGCCCACGCGAAACGAAAATGAAGCCTGGTCACTAGTTTGATGCCTTGCTAAAACAAGGCAGAAATGTAACCCGTTTTGCTTCTTCCATTTGCCCGACTCGAGTGCCATTTTAATAGCAAATAAATTAATTAATTAATTAATTGAGCTGAGTAGAGTGCAATTTGGTTAGTGTGCCCTTCTCATTGGCTGGGAGAAAGACGCGATTTAGAGCAAAAAATAGTGCGATTCGTGAATAAATCGCACTGCTGAGAGCCAATCAGATTGCAAGGATCGCCAGTGAAATTAAAATGGATGTACTAAATAAATTAATTAATTAATTAACATTATTTAATGAGGGTGACACTAAAGAGTCTTCCACTGACAAATCTGTGGCCCTCGGATTCCAGATCAAATTGGAATTTGGAAATGATGGTTTTTGAGGAGGGAGGAAAAACTGGAGGACCCGGAGAAAAATCCCTCGGACCAAGGACGAGAACCAACAACAAACTCAACCCACATATGACGCCGGGTCAAGGAATCGATTCCGGGCCACATTGGTGGGAGACGAGTGCTCTCACCACTGCACCATCCCCGCTCCCCCAAGAAACGTACCAATTCGATCTTTCGGTCAGTGTACCTCAAAGGAAATCTTGAAATCGTCTCAGGTTGCCGGCAGGTTAACTTCCGCGGACCGATGAAAGGCATTTGCAAGGCAAACAAAACAGAATCCGAAAAACACGGACGCTGTGTCTTTAATTATTATTTATCCACACTAAATGCCGGTGATTGGGGCTTAAATCCGTTTTATCTGTTTTTTTCCAAGGGGGGGGGGGTGTTATCTTAGAAACGCTTTCGTTACCACTGGCCAAGAAAAAACAAGAAAAGATTATTTTAGGTAGCGAAATAACCGCACACTGAATAGACTTTCAGAAATCTTATTTAATCGTTTGATGATTATGATATAGTCTGTATACAATGAACATGTTGGTGCCTACGGACCCAGGAACAGATCAGAACGAATATTGAAGCTTAGAAGTCACACTACTTGTGACACGGTATTGCGAGTGCAGTTCACAGTTTTTTTGGCTTAACAAGAATCTCCGAAAATCTGGCGAATTTCTCCCTTCTTTTGTCACCAACATACAACTAAACACACGAACTTACTATAAAAATATTTCTTAAGTGTTAACCTAGAAACTACTCAATAAAAAGAAACAACAAGCCATTGTAAGAGCGTTTGGCGTGACTTTCCTAAACCGATACGTAAAACTCGATGCAAAAACTAGGGAAACAACAAACAACTTCCTTTATGCTAGTTGAGAGCAAACGAATAACAAGAAATTTGCCAGTAATGACCAGACTATAATCAACCAACAAAAGGAACTGACGTACTAGTCATTTCTCCTTGTGTTTGACTGAGAATAGAACACAGATGTCAAGGTGAACTTGCTAGATTGTAACAAAGAGAATTGTTTAAGGAAGTTATCTAAAAACTGCTCTTATTGCTTAAACTTTTCTAAATTAGTACTAACTTGGCGTATAAACAGTTTGAAATATTAAGATATTGTACCACAAGCGAGCGTTGGATATGCAGGTATAAATAACCACCAAGTTGCGTAACACCAGGTTATCAAATCTAACACCTCAGAGGAAGTGAAGATAATAATGATTATTTATTTTACTTAGGTGAAATAGTTTAGTTTGAGAGGATAATACTGATTTAACGGTTTACAGTAGTAGCTGCAAACTTGCTACAAGTTTTGAACGACAACTTCATTGTTCTTATATCAAGTGTATTCCGGTTTTGTGCTTGAATAAAATGTTTCACTTGACTTTGACTGCCTGCTTATTTGCATCGCATCCTGAGTAGGCGTATGGCGTAAGCGGATTAATCAAAGGTGTGTCGATTTATCGCATTCACCGACGTTAAATTTGCTTTCAACAGTGAGGGAAAATGAGGCCCTTTCGCAATTATTTAGGCAGACAATTGTCTTCTCTGGGTGACCTTTTTTTACATAACGAGGTAAACGTAGCTAATGAAGTACGCGTGCACGCTGATACCATTGATTTATCGCAAAACCCATGTGCGTTATAATTATTTTTCTCCAAGAAAATGCTCGATTCCCCAGACGCCCTGTACTATTCTTGAAGAAAAATAATGACTGCTTTCGTCATCACTCGCTGAGAGAAAAAATATCGGGTAGGATGACTCCGTCACCAAAAGGTTGACTTAACCACAATTGAGTAGACTTTCATGAAGCTTTTTCAATCATTTAATTATAGGATACAAATGGTATACAGTGGCAATATATTGATGGCTGTTTCTGCTGCGCAAGTAATGCATGAACCCATGCCAATCTCCTTCGTCCAACAAGTCAGACAAGGGCTACCGAACTCCTAGGCTCCTATGGACTTGTTTCATTAAACTGCCAGAATAGAAGGAATTTTGAAGTTAGCAAGTCGAACTGTAACACGGTGGGCTCCTTGTGCCAGGATAGGAATTGACAGGTTGCTTTATCCGGCTAATTTTCACGTCCTTTTGCCACCAACACGCCGCTGAAATACCTATTCTAGTCTTCTGGTTATATGCATTAAACAAGAGTTAATCTAAAAATTACTCGATAAAAAGAAGAACAACAAGCAGTTGCAAGAGCCTTTTGCGTGACTTTCTTAAATCGATACCAAAAGGAAACAAGAAAACAACTCGCTTTTTGCAACAAATAACAACAAATTTTTCATTATGACAGACAGAGCCATCCAACCAGCAAAGGAAACCAACAAAACTGGAGCTCGCGTGTCAAGTGTGACCGGTGTTTTTGTTTGCCTTAGAGTAAAACACACCTTGTGAACGCGGACCTGCCTAAGTTTAACCCAAAACAACTGAACAGAATTAGTTAAGAAAGTTTTCTATTAAAGAAACTGCTCTTATGGCTTTAGCTTTCCTTACGTGGTGACAAATAATCCGAGTTCGTTTTAATCACCTCATAATTATCTACAAGCACACGTGAAATAATTGTTTATTTCAACTTTCAAATTCGATAATCATCGCTATTTTTGGCCTTTTCTTTTTGGACAAAAAGTTTACTTCGTGGCGAAGTGACAAGAGATCGAGTTTCATTGCACAGCAAAACGCAAAGTTATTCGCCGATAAGCTGTGAGCGGTGAACCAATCAGAAAGTTAGAGAAATTCTGTAACCGAGATAAAGAATAAAAATAAACTGAAAAACGAAGGGTTTACCAGTAATAACCCTACCGCTACTTGTGGGATTCTCCTTAGGAGATACCCTTTCTATTTGTGTAGTATTTCCCACAAGTGTTTTGTCCAGTTTGGAGAAAACTTGAATTAACAAAAGTCCCAGTCAAATTGCATGAGTAAGCCGAGTATACAATTTTTCACTTGTCATTTAGAGTTAATGCAAATGAGATTACAGCTTCCCGATTTGCGAACTGACCGAACAAGTGGTATTTTAGTAATACAACATAAGAGGCGTGTAGAGATTACAAAGCCATGGCTTTTGCGCAATACACAACGGTCTATAAAAGTTAGAGTATAACAAGAAAATATAACATCTAATATACTTTCTTCAACATCTTCATCAAAAAAATATAGCGGTATCATATCTATACTAAATAATAAAAGGACCTATTAAAATATACCCTAATTAAGTGGAAAGTACAAAAAATAACTACGCTGCAAATGTTGCAAATATATTTAGTCAGTATTTGTAGATTACTAACTACTATGTAGCTTTGATTGTATTCCTCTGAAGGAACTTCTAATACCTGTACTGTAATATGCGGCCTATATACTCTAGTCTATGAAATTCAAGTATATATTTAAAAAAAAAACATTTCCACGGGAGAAATGTGAAAAACAATCTCTGTACATTTTGGTATTTTGTAACTTGTCTTACACATATAAAATCAGGTTGTCAACTCTTGGGTCTCAGTTATGTAGAATGAAACAATCCACTGTGTCTGATAAATTATATACAAGGCAGTCAACGACTTGGCATTAATATCGTGAGCAATTAAAAATATTTTTGCCATATTAAGGATTCTCGCCTGAATTCATTGTCGGTACTACAAAGACGTATTTTGCTTTTATTTTCTATATAACCTGAAGTTATTCTAACTCACGTAAGCTACGTAAGGTATTCTGTGGTGCCTTTAGACAATAGTTTAACTGACTTTTTGCTAAGTGTTTGCAACTTCTCTCACAAAATTTGTCAACCCTCAGATCCCACTGTGACTGATGCATTACATGCAAGACAGTCAACGATTCTAAATAAATTCTCTTAACATTTCTAAACATTTCTAATATATTCATGTTTTTTTTCTATCATGGTAATTTCAAACTCTTTTTGTTATTTGGCTACGTCATTTCCTCAAAATATTCTTAATCTATATTAGAAAATCCTTGCCTGACTTGAAATCCCATTGACTCAATTCAGAAAACATCACTATTTATGTAGCAACTAGGAAAAAAGAATATAAAATAAAAAACAAAGCTCAAGCAAACTTACATGCCGTTTGACCACAATGTACAACAGGACATTATCACGATAACATAATTTACTAAAACTACCAGAGATCAAATCGTTTTTCCTTTTTTATTTTAATTTTGTTTCCCCAGTGAATCCCAGTGAAAAACTGAACGATTCTGGTAGCTGTAGGTAAATGATGCCGTAGTGAAAATGACCTATTGGGATGATGGGAGCAACTGCTCCAGATTCTGAATGATCTCTCCCATGTCCGGTCTCTGTACAGGATCTGTGCCAAGACACCGCCGCACCAGACCTCGGAACGCGCGGTTCGTCATAAGTGCAACTTGTTCTTCGCGCCTTTCTGGCTCTGGTAGTTCCCGGATGCACATTTCACAAAGAAGAACTCCAAAGCTGTAAACATCAACCTGAAAAGAATAAAAGCAACAACTGTGATTAAAACATTTTATGATAAAAGCTAGCGACAGGAACACGACGTTTCGACGACTGCATGTATACACACCTACATCCACACGTCATCTACACCAACGTATTGATGATCACAAACATTAAGCCATCGGAAAACATCTCGGGGACGAGCACAATTCAAGACCAGATCAGGACAATCAGGACAACGACCAGAGACTTATAACATCTACTGACGATTCACAGTTCACTTGACTCTGATGATGACTTCCGCTCAGGTTGTCGAAATGTCAGTCAATGCCATCACAAACAGTCCTTCTCAGGACTACACTCACCCGGACGATCACAACTTATCGACCTACGATATGACTCCTGGGTTTAAACCATTTGCAGTTTCAAACCATTTGCAAATGATCTCCATAAGCAACTTTTCATTCTAAAGAAATGCCGAGGGAAACTTGAGTGTCTGATCTATGAGATGCTCCTCACAAGAATTTAGAGACCTACGTTGAACACCCAAGTGGACTCCATTAGCGCCAAACTTTTTGTTAGTTAACATTCACTTTTTTTGTTCAATGAACATCTATGAACATTATGCTGTTTATATTTAGTGTTTTTCCATCTTTATTTTATTCCCACTTACATATTTACACACTTACATGATTTGTACATATACCACTGTCAAACTTTGCATATTTAGACTTGATAAAGACGACATGCAGTGGTCGAAACGTCGTGTTCCTATCGTTAAGTTTTATCTTAAAGTGATTTAAAACATCTTGTGTAATCAGAATTGCTAGTAAGCAGGACATACTACACTAGAGTCATATCATCAAGCGAGCAAAGTGTTCACTGTTTTGACTGCAATGCTTTTCTTTTAACCATGTTCTAGCCTGCAACCATGGCGTTCTTTGTAGTTGCTGTATGTCTGAGTCGATCATATTCTCCAGAGAAAATTAACTTCTTATTACCAAATATGGCAAATCAGGTGAGCAAGATTCACTTTTTAGCTCCAGGCAAAGTGATTCTATCCTTAGTCTAATAGGTTGTGAGGTACATGTATGTGAAAAACATGTTAAAAAGTGACGTGCGCTATGTAACAACGATCGTCATCAAAATGAGTCAACTAACCTTGTTCGTTTGCTTTGCCGTTAGTGCTTCAGGCGCGCTGTAAATCAAAGCTCCCGGTGCGACTGTCATCGTCTGTTGCATGAACTTAGCGGTGCCGTAATCTGACACTTTGCCTCTCCACTGGTTTCCTTGTTGCCATAGCAACACATTAGCACTACTGACGTCACGATGAACAATGGTTTTCTGGTGGAGGTAGTACAGTGCTCGAGATACATCTAAAGAGATGACAGATATTTCAGTTTCCGAAAGATGCCGTTCCCCTAACAAGGTTCGTAAACTTGTTTCCATAAGCTCAGTGACAAACAAAGGACTTCCCACGTCATTTGTTGCTCCAATAAACTGCAGTAAGCAGGGATGGCGACATCTTGAGGCGATGCTCATTTCTCTTTCAAATAAACGTCTGTTATGAGGAGAGAGTATCAGCTCATGAATTTGTTTTACAGCTATAGCACAGCCGCAATACGTTCCTTCATTAACACTTCCCCAGCCACCCCTGCCAAGGCATTTGTCTGTCATTTGAATTTCACTGCGGGGTATAACCCAGTCACATGTTTCTTGGCGACGCTGTTCATTTATTGTTTGCTGTGCTGCTGAAAGACTCAACTCTAGCTCATTTATTTCCTCATCTTTTGCCCCGAACAGTCTTTCCAACGCAGTAAAGTGTTGTTTTAAAAGAGCTCTTTCTTCCTCGTTTTCTCTTATTTGCTCTTCACAGTTTGTCAACCGCTGTTCCATTTCCCTCAACCGCCTTTGTGAGTTTTCTTGTTCTCGTTCTTTTTCTCTCAACTGCTCCTGTAAGCTGGTCTCTCTCAAATCTTTCTCTTGCAATTGTCCTTGGCAATTTGTCAACTGCTGTCCCACCTCCCTCAACTGTCTTTGTAAATTTTCCTTTTGATCAATTTTCTCTCTCAACTGTTGCTCTGACTCCCTTAACTGTCTCTGTAAATTCTCTTCTTGCTTATTTTTCTCTCTCAACTGCTCTTCCATCTCCCTCAACAACCGTCGTTGTAAGTTGTCTTTTTTTTCGTTGGACTCTCTCAATTGTTGTTCCATCTCCCTCAACTGTATTTGTAAATTTTCTCTTAATTGTCGTTTTGTCTCCCTCGATTGGCATTGTTGTTGTATGAACGTGGGACCAATTTCGCTGCTTGCTGCCACAGCCAGTTTGGATGCACTGCCTGTCTTTTCTTCGTCGTCGCCTTTATTGAATTCACGTAACATTTGACGTTGTTGTTCTACGAATGCTGTCGGATCAATTTTGCTGCTTTCTCCTGCGGCCACGATAACATCAGCTACGTCATCTGAACATGTACTCTTTACTTTACCTGCAAGAAAGGAAGACATCTTACAGCAGTAGTATAGTATACATGTTTTAAGCGGTATTTTTGTGGTGGAATCTCATTAAGAGCTCCTGACCAGAAATATCGAGAATCCCACGACAGAAACGAAATTTCATATTCCATTTTATTTTACCAAAATACCTCTTTGGTAAACTATTTCTAAAAATCATATTTATAACTTCCCCCGCTTTTTGTTTTTTTCCAAAATTTAAATAAGTTCGAAATACCGCTGGATCGAAGCTCGCTTGCGCCCACCGGAAACAAGGGAAAATCGTGCATTTTTAGCGAGCTCGTACGCAACAATGGAAATCGTTCCCGTTTTGCCATTTGGCTCATAACTATCTAAAAATATAAACATAGGCACGCATTGCGTGCTTGACCTATGTTGAAATGACAAGTCTTATCCTCGCTTATTTGCGATTTTTAAGACATACTCTGAGGACAAAACAACACGCGATTATTCTTGCAAATACTTCCCCCCTCCACTATAGCACCTGAGTGCATAAAGCCCAGTTCAGACGCCGCACCTCCCATGTGTCGTACCAAGTAGTACGTAGTTTTTTGGCAGTTGTACGGTGTCCAAATGACTTTTTTCGACAGATTTCAATTAGGCAAGCCAAAATCTCAGAGTACGGCAAAGTTTGCCATTAAATACGACCTAGGAGCGAAAATGTATTTGGTACGGCCCATGAGAGGTACGGCGTCTGAACTGGGCCTAAAACAGCTTTTTCGTTTACTCAGCAATACCCTTGGAATGCAAAAAAACATCCCGCTAAAAACCCAGTTGGACCAAAATTGGAGATAGAGCAACCATCGGGCTAGTAGGCTACAGGCTAAAAAGTCAAACTGACACTAGAACAAAACGACTGCATAAAAACTTCAAATTAAATTGAAAACTGAAACCTCAGTTAAGGTCAACTAATGATTGTCTGCATATTACTGAAGAATATAAATCCAGCTCACAACAAGATGTGAAAGAAACAAGTGTAGTAGATAATAATTTGAGGAGAGGACAGTCATTGCGGTCATGTTAAAATGTAGCCTGCAGACTGTGCAGACTGCAGACTACGCAGACTGGTATTTTGTTTTCTTTAAGTAAACTGTGATTTGTTGTACTTTTTAGGACTTTTCACTTTTTGTCGTGTTAAGATGACATGGCCAGCAGCTGGCCGAGTTCTCCAAAAAATGCCCCGCTGTAAGGAATTCTCGAACAATTTCGACAGAAAGATTCGCACCTTCTGGGAGTATTTCATATTCCTTTGCCAGACGATTCAAAAGTACATTTTGGTTTTGCAGTTAACGAAGTTTCCGAGCTTGAGCGTACCGTGAACTCGCTATGTTACCGTATACATTACAGGTTTAATATATAGATTTAGCCAAGCCTAAAAGCGGAACTCCAATTTTTATTTATTTATTTATTTATTAGTATTTATTTTATTTATTATTATTTTATTTATTATTATTATTATTATTATTATTATTATTATTATTATTATTATTATTATTATTATCTCAAGTGGTACCTGACAGCAATATTATAGTTTAGGTAATTATTAGTAAATACACCTCTCATCAAATTAGAATCTGCATACCTGGCAACCTTATAAAATCAGAAATAGGGACCACCCCCCCCCCATGCTCACCCCAGACCTGGGGTAGTGCCCTGCCCCCCCCCCCCCCCCACTGCCCCCCAACACTGAGCAGGGTCTAGGATGCTCTAGGGTTTTTGCATTAATTTTTAAAAATATTGCCTGTACTGTACTGTCTTAGCATTAGAATTCTCAGGTGTTGTTTAATGGTCTCAAGCACCACATGTATTGCACAAAACAAAAGAAAAGTCAAAAAAAGACCAATTGAAGGCCAATCTTTAATAATCCAGTTCCAAATTGTCTTTTTTTTCCTGGAAAATCGGAATGTCCCGATTTTTTTAGGTTTTGAAACTCCAAAATTGGGACAATTCCCATTAAATGGGGATGGTTGGCAGGTATGAACCTGTTTTACAAAATTCTAAATAAGCCCCAGTTTTAGGTTGTAAACTTAAATATTGGGCACAATAATTATTTTTGTTCACCTTACCTCGGCCTTTTCTCTGCCACAAGTCTACGGTTTAATTTATTTACATTTTTGCAGAGTTGTCAAATTGCATAGACAAGGTACTAATTGAAAAATACCTCCACCTTATTCAGTGGTTTGACAGATAAGTTGTGTGGTATAGAGCGAGGAAAAATGCGAGCAATGAGTACCGGTAAAATGTCCTTGACCATTATCTGTAATACCACTGAATGATATTTATTATTCCACTACAATATTTGCCTATCATTTTAAATGATTTATTCAATGAGTGATTTGAAACCGGGACACTACAGTGCAATACACTCATACCCTCATGTATGTGTTTCCCCCTTATATGATAAACTGATGCTATAGTGGAATAACAATGTACCTTGTTTACTCTTATTGATGCCCAGGGACTATTATATTAAAATCAATCTCTTTAAGTACCCATCAGTCATGAATCAACCACTCAACCACTTAGTTGATAAATCGGTCAATCAGTCAATTAAAAATTTGTGACTAACAGTGTTGCCAACGCGAATAACAAATGGTCCAGTAACCACTAGTGACTTTATTTGATGCACAGATTATGACTCACTATGTTACTACCCCTGACTGTGATGGTAGTAAATCTTGTGGTTGAATTTGTTTTTGGTTTGATCATTAGCCTTTACACTGCATCTAATGTCACCAATGAGCAATGTTACTGATTGTCATAATCTGGTAGCAAAGAGAAACAAAAAGAAAAGCCTCTTCATAAATCATTTCAGGATAGTCAGAAACCTGTCATGTAATGAACTGACAAGAGGGGATCAGACTGTGGTGAATCCATCATTTGAAATAGTTTTCCCTGTCAAGTGAATTCAAGTAAATAAGTCTGAATCATTATTTCTGGGAAGTTAGTTGTGTGTGTGCTTGTGTGTGTGTGGGGGTGGGGGGTAGGGTTACTCCCAAATAACTAAAAAATGCTACTGGTGTATGGATGTGTTACTGAGGGAACATGAAGTGTATGTGGATACAGTCAAACTAATCACCAACATCAAAATTTACCAAAAAATATATATATATATAAAACCTTATTTCAAAACTGCTCTTAAAATTTTTTATTTCAATTGATAATGTCTGCCTGGGAACATACATGTCGCTAAGAGTACAAATTTTTATTAACCAAAGCCTTACAATAAACTGCCATATTTTTTCTGACATCAGGTTGATGGAATAAAAACCTGTATGGGAAACAAAGCAGAGTTTAATTACCTCAGTTGCCAAAAGTAAGCCCGTGGCTTTAGGGAGGTTCTAAGGATATTTGCGCAATTTTTTTCTGCGCATCCATACTGCGCACACAATTCACAAAATTGGCATTATGTCATGCCGTGTCATGCACTGAGCATGCACGCTCGCATGAAAAACTACCCCAAATGTTTTAAGACACTGTAAACTGGCGCTTATAAGCCCTAGGCTGATACAACTTTGTAAGGGGTTTTGGGTGGGCTTATAAATGGAGGGGCTTATATCCGGGGGGCTTATAAGCGGGATAAGAAAAACGTTACAAAATGAGCCACAGCAGTGTTGATCGAAATACGTTTTTAATGTACCAGTTTGTAATTAACCTTTGAAATGTCACAATAAATCGAATTCACTTCAATTTTAACAACAAAATCAAAACTGCAACAACGCGAACGTAACCGGAACATAACAAAACAGAAGCTCAGAGTTAATCTTTGCAGTTTTCTGTGAGAGTGCTTAATATTAAGGAAACAGGGAAAACTAGAGGAGGGCTTATATCTGGGGGGGTGGCATATTACCGGATGTATTTTTTGTTTACAGGTGGATGGGCCTATAGCCGGGGGGGGGCTTGTAAGTAGGTGGGCTTATAAGCGGCAGTTTACGGTATTTGTTTTCAGTTTTGAGCATGTGCATTTAAATAAGTGGCATTGAAGCAATCCAAGTGGATGTAAGGTAAACTGTATTTTTCAAGATGGTTGGTCTCATGTAAATACTTATGCCAGTCTGAATTTCAGACTGGTCTCATGAAAACAAAATTGCACCAGTCTGAGTTTACACTGTTTTAATGAAATCAGGGTTTTACTGCCCCTGGGTATCTGAGGATGTTGTTAAACATTCTTGAGAGCTGCTCAACTTTAGTCTGAGGGGGTGTTTGCATGACACCAGTTCATTGTATGCTTTTTATTCTGCTACAAGTTCACCCCAGTTCCCTCTTGCTTCTCTGTATTTGTTATATGATTACAACACAAAATCTCGTAACAGTGCAAGCCATACCTGGGTGAGTTCATACCGGTATCACGTAAACATGGTGTAACTATTTGATTCATTCTGCATTAAGTTACCCCCCCGTAATTAACCATATTGCCATCCAGATAAATCTCACATCACCGTGAAAAAAGGATTTTGTAACTTGAGGAGGGGAGATTCTTAACTACAAATCTCGCATTGTTGCTAAGGGATTTTTGTGGATGGTATTCTGTCATACGCTGTTTTCAGCGTTTCCTGCCACTATATTGGTGAAGTAATGAAGAAGAACATATGAATTCCACAACTGAACATTGTGCACGCATAGCTACTGCCAGTCCCATGCAACTGCACATTAAAAAGAAAATCAGTAAAACTAAGAGGAAACTAGTAAAGTTCCGACTTTTTTGCGAATCGCCCCACCCTTCTTTACAATCTGAAGCATGCAATTACTGTTTTTACAAAGAACAGAAGAACTACAGCACAAAAATGTATAAAGATATGTGCTTGTGCCATCACAACTTTTATATTCATAATAAAGCAAATTTCTAGAAACTGTTCCTTAAAATTTTGCATCCTGATAATCTTTAAATGTTCGCAATCATAACGAGCCAGACGCTCTTAGCAACCAAAAAATACCTTGGGATCCCGCTGAGATACCAGTCTTTTAGTCCGGTATCTCTGCGTGAAGCCCAGTGAGTTACAGCATTCCAATGTAATTAAATCTGTTCTGGTGATCAGTTCTGTTCCACTTAAAGGCGTGAATATTCGCGCGAAGGTGTTCTAATCTTTAGGTGTGAAAAACAATTTACTCAAAGTTTTAATTAAGGTCTATCTTTATCCATGACGTTTCAGAGTTACTGCAGTTTGAGACGTGACATCGACAGGAAAGCGCTGGAGACATGAAATAGAAAGCGCTTGAATAAAATTGAATAAAGGCTCTTTATGACTGGTCTAATTGCTCAAATTAGTCCGTGAGGAAAATACACCCTACTTACTAGTATGTACACTCTCCTGGCGTTAGAGATCAGAAATATACATGCCGATTCTTCCGACCGAACCACAATATCAACGCTGAAATGCTACCGACCGCAGTAGTGGCTACTCTTCATAAGGTGTACTTCATGGCTAAACGTGGCTTCTTTCTATCCAGTAAATGTTAACTGCATACGGCCCACGCAAATAAAAAAAAAAATTGAATAAAACAAGAAGCGATGTTGTGCATAGCATTGAAAATTGCTTGTGTAAACGGAGAAGTTGACTACCATGCATCGCATTCACTGTCTGTTGCCGTTTTCTTCTTCCTTTTTTGTACAACAGTTCAGGCACAGGGGCCTGGACGCCGCGTTGGTTCTACATATTAAGTTTTTTCTTTTTCGCCATCAGCCATTCAAGGTTTCGTATCAGTTCAGTTTAAATGAAAGTAATCCATCGGATAATAGTTTGTTACTGCTGGAAATGTTTATGAAAGCACTGTATGCGTTTTTTCAGCTTCTTCAAAACACAATCAAAGTGCAGACTGGTCACGCATTGAGGTAAATTCCCCTGGCGATCGGTACTATAGGTGCACTAATTCTGTTATTTCAAAGCCAAATCTGGCAGTTAGTACAGAAACTGGTTCTTAGTTTTCAGCATGTGGATGAAATCGACTCTAAACTTGAAAGCTAAGTTGGGTCCTATCAGTGGAAATTGTGGATGAACATTTAAATTGTCACCACGGATGGAAATGAAACGTAGTTCTCACTTGTGCGACAGGTGAAGCATAAGCAATGGGAAGTTCCATTTATAATCCCCCTCAGTCCCTCACCCCCACCTCCTTCGTGGATGAACTGCCTAACTGGTTCTAAGTTTTCAGCGCGTGGATGAAAGAGGCTGAAGTGTCACCGGTTCTAAATATGAACGCTACTGAGCAGTCCCCTCTCAAACTGTGGTTTTCCTTACTGTATTAAGTTGGGTTCTATCAGTGGAAATTGTGGATGAGTTTTTAATCGTGTCCCGCATGGAAATGAAACGTACGTAGATGTCACATGTGCGACAAGCGAAGTATAAGCAACGGGGAGTTCCATTTATATTGCTCCCCCACCCCCACCTCCGTTATGGGTGCCTATGGATGGGGGCTTAAGATAATTTTGCACCTGACCAGAAGGAATCTGTTTCGATTTTTTACATGGCCCTTATGTGCTACTGGATGAGTTCTTCAAATAAGTATTCCCTCAACTGGTAAGAATCTACGGATAATCACAAGTTCAAAGAATCCTTTCCAGACTCGTTCCTGGGGCTTTGGGGTTAGAATGATCATAAAATCCATTCAGCTAAACGTTTACTGCTCTAAAACTGAGCAAGTGAGCAAGAAAGGGCGAAGGACTGTTAAAAATCAAACATGAACAAGTAAAGCTACAAAGTTCGTTGTCGATTTTATTTTCTTTCTTCCTTTCATTTTTACAACCTCAGTTGTTTGGCGGCACTGAGGATGATCGAAAGTTTCTTTCTTCGCTCTTCGTTTTATCTTTCGGCTGCACCTTCTTTTGACAAAATGTACGTTTTATACACATTTGTAGGAAGGCAATAAACCTATTATATATATATGTCACAGCCTTTATACTCTCTCTCTCTCTCTCTCTCTCTCTCATTATAACCTGAGAAGGAAGAAAGCTAACAGCGATTAAGCCTGAAAAAAAAATCGAGAAGTAAATCACCAACCATACTGAACTAACGAGCCAAATGTTATCACTATACTTAGCTAACGGTATGAGATAATTTGAAACTTCATGTTTTCAGGTTTCCTGGTCCCCCCCTTGCATCTTAAGCACGCAAGGGTATTATCCTGAGACTAAAGTCAGAGCACTTGTGTCATTTGTGGGGGACTCCCCAGGGATTGGTTACCCCAGCTCGCCTTTCTTCCCAGACAAAGGACAACAAAAATGCTAGACTTTAGCCTTTTCCAGGGGGTATCATTGGGTCACCAACCCAACTCATTGTCGCCAGGATGCTACCAAGTCATAAATACTCTCAATTTAAGGTATAACAAAACAAATCAAGTGACAAGGGTCAGCCCGGCTGCGTGAGTGAGGTTTGAACGATACAATTCGAGGACGGACGGTAGAGGTTTTGTGACGCTTGAAAGGCACAAGGGGAGGTGGAGATACGGGCGTGTGGAGTGGAGGCACGGGGGAAGTGGTTAGCGTGTTGAACTTCAGATCTGAAGGTTGCTGGTTCGAGGACCAGTCCCTGCCATCGTGTTGTTTTCTTAGACAAGAAACTTTATTCCACTTCGTCTTTCTTCACCCAGGTGTATAAAGTGGGTACCGGGAGTAACCCCGCGATGGACTAGCATCCCATCCAGGTGGGAGTACCAATACTCTCAGTTGCTTCATGCTACAGAAACCGGGATAAGCTCCGGCCGTAAGGGCCTTCTTGGCTCGTTTTTGACTTTACCATTTGTGAGGATTGAACGGCACAAGTTGAGGGCGTGTACGACGTATGTAAAAATAGTGAACTGTAATTGGATCCTGATCACAAACACAGAAGTTTCATAATTTCCTTCCTGAGCAAAGTCATTTTATCGAAAGTCCACGAAGGTCGAACAGGTTGATCAGACATCAAGAAATCTCTAGCCGATAAAATGACCCCGACGCCACAGCTGCCGCTTCCAACAATCTGACCATTACTTGGTTGCCTTGGCATCCCAAATCTCTTGAATGTTTCCAAGCTACGCCATTGTTTTGAAGAGAAATTATCGCAATCTGGAAACTCGGAGTGAACTTCTCTTATAATTCGATGGACGTAAGATATTCTTGGAAAGTTCCACTTAAGGCCGTCATCAAAGAACGCCTCTTTACTGTGAACATCAAGAACCATAAGTCCCCAATGCATATCACTCATATTGACGGGAAGAAGTATCAAACGGAGCATTTCAGGCTTGACATCTAGCAGCTTCTCCTGAAAACACTCGTGGATGAAATCCCCATCACCAGTGTCAAGCCAGGTGATTGTGTGTGCTGGGAGACAGAGTACAGATTCTTTGAAGGTGCATTGGCGGTGCAGTCTGGCTATGGCAGTATCTATAACGGAGTCATCGATGTACCTCTCTAAAGCCAGATTGCTGAACGCCCGTACATCAACAGAGTATTTGCCCTCTTTCGCCACCAATTGTTTCAGGGGAAACTTGTACAGCAGCTGAAAAATATTTTCTCTCGATTGCTTGTCCAAGTTATCTGGAGACTCCATAACCCACTTCTTTTCGTCTTGTACATTGTATTGCATTTCGGCCACCTCCCCGAGCCATTCAAGCTGTCCCAGTCCAGTACGGGAGAAAATTCCCAGTTCACCGATCGAGACACCCAAATCTTTATCTTCCCTTTCCAGGTCTATTGGCTTCCCCTTTTTGTCATTACACTTCTTTTCCTTTGTTAAGAGATTAACTGCAGCTTTAACTACACAAGCTGGTGGACGTTCTTTGAGTCCTACAACATTGGTGTACACGAAATTATCAGGAACCCTCACCAGCCTGTTTTGCTGTACGGTTATACTGCAATCGACAGGAGGAAGTTTACATGTCAGCAGTAGTTCCCTTGGACATGTAGAAGAGAACAGGGTAGAAAATGGCGGCAAGGCGTTCGAACATAATGGAGGCGGTGTATCGGCACAGGGTATTGGTGACGGAAAACCACTTGAGTTTGATGTATGGGGTGTACTGGATGCGGGTGTCAGTAGACCGCTTGTGTCTGATGGCAGTGGTGTACTAAGTGATGACGTCAGTGAAGTACTGGTGTCTGATGATGGCTGGGTGCTACCAGAAGGGGCTGAATTGAGTGAAGCACTCGTGTCTGACGATGGCGATGTGCTAACAGAGGGCACTGACGTTAGTAAGCCACTTGTGTCTGATGATGGCGGAGATTTATCTGATGGGGACAGTGACGGCAGATCTCTCAAGCAAGCTGCTAGTGGTGTTGATGACCGTTTACGTTTTAAGGACGACAGTGCTAATGGTGATCCCTGTTTGCGTTTTCTGTCACGCAACATAAAGAGACAGCGCCGAGTCTTGGGGACGCTCGAATTCTGCGACTTTGCGGTGTCTGATGACGACGACGACGGCTTTCGCTTGGGCGACATGGGTGAAGATGTTGATGCCAGTTTCCTTTTCCTGTTGTAAGAGGTAGGCATACACGCAGAACCAGAAGATGGCGAAGAAACAACGGACGAATTAACACGTTTCCTATCGCCTTTACGGTACTTGAACAACTTTCTCCGACTTTTTTTCGGGATGTGCGTCTTCTTTGCCTTTCGTGAACGCGGCGTTTCGTTTTCAAGCAATTCACGTTCCGTCATTTTTTGCTTGACAACATTTTCCCAAGTTGCGTCGTCGTATTCAAGGCGTGGGTGATCATCATCCGTTACGAGGCAACACAGATTTTCTGAGTACTCATAAGTAAGGAAGTCTTTGCTCATGAAAGACGTAAAAAGTTCGTCCATTACGTCGATCCATCGTTTGTGTACTTCACTCCAGTTCTTGGTACTCACTGAATTCTTCCAGCCACATCCTCTGAAGTAAAATTTCTTTCCTGCAAAAAAAACAAACAAACAAGAACAACGGGTTAATTAAAAGCACATAATTATAAATTATTCCACAGAAAGAAACTCACAAGCCCTGAGTACAAGAACGATGACAGTGAACTGAAAGATAAGAAATTTGCCACTGATAGTCGTGTTTTATATGGAGTTACGATTAAAATATCAGTGTACGTAACACCGCATCGATGCTGTCGACTAGGTTTTCTAGATATCACTTCGCTGTTGGGTTTGGAGGGTCTTTTTCTCCATGTTGTTGATGTGCTTATTACTCTGTTATACGCTCTTTTCTTTATCATGACATATCAGTGTTACACGTAACTACGTTATCACAAATAATCATAAGTACATCTTATTACATGTTTTGGTGTGTCGTATAGCTGTATGTTTTTACGAGTTGCAATCTATATCGACAAGCCCGCAAAGCAAAAAGAAACAACGATCATACATAGTCGAACAACAAGAGATTTTTTATCCGATTCAACCTTTATGGTAGGCAACATAGGAACTTAGGGGGAAAACGGAAACCGGATAGGTGCACTATAAAAATAAATAACCGTTCGAATATCCCAGCCTTAGGTTCGTGTTCGCTTCGCGCGTTATTCGAACAGTGTTAAGAGGAGCTGCATAAGAAGACATCCTCTCGACAACATTAGTTTCCTTAGTGGTCTAAAGCAGTCTCACCTTTTTTTGCACACTCTTTAGCGTTTCTGAAGCACAGCCTCAAATACAGCAGCTTCTCTGCATAATGATGCGTTAAAATTTGGTCCACTGAAGCAAAAATACACAGCAATAGTCAAAGTTGTCGTTGTTGTTGTTATTATTATTATTATTATTATTATTATTATTATTATTATACAAAATATGAAATAAATATGACATAAAAATAGCTCATCTTCCTTTCAAAGAACTGTTCTGTTTGCAATCGATAAAGGTAAAAGCCACCTACTTCAGGCAAATACTAATAAATGCACGACAGGTAATTTCCCTAGGGAGAATCACGAACAATCATCATCGCTATTATCATTAGAGTTATTAAAGTAATAGCTTGTGATAATCAGTTCATAGTTTCAAACTTAATTCAAACTTAATTCAAACATAATTTCATAAGAACCATTACATTCATTGGACTTATTAAGGACAGAGTTAATTTAGCGTTGACAAAGCGGGTTGAAAATGTACTGTTAACTTACACGAAGTAGCTTCACCACTGCCATCGTGATTAGTGGCCCTGCTGTAAATCTGTTTTTGCAGTTTGTGCGCCGCCTCAAAACCTTGGTTACTGTAATGTCGTAGCGATCTAAAATTTCTCAGCAACATGGACGCGTGTTCAACAGTCAAATGGCCGTAATCGCCGGTTCCAAGGCCCAGTCCAAACAGCTCTCTGAGATAAAAACCCCACTCCTTACACTGTAAGTTAGAAAACAATGATAAATAACACATTTAACCTTTACAGCACCATAAGTTCGCAGGTAAGGACAACAACTTAACAACTACAATAATAAGGCTGACTATGCCGTATAAATCGTCTGCTTGGCCAATACAATTACGAACCAGTGCACTAACCTCTAAGTCGAACACATCGATTTCTTCTTCCATATCATCATCATATACTTTCTCCCTCATTGTCTTAGCAATATCACGCCACTTGCAGAAAACCTAAAACAGAAATCAGTTAACAGCCGGTAACTCTGATAACAATAACTCAATAATGTACATTAGCACTTTCACTTCGCGGACCAACTGGCATTTAAATAGCAACAGCAGTGTCCCGCTTTTGAGACAAACAGAACAAGGTTCACGCATATAGACCAGTTACTGCAAAAAAAGTTAAAAGTACGGTTGAATTGTCCAACCAAGGATATTTAATGAACAGCGTAACGAAAATCCGCGAAACATATAGCTCGAAAGGCTTAAAAACGGGGACAACTCTTCATTTCCTGTGTATTTGCATGATAAACAATCCAAACTACTTCAACAAAATAAATCACTAACAAGCTATCATTGCACAACATATCTTCCATGACAACTTAAATGAGTTACTTAGCTTTACGACCCGAACTGATCAAAATTATTAAGAGTACTCATTTCTGGCGCATGGTAGTTTTATTTCACTGGAAATTGCGCGCGCTTATCAAGAAAAGCCGTTCAAGGTCACGAAAAATGAGTACTGTTGTGTTTGATGGTTACAATACAAAACAAGAACAAATTGCCACGCTGGGGTGAGGGTTAAGTTTAAGTCAGCCCGTGCGTGAATAATTTGCACTTCGATAAATACAGAGGCACAAACGTGCGTCAAGTCAGTTCCCGCGTCCTTAACTTGAAACTGAAAGCAATCTCTTTTTCGTAGTCTCCCCGCAGAAATGTCTTTGGAACATATTCGCAAACTCGCCAAAGAACAATTTACGTCTCCCTACCTCCTAATAAACACACGTTTTGCACGTAACATTTCGATCATTCTTGAAATCTTCGACAAGATCTCGGGAAAATTCAGAACAAAGGGCTATTGTCTAAATCTTACGCGCAGCGCGACCAAAGGAAACGCATAGCATGCTGGTAGTAAGACTGTTGGCTCTTTTCAGCAAGTATATTCACTCAGAATCGTCTAAAATGGAGTCTTCTAAACTATTGAGGTCTCGAAGGAGTTCTGATAATAGAAAAAAAAGGAAGAAAAAAGAAAAAGCCGCAAATACAAAAAGAAGAAGAAGAAGCCGCAACGCCCGTATAGCAGAAGCCGAGTCATCCAAAATACAGTTAGAGAAAACGGATCAGAAATCCCCGAAGCAACACGCAAATTCTCACGGAGATGTCCTCGAACACACAGAGCATGATGAACCTAAAGAAAATAACAGCCTTGACGAGGATGCAAAACGTTATCATAGACATGCAATCTTCTTCTATTCGAAGTGGAAGGAAGCAGAAGAAGGAAATTTACCAGTTATCGAAGAAACAAGCTTGAAAGAGCTTCAAACAGAGATCGGAAGGGGATGTTTTGGAGTTTGCTCTTTAGCAAGATATGGAGCTCGGATAGTTGTCGTGAAACAACAAGATGACAACGTGACCAGTAAACAGGAAGCAAGAATGGTCGCGAAACTCAGTCATCCAAATCTGGCATGTCTCATAGGTATAATAGAGCGCAAAAGTAGAATTGACATCGTCACCAATTTCTACAGTCTCAACGGAACACCTACAAATTTGAGTAACATTCCCACTGAAAATGCGTCAGACATCAACTGGAGGCACCTCATAAAAGGACTGTGTGATGGAATCAGATACCTACATAACAAAGCCAAACTGCTCCACAACGACATCAAGTCTAACAACGTGGTTCTCGACGGAGGCAGCTTGAGCGAGGCAGAAGCCGTTCTAGTGGACTTTGGAAAAGCTTCAAAACAAATCAGCCCTAAAATTTATCAAACGCCGGCAGACACTCGGAAGTTTAAACATCTCGCACCCGAGCTAGGGATAGCAAACGGAAAGCAGAGCAGGAAATCAGATATATATTCCTTCGGGTACCTAATTAGAGGCTTAAACTACAAGTTCCCAGATTTTCCGTCGATATTTGTTAACCTATATCGGTCCTGTTTGCGTTCAAGCCCGTCACGTCGACCATCGGCCAGCGACTTGTACGAACAGCTAGAATTCATAGAGTGATTGATTGAAAACGACTGTATTCAGACTAGAAACAGTAATTCGCAGAAACTGTTGACTTGTGTACGAAAGCAACGGAAGATTTTATTATAGATTATTCATATATTCCCGAGAACTAACGAAGCTGCCAAGACAGCAAAGTGAACAGCGTTTTTGCGCATTACTGACAAGGTCTCCAGCGGGGACTAGGAACTATGCATTGCTTCGCATCTTTGACTTTTAGTTTCCGTTCTTTAAATAAAGCAATTTCCAGGGCACAAAAAATAACAAGCGTGACCATTGACTGTGGCTTGAGCCACAGTCAATACTACGGTCTTAACAATATTTTGCTTTGAATGTTGAGTAATAATAAAGAGTTGCTGTTCTTGTCAAATAGTTCTTAATTGATAGATTACTAACTAATTAAGTAAATTATACATGGACCATCCGTACCGTGGGTACCCCATCTGTTATCAAGACTGACAATCACAAGTTGGAGGCATAATTTACAAGCAACGACAGGGCCTCAAAACCTAGAGCCAAACATCCAGCATAGGAAATATCTTAGGTACTGCGTAGAAATAATGTGAATGTTCAGTCAATTATATATCAAAGCAGATTTCCGGTTGCGCTGGGTTGTCATGATTATTGTTTTGATATAGGTGACAACACGTGCGCGGGTTTCACAAGTAGTAAGTCCTCAATGATGGCGTTCACGGTCAGCTGCCGCGAGTGTAATAAAGATTTCAAGACGGGGTATTCCGTGCAAAAGCAATACGAAAAAGTGCACACTCACTCCGAATTCAACGGTGGGATATTCAGAGATTCCCAGGGACAAACGCTTAGGAATGCGCCTATTGCTAAACAGTTAGGGAGTGCGGAGATGGGTTCCTACAGAACATGGCTGGCACTATTAACAGAGCAACTAACAGGATCTTTGAGCCCAAATGCAAAAGGTAAGAATACAGGTGTGTTTGGTCATAGTAGAGGGTTTGGTGGATGTCTAGAACACGCGTCGAGAAACTGTTGTAATGGGCATAACAAATTAGTCACTATTGTTATTCAATGGAGGTAACGAAGGAAAAATACAGAAACTGGCCGAACATATGTATAAGCCAAGTAGTAAGATTACGGTTAATTAGTCTATAAAGCATTTTCATTTATTACTTTTCGTCTTACAGCTGGATGGCAACAGTTGCACGAAATACACGTAAAGAATGCTTATTTCCAGCATTTGCTGTACAGCCTGGGAAATCCGCCGATTCATCAGGTGCGGGATGTGAAACATTATAAACAGCCCATTTTTCACGAAAGCATTAGAAGATTCTCCTACCGAATCTACGACATGGACGCGTTAGCCGATGCATTATCTGAACAAGACGTTGCTCAGCTCCAGACATCGTCAGCCTTCAGGTATGGAGTACCGGTGAGTTTTCAAAGATTCGCGAGTACAGACGAAGCTGTCGAGGCGGCGAAACGAAGAGCGTTCTCGCGCTTTGCAAGCACGCAAGCCACACTACAGACGCCGACAAGTCTCTCTGAAATGGTTGTATCCACTGGGGAGGGGAGAGCAACTCGTGAATTGGAAATAATTTGGTGGCCCAATATGTATCACAAAAGTGGGGACTACGGAAAACTCACAGTACGATTCTTCGTATCAAAAACTACGTTTAAACGGTAAATTTTCTCTTATAAACTGCCACAGAGTACTGACCACTTAGAAACGCATCGGAAGCTTGTTTCAGTTTTAAAGATAAGGCATGGAGGAGTTCATGATTCCAGTATTCCTCGAAGTCACACTGCAAGGTTATCTACCAGGTGCTAAGTTAAATTCTGAAAACTCTTCTGGCAAGTAATACTCACATTTTTGTAGGCGATAAGCTGATGATCAGCAACATATCTTTGGATATCTTGGAAATTTTTCTTTTCTTCTCGAAGAACAGCGAGTTTAGAGACAACCTCTTCTTGCTTTTTCGTCCAGGATTCCAACTTTATATTTAACTCTTGCTGTAACAGAACTAAAGAAATGGATCACCATTAACGGTGGAATTTGCTCGCTGAAAAGAGCAAAACCCTAATTGCAGAAATACATCGTGGAACCACTTGAAAATGTGGGTGAACTTTTCAGAGTTCGGCCCACTACAGCCACGAACTTTTATTTTTATTAGTGCGCTAGTGTACAGTGTGGTTATTGTTAGAGGAAAATAAGCAATATTCTTAGGTATTTATGGACATAAATCCGTTTTAAGCTTTTGAAGTTATAACAGAAATATGATTAAATATAGTTTTTCCATTCCAAGTGATGATGATAGGTATAATGTGTACTCAGTATTAAGTGGCTTACCTGTAATGCTGATATCAATGGTCTCTGAATGTGTCCCCCAGTCTCTGACAAATTTCCCTGAATTCTTCAGTTGGGTGTAATGCTGTAACAGTGAATTCTACTATTAGTCTTCTACAACCACTGTAAAGAAATTCATAAAACCAGACCCAATCCAAGAATACCTGAAATTGAGATAGCTAATTCTTTGTATGACACACTTGGATTTTAAGCTTAAACTTGCCACTCCAAAAATTAATAAACTAATACTTGGAGCTCTTCAAATGATAAATTGAGCCTGAGCATAATCATGATATAAAGAAAATCATTTTATAGCCAATAGTGTTTAGTGGAAATAGACCACTCGTAAAGTTGATAAGAAACTATATTTTAGACTCAAGTAGTGTGTTTTACATATTCTCACTAGTGAGGATATTGGTGGCATCATGTCTCGCTTTACCCTCTTGTTTGTGCAAAAATACTCTTGTCTATTAAATTTAAAAAAAAATACATAGTGACTTCAAGATGCAGATTTTATTTCTTGGAACACAAAACAAATGAACATTTCACTCACATACTGCATTTCTCTGAAATGTTTTTACCACCTAAAATACAATTAGTATCTCCATACACCTGTGTAATATTCCCTGTTAATAATGATGATGATGATGATTCTAATGAATCTATTAGAAGCACACCCGAGATTCATCCCGAGTAAAGCAGAAACCAACCATAATCATGTTACATATCCCAGAAGCACTCAGGCACATGTTGATGCCAGGACTTCAGCCTGGATAAACCAGAAAGGATATGTAACATTTGCCTAGATTTTCAGATGAATCTTATTAAATATCCTATGTCAGACTTGGACATCCCTGAACTAAGGATCACATCACACTTACCTAATTGCTCAATGCAAACACCTTCAGAGACAATTTTGAGCATGTTCCATATCCCAGAAGCACTCAGGCATACAGTGATGCCAGGACTTCAACCTGGATGAACCAGAAAGGATATAAAGAATTGCCTAGATTTTCAGATGTGTCCAAAAAATCATACTCATGTTGCATATCCCAGAAGTGCTCAGGCATACAGTAATGCAAGGACTTCAACCTGACTGAACCAGAAAGGATATTCAACAATTAACTAGATTTTCAGATGCATTCAAAAAATAATGTTCATGTTGCATATCCCAGAAGCGCTCAGGCATACAGTGACACCAGGACTTCAACCGGGCTGAACCAGAAAGGATATTCAACAATTGCCTAGTTTTTCAGATGCGTTCAAAAAATAATGAAATTGTTCATGTTGAATATCCCAGAAGCGCTCAGGCATACAGTGACGCCAGGACTTCAACCGGGCTGAACCAGAAAGGATATTCAACAATTGCCTAGTTTTTCAGATGCATTCAAAAAATAATGTAATTGTTCATGTTGAATATCCCAGAAGCGCTCAGGCATACAGTTACGCCAGGACTTCAACCGGGCTGAACTAGAAAGGATATTCAACAATTGCCTAGTTTTTCAGATGCGTTCAAAAAATAATGAAATTGTTCATGTTGAATATCCCAGAAGCGCTCAGGCATACAGTGACGCCAGGACTTCAACCGGGCTGAACCAGAAAGGATATTCAACAATTGCCTAGTTTTTCAGATGCATTCAAAAAATAATGTAATTGTTCATGTTGAATATCCCAGAAGCGCTCAGGCATACAGTGACGCCAGGACTTCAACCGGGCTGAACCAGAAAGGATATTCAACAATTGCCTAGTTTTTCAGATGCGTTCAAAAAATAATGAAATCGTTCATGTTGAATATCCCAGAAGCGCTCAGGCATACAGTGACGCCAGGACTTCAACCGGGCTGAACCAGAAAGGATATTCAACAATTGCCTAGTTTTTTAGATGCATTCAAAAAATAATGTAATTGTTCATGTTGAATATCCCAGAAGCGCTCAGGCATACAGTTACGCCAGGACTTCAACCGGGCTGAACCAGAAAGGATATTCAACAATTGCCTAGTTTTTCAGATGCGTTCAAAAAATAATGTAATTGTTCATGTTGAATATCCCAGAAGCGCTCAGGCATACAGTGACGCCAGGACTTCAACCGGGCTGAACCAGAAAGGATATTCAACAATTGCCTAGTTTTTCAGATGCATTCAAAAAATAATGTAATTGTTCATGTTGAATATCCCAGAAGCGCTCAGGCATACAGTTACGCCAGGACTTCAACCGGGCTGAACCAGAAAGGATATTCAATAATTGCCTAGATTTTCAGATGCGTTCAAAAAATAATGTTCATGTTGCATATCCCAGAAGCGCTCAGGCATACAGTGACGCCAGGACTTCAACCGGGCTGAACCAGAAAGGATATTCAACAATTGCCTAGATTTTCAGATGCGTCCATAAAATAATGTTCATGTTGAATATCCCAGAAGCGCTCAGGCATATAGTGACGCCAGGACTTCAACTGGGCTGAACCAGAAAGGATATTCAACAATTGCCTAGATTTTCAGATGCGTTCAAAAAATAATGTTCATGTTACATATCCCAGAAGCACTCAGGCATACAGCGATGCCAGGACTTCAACTCAAATGAACCTGGAAGGTGATCATGTTTCATATTCTAGGAGCGCTCAGGTATAAATTAGGCAACCAACTCACCAGAAGTCGACCAGAACGGATATCGAGCCTAACCTTTCTAAACAAACATCAAAGTGCCATTATTACGAAAAGTAAACAAACTTAATATCTATGCCCCATTGTCCTTAGCAAGATTTCAAACATTATGTTTTTTCCATATTATACTAAATTGCTATAAAGAACTGATCCATTGATCCTTTGAACAGCACACCCATTGTATTCTGAAGTGATACCTGAACCATTTCTTCACAGAATGTGATTTGATTTAATAGGTACGTTTCGATGACATCCCTGTCCTTGAAAAACTTCCTAATGTTTTCTTCTGGCAGTGATCGAGCCACAATCTCTTCAATATTATCTAAAAACCTGCGTTCTGTTGATCCTGAAAAACAAGCAGATTTCTGCATTTGATATCGGTATTTCATAAAACAAGCTTGCAGTAAGAGATTGACATACCAAACACACAACATGTGTGCATCATGAATAAAAAATGCTACCTCATTTCAATGTCCTGAACAATAATCATATTTTAACTACTAAATACTGCTAATTAGTACAAATCATTAGTAGGCCACAAGCTTATGTTGTATTTATAATAATATTGTTATTATATAGTGATCCAATCTGCATCATTCATTGGCAAACATGGTGGTGTAAAGCTGGTCAAGTTCTATCACAAATTTAAATAACCAGTGAAAGTAAAACGTTGGCATCATTAACATGTTAATTTCCTTTGTATTTCCAGCAATGAATTCGATAAGAAATTTCTCTAGCTTTATGAACTTGCTTGGAACCCTGTGATAACCCTCCGTCCCCCACAACACACACACACACATACACACACACATGCACCAATGCAAACATACATAAATTTAGCAAAAAATCATTTGCAGACATTTGCTGTAGTTAAGTAACAACATGACAGGATTTATAGCACTGATCATAGATTAAATAAAATGGAAGTGTTAAGTATTAGGTATACCTGAGAAAGATACCACTTGAATGTTGTGTCTCTCAATACCACTTTCCTGTCCAGGTTTCACTTTAACTGCAATTCTATCCCTCCCCTTCATACTGTCTGGCCCATACTCCGACAAAACTTCATTGCAGTTCTTGAGGCTACCACATTCATAGGCAAACATGCCCAAAGAACTCAACAACTGCTCTGTATTTCGCAGCTCGCAATGAAGGGCGCACAAATTAACATCAGAGAGGTCCTCTTCAAGGAGAAAGAGCAGGTCGTCCCTTATCCCTGTCCATCTGAAACATTAACAAAGAAGTCACATGTCAAACACATGGAAGGTAAAATTTCCATTGCAAAATAAACATTAAAGGTATAAAGCAATGCACTGATCTAGTGATATTCAGAATTAATCAAGTACTGTAATATATACTCACTCCCCAATATTTGCTTTGCTCTTTAGAAAGCACTCAGCACAGGCTTCCCCACGTGGAATCCCTGGACATGCACATCCCTATTGAACAAATAACATCATAATGTTAAAAATTTGTTGCACTTGGGAACTTCATATTACAAAGAGTTTTTCGTCAATTCCATATGACTTGATGTTTGACAAAATTGCTTGCATTTATGTGAGCATTAGGGCTAGGGGACATGTTGTGATGTCTATCATAAAGGGGATGAAACTAATTGACATGCATTTGTGGACATATCTGCCAATTTACCATACATGTATTTTATAATGTCGTCTTTTTTATTCTTGATTTGAATGGCTCAGCCCTTGCTTTAGGTCAGTAAGTACATATTTTTGGAGTTAGGATTAAAGCCAGAAATTAAAAGGTTGCCATGCAACAAATGACACCAAAATGATAAAGGGTTTTTTAATTAATGATTTTGAATTGGAATGACAAATACCACTGACAAATTTTGGATATGGGCAGTACACAAATGACACCAATGTAACTGATGTGCATATTTAGTGAAATATTGTACAAGATAACAAGTTTCTTGTATGGACAATAGAACAGTAACCTACCCTAATAACTTTGCAATAGACACAGCATTCTGTGTCTAATCCCCTTTTACAGAGTTCCTCATTTTCCTCATCCTTGCGCTTCATAAGCATTGTAAGTGCCTTGTAATCAAGAGTGACTGTCATAAAATATAACGAGAGAAGATCAATATCAAATAAAGCCGACCTGTGGATAGGTTACAATGACAAAGAACAATCTAATATCACTTGTTGTACAGGGGTTTCAATAAAATTTGAAGTAGGCAGCTGGTTTGAGTAGAGTAACCGACTGTATCAACAGGGGCTTTGAAAGAATCTTCCTGTAATTACTTCAATTCAGGGGAAAAGTAGCCGATTTCTCTGAGCGAAATAGCCGACGCTTTTCGTTGGCCGTCGGTGTTTATTGAAAGCACTGTTGTACTTAACATTTCCTTAATATCTAAATTATAGAAAATGCAGTGAGTGTCTCAGCACCACAAAATCAAAGGAAAGCAGACTTATGCACCTGTAAATTTAACTTTGAAGTGCCTTCCATCAATGGTGATACCATTTTTCTTGATGGCATTTTTTTGGGCATTCACGTCTTTTATGAGAGCCTCAATATTTTCCCTGAAAAAAAGGAGAAAAAATGAATGGGAGATAATCAAACAGAACCTTAATAAGATTACACACACCACAAATATCCAAGGTGTGATCTAGGCTGTCATCAGTCTAGCTCTACATGATTCTTACCTATTTTCCTTGCAATTGGCAATTGCAATTGGGTAAATGCTTTTAGAACTTTCGCTTGATGCATGGTGGACATTGATGGGTACAATGCCAATCATAACTTGTTGCCTACCTGCAGTGAGTAAAAAGACATATTAAATATTGCTCCTTTAGTCCATTAGGTTTGAATTTTATTTCCAGAAATATGATATTAAAAGCTCTAAGTACAGTACTTATAGGTACAATAAGTTAAACGTGGTCACATTGTCTACAAGGGTGATTTCAATTGAAGTCAGGACATTACATAGCCTGCGTAGCAGGCGTAAACAGGGAAGGGGAAGCGAAGCGGGAACGCAGGAGAAAAATGGGGTCTGGAGGTCTGCTATAAAGACCCCCCTGATTGGTTAATTTTAGACAGTAAGTCCTAAGGGAATTGACGTAATTAAGACAAGGACATGCTGTTAGAAAATTGAACTTGGTTTGCAGCAGGGGCAGGTTGCAAAATTGTCTTGAAACCAGAGCGAGAAACAGCAGTTAGAGTTCTTCTAAAGGGAAAAGATGTTTTTGCGGTTTTGCCAATGGGATACGGTCCTAGAAAGAAGAGATTTTGTCATTGTCAGAGAAGATTTCAAAAAACATTGCACTGATTTGCGCGTGAATTTCAAGGCGGTGTTAATATCCCGTCGATGACTCGCCTTTTGAGAACTATAAAACAGAAGGCTAGACATTACACTACCATATACGAAAGCCCTCATTTCAACTTATAATGAACGTAAGACTGAACTCAAAAACAGGGCACAGCACTTGTAACAGTCTTACAGAACGTCCATGAGCGATACTTTAATTATAACTAAACAATACCAGCTGATGTGTGGGGCTGATCTGGTCTTTGTTCCAGGAGGTTTGTTCAAAGAGAACATGAATGTAATGTTGTGAAGCATAACTTGAGAAAATGTGTGACTCCCATTACGAAGTCCTGGAAGCAACAAGAAAATTTTACACCTACCAAAGAAAGGTCTCCCGTCAAGTTTGAGATTGACTTCTAAGGTTTCTTTGTCAGGCTGATGCAGTCTAGTTTCTCTTGCAGCCCAAGCAACAGCAGCAGAAAGACTGACCTGGAAGCCACGTGGAGCACCTTCTGGTAGACGTCTGATGCCCATTGCTTTTTTGACGATGCCAAAAACCATTTTTCGTATTGCCTTAATTTGATTTTTGTTGAGAAGGATTGGGACATCAGTGTTACTCTAAACAGATCAAGAAAACAAAGATACAGTGTATGTCATTACAAACTGTCATATACAAAAATACAAGTAACAAAGAACATTGCCTTGTGTAATAAGTTAACCAAGAACCACCCCTTCTCTTCTTAAGGCAGGCATGCCTTTGGTATGAATTATTGGTGAGAGTTAACAGAGTTAGGATGATTCAGCCAGTGTAAACACTGTATGATTGTACTAAAGTTAACCCCTTGAATGCTGGCACCACTTGCTACCCAGCTTAACAAGCAGTCATCTTAGATTTTAATTTTAAAAAATTGAAATGTTGTAATTCTGAGTTCAAAACAAGTTTAAAACGTAAACAGACACTGTTAAAGTATCAAAAATTCTATACCTTTTATTTTACCCCTGAAATAGCAACATTTTTGAGCCTCCCTTTTCCCGCATGCAACAAGTCTGTTTCGTGATCTTCTCATCATTTTCTTCTTCGAAACTTACGTTGTTTTTTCATCCACTCCGACTTCATTTTGTTATTTTTATTCTTCTCAAATACTACCACTGCTTCCGGTAGATGTTCATTTCAGTTTCTATTGCTAATCCAATTTCTCTTCCACTAAAATCTTGTGAAGAATGTGCTTCGATGAAAAAAAAACATGCATGAGCCGCCATATTGGATTCAACAACAAAAATAATAGAAATTTTCGTCATGTACCATTGACAAATTGTGTCAGGCATTCCCAGTCCCCTTTAAACAACCACGGAAAATGAACTGGTAAGAGCTCTCTACTAAGGACGTATATATCGATATATATAAGTCCTCGGTGGCTGAGTCACTATGTGAGGAAGTATACATACGTCCTTGGCATTCAAGGGGTTAAGTTGACTTCAGCAAATTGAACCCTTGGTAAACACAGCATACCGTATTCATTCCATCAAGCGTCTCCCCCGATTAAGCACTGCCCTCAATTAAGAGGTGCATGTCAGAGCAAAAATATTGGAGAGCGCCGCCCTCGAATAAGCATCGCATTCATTCACAACAATATGATGTGGTGCTCAACATAATTAATCCAAGCAACACCAGACTGAATTGTTGGAGCAGCCAAGCTAATCAACAAGTATGGTACAACTCGATCTAACTTATTCCCCTGTATTACAATGATTTTAGTTTGAAGCAGGTAAACATTTGCTTGTCACAAAGTTTGCAAATGTTAAGATTTTTTAAAGAGCACCATCCTCAAACGAAAACACCACCCATGAATAAGCACCGCATCTGAAACACTGAAAATTTGAAGAGCGCTGCGGCGCTTAATCAAGTAAATACGGTCAGTGATCCTCTTTATCCACTTTTTCAACACTGCAATTTAGGACCACACCAGTACTAGAATAAGCAAGAATGCATTTAAATATCAAGGTTATATTAACTTACCCCGGTTCGTCCCAACTTTGTGAGGCTTAACAGCGTTTGCCAACCTTGGTCTGGAATCCTGGACTGCAGCTTAAAATACAGCAATGTCCAGTCGGGCACACGGAGGGACTGAAAGAACAGTGGAGCACTGTCCCCGAACATGACCTCAAAAGCTTCCTTTGGACCGCTTTTTGTGACTAGCAGTTCCGCCAGGTCACCCAGCATTTTGGCCACTTCAGTGTGGTGGACCTGATCAGCAATTGCAGAAGCGAGGGGCACCTGGTATTTTTCACGGACATCTCTGATCAAAGTCCACACATCCTGCAAATCTGGGACTAGAACAGGTCCTGGAACTTCTGACTGCTGCTTCGTCTCTGAGCTCGTTAACTTCTCTACTTCAGCGCGAAGGGATTCTAACTGCGACAATGCCAGCTCAAAATCAGCCTTTAGCTTGAGGTTTTCAGCTTGAATACGCTGGATGTCTGGGAGGTTTACATCTTGATGTTCGCTAAAGGCTGGCCTTGAACTAGCTTCGGTCATCAATTGCCGATTTTCTCCGATCTTGAGCGAGTTTATCGCATCTACAAGCCAAGAATAACTCTCACCCTCCGCCTCCTTGAAATTTTTTCTGAGAATGGCGCAAACAACGCCGAATACAGTTGCCACGGCAAGTTTGTCTCCTTTACCCGAGCGTCGATCCAAATGCCCGCCATTTTTGATATCTTCTACTTTGATCGTAGCAAATTCAGAAGGAAACTTTGCCACTAGCGGGTTCCGGGACATGAATCTGCTGGGATGTACACCACATATACTAGAATTAAGCAGAAACCACTCTCTAGATGAATCGGACAATTCCACTCGATGGATTTCGAAAGCTTCCATGGCGCGCGAAGGCGAGGGAAGAATGACTTGATCAGTTCCCGCTCTTGTCAATATTATATGAAATACAACCTCCTGGCATGTCAAAATAGCAATCCCAACCCACAAAAGAAACAGGCTTCCTCCACGGGAGTTTGTACACAAACCGATAAAAGTAATTTCCACGCGCTCCTGCGGTGAAACCGCAAATCGAATTATATCGACTATGACGATGGCTCTTTTGCAGGACTGTGACGTCATTCCATAGCAACCACACTCGTCGGATTTTTTAACTTCCGGTTGGCTCTGGCTCGTTATGTTTACAATAGCGAGAACTGTATGCTGTTTGAGTTTTAGCATTTTTTCTGTTCAGGTCAAATGACATGCTGAATATGGTTGTGACTTGAAAATCTTGAAAACCTTTCCCATAAAACAAACGTGGCCAAGCAGCTTATCTGTGGAAGTAATAGGGTTTCCAAGATATGATGGTTCTGAGGAACTTCCCACAGCAACAATATGGTGATTAAGAGTCTCCTCCCTTAAGTCCAGATGTAAAGGCTCTCATTGCCACCCAAATGGAAGTCTTGATGGCACACTCATGTAAATGTTGTGGTTCAATTTTATCCTTGGTTCAATTTTTATTTTCCATTGTGAATAATAGGATTGCCAAATAAAAATTGGAGGTCCACTTTTAGGCTTGGCTAAATCTATATACTTGAATGATTTTAAAACCGTTTAATTATGTTTGACTGGGTTCAGAAATTGAATGGAATCAAACACAGCTGTATATATCGGCATATTTTTGGTCATCAATTGTGTTCAACTACCGAACCCAAATTAACCCAATCACTGCATTCAATCCAGTTCAATTTACTGAACAATTAGATACGTAAGCTGGGCTAATTATATATTAACTGATATCTTCCACGTACCTTAACTTCACTGTAAGAAAATGCTGCATCACTGATCACTGCTGGCATATATGCCTAGAACAGAAAAAAAGGATCGGTGAAAAAAAAAACATTCAGGGCTAAAAAATGGCAGTCGCCCAGTCGCCAGTGGCGATTTAAAACTGACCAGGGCCACTAAAAGTCGAGGCTTAAATGCCTGATAGAGGACTGCAAATAAAAGGTACACTGTAGTTACAATTCAAATAAATTAGACTTTCATTGGAGCATCTTTGTTTTCTTTCCCCTCCTCAACTCTAAGTTCATCAATTGAAGAAAATTTTCAGTTCTTGGAGTGCAAAATTCATGAGAACGAGCGCCTGTCAAATTACTTTCATCCTTAAAATAATATTAACTTCATTGTTTTTCTTTTGACAACATCAAATAACTAATATTGTATGTAACATACATTATTAAAGCATTCACAACGCAATTTTTGACCAATGTGACATTAATGAACAGAAAGAATGGGTGAACAGAATAGTAATTATACTCAATGTCAATTATTAAGGGAGTCGTCATTCACTTTGCTAGCATTGTCACTTCCCGCTTTGAAATGTTGTTGCCGAAGCTATACTTTGCTTTACTTTTGTGATCCACCTGATTCATGAGACGTACAAGACCCATTGTTGGAAATTTTTGCATCCACCCGTGAAAGTGTTCTTCTTTCCAGCTTTTGTGGAATCCTAACAAATAATTAATAAATCATCGCCTGAACCCCTCATTTGCAGCTATCCAAACTCTTTTAGCCATTTGTCTAAAAAGTGGTTACATGTAATTGTCTTCCCCCCTTTGCACGGTTCATTGGGTAATACAGGTAAGGTAATAGCACTTGAATATCAATCGATCGAATGAGCAACAAAATGGCAGGATCTCATTTAAGTATACTGGATGTTCAATCATCTCCAGTCTCCTTTGCTTAAGTCAGTAAAGAGCCAATTGCAATTAATCAAACATGTTCTAACTAATCCCAGCAGACAATTGTCAGTTAAACAAGCCAGATTGCCTTTAGGAAGCAAAAACACATCAGTACAAATATGTCAATTGCATAAAAAAATCCTTTGCTTACATCTGGATCCCCCCCCCCTTGGGAATACAATGATTTTTGAGAAAACCAAAAAATGCATGCAGTAACTATTTAAACTTTCTAAAACATGAACATTCCATTATGAGTGACAAATAGTAAGAAGCACTTTCCACAATGCAGTGCTTTTATTTCATACATGTAGGTTAACTAATTGCAGTCGCCTTCTGAACTAATGCATGGTTCAATTTTACCTGTTACCATCCCCCCACCAGGCAACCCCGGGGACAAGTCCAGCCCTTCGAGCCTGGGGGTGGGGAATTGTTTGAAGTGGTCTTGTCCCGGGGAGTCGGGGAGGGGGGCAAATCGAAAATAACTTCTTGTTGTTCTTGTAAAGTACGTCACTTCTCAGTTGATATGATGGCCCCGGACCGCGTGGAGCCTATTTCCAGTGAAAATCTCTAGTATTTGTAGCAGACTGTTTAGAGAAGAGTAATCTCTCAAAATTAAAATCTGTGTTCGACGGTACGTTTATTATAAATTGTTGAAAGAATGTGCGTTTGATGCATACTCGAATGAATGGTGGTCGTCACAAACAAAGAAATATTTCTTCAGTGTGTTTATATTTATAATAAGACCACTTAAATAGACTCTATATCAAAACGGATGCACAGTTTTATGTTAAACAGAGATTTCAGTCCAGTGTTCTTATGAAACAAGGTAAGAAAAACTCCTTTAAATGCTGCCATCAATTTGTTCATGGGCCTCTTGTGCGTATGCGCTATATTTAGAATAAAACATGTGGCGAAGAAAATTTCTTTACTTGCCAGCCGTACGCCAGTGCAGGTAGAGTTTTTTCTTCAGTTTTCTGTTCATGTTTTTATTATATTATGCATGTAGTGTCCTTCTTTCAATACACTCTAGAAAAGCATTTAAGTTCTTGTCAAAACGTCTGATTTTGCTATTGTACGGAAATCAATATCGTCATTTAGGTTTTGTACACAAAACAACGTATTTGTGGTCGATGAGGAGTCCCGGAGGTGGGGAATCGTCTCTTTCTGTGTGCCCGGGGGTGGAGAATAGACTGCCAAGTGAGAAAAAAATTGCAAATCCCGGGGGGTAGGCCCGGGGAGGGGGAGGATGGTAACAGGTAGAATTGAACCATGCATAATATTGAGTGATAAACAAAAAAAATTCACACATACACATGTAAGCTTAACTTGAGCTTAAGTGAAGCCAAATAAAATTATTGAAATTCAAGCAAACAATTCATAAGTGATAAACAAAATTAATTCACACATAAGCTTAAGTCTTGAGCTTAAGTGAAGCCCAATAAAATTATTGAAATTCAAGCTAACAATTCATAAGTGATAAACAAAATTAATTCACACATAAGCTTAAGTCTTGAGCTTAAGTGAAGCCCAATAAAATTATTGAAATTCAAGAAAACAATTCATAAGTGATAAACAAAATTAATTCACACATAAGCTTAAGTCTTGAGCTTAAGTGAAGCCAAATAAAATTATTGAAATTCAAGCAAACAATTCAGAAATCAGAATAAGGGTTAAAAAATATTTAAGACCTACTTCAGTAGATACATAAATGAGGATGTGCTTTTTCGTCGATTCGTTACTTGCATGGATTTTGGTAGGGGTTTTGCCGAGGATATTGTAAACAATGACTGGATTCAGAGTTTAAAAGAACGAGGCATATATCAATTATGTCCTGTTTTGTTATTCTTTTGTTAGTCAATGAGTTAACATCTTGACGATTCGCGTTGGTACTTGTTTTCGCCTTTTACTTCATTGCATGCTTTCATAAGCTGTTTCCTCCTTTGCCTGGCTACACTTTGCTCCGTGAAAACAAAAGACACTGGTATTCTTCAAAGTTGAGAAAAGCGGGTTATCGTCGTAAAAGTAAATAACTGGAAATATTATATTTATGACCAAAGCCAAGACAAATTTCTCTTTGTTCGAGATAACGGGGAATTGGAGATAAGCGAGTTGAGATAGTGGGATCCTTCTAAATAAAAGCGAATTCCCCATACCGTAATATTCTGTGAAATGATTGAAAAATTCCGAGAAACTCACCCGGGAAACTCAGCAATCAGATCTTCACGCAGGTTCAATTAAAGCATCGGGCCAAAGCAATCCATATTTCTCCTCAATAAAGACATTCATATTCCACTAAACAGGCATTCGGGACCGGCAGTCGAGTTTCTTTAGCCTATCTTTTCATTTCTAACGCTGAAAAGGTATTGTGTTCTCGTTCTCACTCAGTCACGCGCGCGGCCATATTGTGAAATCTTGTAATATGATACCATCACCTTTGCACCACCCCTTCAAATTGTGTTCCTTTTTTCGTTTTGTTTTGTTTTGTTTCTTTTCCTCTTTTTTTCACTTTCTACGAGTAGTATTAAATGACATACCGTTAAAGGTGCGGTTTAAGTTTTGACGAAAAGTTCCCTTTTGTGACAGTACATTTTTTTTGTTAAACAAACTTTGCTAAAGCACGGAAATTGATTTTACCTTTTTGAACACCTTGTAACTTCATGCTGTCCTTGGCGTAAATTTCTTCTCCGTTCTCTCTCTATTACGACTTCTTTCCCCTTGATGATCTGTAGAATAAAAAACAAAAACGTAGACGTAAATTATTCGGTGGTACAAAATTATTTCCAATCACAAATAGATAAAAATCAAGAAAACTGTACCCGACATGTTTACAGTTCTCTGTCGGCGTCTCTCAGTTTTCCTCTGGCGTTGTTCTTCAGTACCGTTCCGTTTATTTCTAGTTGCCTTTATCTCTCTGCTGTACTGTTCCTTCGTCTTTCTCGTTTTCGTTTCCGCTCTGCTTGACCGGGTGCTTGACGCTGTTCTTCAGTGGCGTTTCTCATCCTTTCCCGTTGTTGATCTCTATCTCCTTCTCTTTTCATTCGTCTCTGCTCTTCCAGGGAAAATTGCCTCATGTAAGAATGTCATGAAATGCGATGTACGTATGTATGGCGCACGCGCCCGCGAGCCATTCCGCTTGCCATGACCATAAAAAATCACCAGCATACCTCTTAGTATGGGTATGGGGCTCCACTTTTGCGGCCTTCGGCCGCAAAGGAGTTCCGCTATAAACCTACAGACACGCTTGAACAAGCTAATCTATGCAAATTGCTATCTTAAACACGTCGCTAAAAAAATTCAAAACCATATGTTCCCGTATATGATAAAACCAACAAAGAAATCATTTCTATGTCGGCTGGAAAATCTGTGGATGTGACTGATATAAATCATGGTCACAACATCGTAAACTAAAACTAAACCGCATTTTGGGAAGAGAAAACAGGTTTAAAAACCTACTGACACGCTTGAATAAACAAGCTAATTTATGCAAATTGCAATCTTATAAACACGTCGCTATAAATTTCAAATTACCAAACAAAGCGGTTTCAAAAACCTTGCAAAGTACAGTCAAAATTATCCGTATCAAGCACAGATACAATATTTTCAATCAACATCTTGCTAAAAGATACATAACCAAAACAGCTGTTTCATAACACAAATCATAAAAGAACAAATTAAATTACAGTTTCTCGTCAACAAGTCTATTTTTGGAACGATGTTACATGTAATTGTTTTTGTCAAGTACTCACGTTCCACCGTTGGCCACGACAAAGTTCAATTTTACCTGCCCTTACAATAGCTTTAGGAAATTACCATCAATTCCACCACACCAAGCCTTTACTGAAAATATAATATTCGAGAGGTAAAAGTAGAAAAGCACATTTGCGCTGATCGTTTCCGTCCCCATATGTACATTCGACATGGCCGGTAAGCTTAACCTTGTCTGACCTTCAGCTTCAGTAAGCGAATTCTAACCAGCTCTTTCATTGGTAGAATGTACTCTTAGCTTAGTAGCCTCAATCTGATTGGTGCCACATAGTGCCACATAAATTCCCCCGGGGGGTGTACTCCCATGTGAAAGGTGCATGGATGCACGTCGTCTCGCGTTCTCCGTCTGTTTTAGCATAGCTTTAATTTAAATTTTCCGACGAGCATTCCCGCCCGTCTCACATGAGATTTCCCCCCCGGATCAAAAATACATACATACATACAGACATACAGACATACAAACAAACAAACAAACATAGAAAGCGAAAAACTTCACGCTGACTAAGACCCTATGTTTTCATCATAGGTCAAAAATCGGATATAAAATTCTATTTTTAGTCTGCTTGTTGACCTGTTGAAGATACTAACCTTGAAGGGTTCAAAGGCAAAGTGAAATTTGGGTCAATTTCAAAGGCTCATAACTGACCTAGCATATATTCTTCATACCAAAAATATACATCAAGTGTAAGCACAAGCATTCTTTTTCACTCTCTAAAAGTGTCGTTTTTGGCCCGCGAAAAGCAACGCGTCGAGAAAAAAAATTGTACAGGGCATTTTGAGCATTTCGGTAGAACGGCCGCTGCCACGCGAGCCACATCGTTTCCACTAAAACAATCATAAAACAAGGTTTCACTTGCTCATTGTTTTGAACAGGTAAAAGTAAAAATATATACTTTTCACTTAGAGGTAACTATGTTACTATGGCTTAGGGGCAGCCCGGTTTACTTTCCTACAATGCAAATTTATTGATATTATTTGATTGACCCAAACTGATAAACCAAAGATACTCCTCAGGTATATTAAGGACTGGGTCATTTGAGGTAAATTTGAGGTACATCAAAAATGAAGGGGGGTAGTCTATCTCAGTAAGTATGCAACCTATTGACACGAAATTAAGCGAAAAGATGAAACTTGTTACGAAGGCTCATTTTGATAAACAGCTGTCACAATAGGGATCACGTGACTAATTAAGGTATTGAATTTCGATATTATTCTTTAGGCGAGAAGCAGGAGAACTTATGCAAACCTAACTTACAAAATGACGTCTTCATAGTTTTCCTTGAATTAAGTTCTACACGAAATTAACTGGAAGGCGTGTCCAGGTCACGTGGTCATTGAAATGTCATGATTTTGCTGTCACGCAATAGCCATAAGACCCTCATCCAGGGTAGGGAGACCACCTTTCCAGTTACATTTGGAAAGTACGTCATAAAGGTAGAAACGCAATCACTGGAAATGCCAGGTAAACGTATTTTTTCCTAGTGTGCGGAAGCCCTAAAGAACAAAACCGGAAGTGAGACCTTAATTGGTCACGCAATGTGTTGCCATGGAAATGTCAACGTTAAAAATACTAATATATCGACAGTATAAAGGCCATGGCCAAGTCTCATACTTATAACATGTTTCCTTTCGAAGATAGACCACCCCCATTACTTTCTGGATCAGATACTTGCAGACCCAGTCCTTAATATACCTTTCACCTTAAGACACCATCTTGTGAATCTCTTGGTCCAGGTTATCACTCCTTTTACCAGACTTATTGGCTGCATTAGTCATGACAATATGTATATTGAAAAAACAAAAGTTACAGCACGTCAAACTATGCACTCCGTATTCAAATTAGCATAAATGTGAGACATGAAATCTGAGCTTTTCGTGATAGGCACGATAAAGGAAAGCGTGACGCAGTGACTCAAAAAGCTGGAAGACCCAAATGGGCTTAAACCAGGAGCCCTTAATTAGACATAAATGTTAGTTTTCCGGTAAGTAGCCGTTTTGAATGTATCTACACGAAGTGACATCCCTCTAATGAGGGAAAGGAACGTAAGGGTCATTTGCAATTTCAAATACTTTAGGGTGGGATTATTTACTGTTAGAGGGGGTGGTTGGAAAAACCGAAATATTCCCGCAAAGCTTTTGTGGAAAAAAAAGCAAAAACAGCAGGGAAAGGAAATCCAAGCAAAGCTTTTAGTTCCAATAAAATAAATAAATCATAATCGTAATAACAAAACAGAAAAAGGCAAAATTTAATGATACGTCTGTCTTCGATCGGTTTTAAATGTACGTGTGAGTGCTATTTTAAGTCTCGTGGGACACATTCAGTTAACAGAAGCGCCACCACAAGAACAACTTAAAACCATTTCTTCTAGTACGCTGGTGTGGGGTACTTTTCTTTAAGTTTCAAAGGAGGTGTTTACAAGTCAAAACGCTCGCAGTGAAACTGAGAAAGTCCAAGTTTCCGGTTGCCGTTCTTTGCCATCAGCGCAGATGTCGTACTGGTCGTACACGGTGAGATGTTCCAGTTGAAACCTTGAGAGGGTATCTTGTCTTGCTATAGTCAAATTGGTTCATTTTATTTTATTTTTTTTTATGAGGGGAGGGATGCTAAGGGTCATTTGCAGATTCAGATATTTTAGGGTCGGGCCATTCATTTTAGAGGGGGTGGTTGGAAAAATAAGAAAAGTTTGATTTGGAAAGCTTTTGTACAAGAAACGCTGCAAAAACAAGTGAAAGCAAAGCTTTTTTGTCGCAAGAAGAAAGTAAAGAAAGTAGCTAATTCGGGAGAATTATGTATATCTTTTCCAATCGCTGCTAGGCCTCAGCACCGTCGTAGGAAGGTGTGGAATGATACCTGTACTGAAATCTCAAGAGCCCTCTGAATCCTAAGGCTTTGCCACACGGATCGAGTTCCAAACGGTTCGGGTTCGGATAGGTCTTCTTTAACTGCTATCCGTACCGTCTATCCCGTCCAGTAAAGGTCCAGTTTTTGGACCTGCAAAAATGCAGGAACCGCTCCGGTCCCATATTGGGCAGGTACTATGTGAACACCTTGACCGGTTCGTTTTGGTTCCAACAGCGTAATTTAGGCTTGGGCACTAGTTAAATTTATCGCGTGTATCAGTGTTGTATTTTTGATTAAACTCATCTAGAAATTTAAAGCGAGACCAAACTACTGTCTGCGATAGCATAACTGCCACATAACTTATTGTAATTCTGGATTTAAAGCTTGAAAAGGTTAAAAGTTAAAAGAAGAAGGTTAAAGCTTTGTGTATTTTGTAATCGGCAGGGATGGGGTAATTTATTATCCGGCCAGAGGCCTTTGGCTTCTTTCAATCGATAGATTGAGCCTTCTTCGATCGTCTTTCACGCGTTTTGGTCTGCCGGTGGATAACTTATTGGTACAAACAACTGATTTTCTCACGTTGGTCCAGAAGTGGACTGATACCGGACCATTTCTGTACCGGTCCCGTGTGAACAGATGCTCATAAATGAATCGGTCCTAAGTGAACAGACCTGGTCTGGTCCTGTTCTGTGAGAACATAGCCTAAGACGTTGTTCGTAAGTTTGGGAGAGGGTTGGGCCTTAAGAGAAGAAACAAAGAAAGCTTCCCGCTTCGATGATAAAAAAACTGTCTACCTCGAAAACAAAGTTCAATAATTGCCATTCATCAAGAAGGAAAGTGAACGCAGATGCAGTACCGTGGGCGGAAATAAGCCGGATCGCTAGGTTCCGATTGGAAGTGTCTGACAGCCCAGCATTAGCCACTGCATTCTTTTAGTATCTAGCGGCAAACGATTTCCGTGCCTTTGAAAAATAAACCTCTTTGAGGACAGCAAGACAAGATATCCTCTCAAGGTCTCAAGTGGAATATTACATCGTGTACGACCAGTACGACATCTGCGCCATGAGCAGCAACCGGAAACTTAGACTTTTTTAGTTTCACTGCGAGCGCTTTGAATTGGAACTCCTTTAAAACTTAGAAGGAAAGTACCTTACACCAGCCTACTAGAAGAAATGGTTTCACGTTGTTCTTGTGGTGGCGCTTTTGTTAACTGAATGTGTCCCACGAGACTTAGAATAGCACTCACACGTCCATTTAAAACCGATCAAAGAAAATAAGATAATAATCATTAAATGTTTGCATTTTTCTGTAGAGTTATTATGATTATGAGTTATTTATTCATGTTTTTCTGTAACTAAAAGCTTTGCTTGAATTTCCTTTCCCTGGTGTTTTTGTGGTCTTTCTTCCGCAAAAGCTTTGCGGGAATATTTCGTTTTTCCAACCACCCCCTCTAAAATAAATGGTCTGACCGTAAAATATTTGAAACTGCAAATGACCCCTAGGATCCCTTCCCTCATTAGAGAAATGTCAACTCGTATATATACATTCAAAACGGCTATTAACCGGAAACTGTAATATTTATGTTCAAACAAGGGCTCCTGATTTAAGCCCAGTTAGGTAGTCACTACGTCACGCTATCCTATATCGTGCCTATCAGGAAAAGCTCAGATTTCATGTCGCACATTTATGCTAATTTAAATACGGAGTGCATAGTTTGGCATGGTTTGAAAAAGGTTCGGTAACTTCTGGTTCTTTAATCTACAAATTATCATAACTTATCCAACCAACAAGTCTGGTAAAAGAAGTGATAACCTGAGCCAGGAGATTTACAAGATGATGTCTTAAGGGTGAGAGTATCTTGAATTATCAGTTTAGATCAACGAAATAATACTGTTACAGTGTACAAAAGTAAACCGGGTTGCCCGTAAGCCATAGTAACATAGTTACCTCTAGGTGAAAAGTATATATTTTTAATTTATTAACCTATTCAAAACAAGGTTCCAGAGAAACCCCTTTTTTTTACTGCTTTAGTGCAATTGATGTGGCTCGCCGTTGCGTGATAGCGGCAGTTCTACCGAAATGCTCAAAATGCCCTGCACAGTTTTTATTCTCGACGCGTCGCCTTTAGCGGGCAAAAGCGACACTTTCAGAGAGTACAAACGAATGATTGAGCTTACAGTTGATTTATATTTCTGGTCTGAAAAATATATGCTAGGTCAGTTATAAGCCTCTGAAGACCCAAATTTCACTTTGTCTTTGAACCCTTCAAGGTTAGTATCTTCAACAGGTCAACAAGCAGACTAAAAATACAAATTTATATCCGATTTTTATATTTTTAAAAAGAGGAAAGAATGATGTACTTATGAACCAAATGGTAAATCGGGAAAGATTTCCATTGTTGCGTACGAGCTTGCTAAAAATGCAAGATTTTCCCTTGTTTCCGGGAGGCGCAAGCAAGCTTCTAACCGTATTTGAACTTTTCTAATTTTTGGAAAAACCAAAACGCGGATGAACTTTTAAATACGATTTTTGAAAATAGTTTACCAAAGGGGTATTTTTGGTGAAATAAAATAAAATATGAAATTTCGTTTCTGTCGTGGGATTCTCGATATTTCTGGTCAGGAGCTCAAGAGCAATTCTCTGTAAGAATCAAACAAAGGGGGAAATAAAAAATTTGACCCCCCAACTTAAATTTGCATGCAAGTAGATATCCAGAAGGATGTTCGAAAATGGCCATTATAGAGGTCATAACTAAATTGTTGCCATGGTAACAGCGAATGTTTGTTGACGCCCGAGAACCCAATTTTGAACTCAAAAACTGTTGTGAAAACTGCAAAATTTAAAGCGTTATTTCTCAAGTTTATTAAAACACTACAACGCGAGACTTGGAACAAATGTAAAACCGCTTTTCTAGTTTCTTTCCATGTACATCCTTTTCATTACATTTAACGTAAACAAAATAAACGGCGAATTAACTACACCATGTCTCAGCCATTTTAATTCGTGAGTAAAACAAGCAATACATTTCTTTTCAATTCTCCAAAAGTAGATCAGTTCTAGAATAGAAACTACATGGATAGCTTACAACAAGACATTTTAGTTACTAAATCTGTAAAATTCTGAGAGGGGCGGGCTTATTTTGGTTTCATGGCAATCAACAAAAAAAACCATAAAAATGACATTTCTTAAAGTTTGTCAAAATTAACATTCCGTCAAGATTTGCTGGAAAATCAGAAGAAAGCTGAGACGACCTTGAGATTTAAAGAAAATTGTCTGTTAAGTAATTCTCTGATGAAAGCAACCGTTCATAAACCGTATTTTTGGAAACAATTTGAATCGAAGTACAGCTTACTTGACGACTTTGTTCATTTCTCCACTTTTCGACTCACGTCGAGAAAGCTGGTTCTTTCTGTACAGCACTTGTGTTGTTTAAAAATCCAGTGTTTTCAACCTTTTCTTTCAGCTGGTAGTGTTATTTATCCCCTGCAGTAGTCTATCCCCTTATGTCAGCCCACTGGTATCAGGTTTGGTAACACTGTCGGCAGAAATAAGCCAACATGGAGCGTAGCCTTTCGTTATACTTCTCGATCAGACGTCACCATTCGCTCCAAAAGATGCAAAGATGCATCCTTTCAACTAGGATTCCATTTAGCCAAGCATTTCAGTCCAACTTACTGTGCTTTTAATTCAACGAAGGCCTCGATCCTGATTATTTAGACCTATCGTACTTTTTTACATTTTTGTAAAGCAACTAAAAACACCAACAACAGCAAAAACAAAAACAAAACAAAAACGAAAAAAACAAGAACAAATAAAAAACAGCTTAATGTTCTTATCATTAGAATTCCTCTGTTGTGCCGGCATGTCCAACCGCTATGTTAGTGAGCTGGTGCGCGCCTTATAGGCTACATTGTCCAAAGCTGTGCAGCTGCAGAGCTTGATAAGAGAAACAACATTCTTCAGTTTCCTGAGATGCGTATATCATACCTTTTGGAGACGGCTTTCCAGTCCAGTTCTGGCCCCTCTCTCTGTCACGCAACGCTCCGCTCTCTCAGAGAGAGGGTCCAGGGACAATTGTCTGCGCATGCTCGTAATTTTAGCTAGTTTCCTAGCTAATCGCTACTGCGCATGTACAACGAGATAAGACGAATAAGAAAACAGAGAAGGGAAGGGAAGCGCTGGCGGACGATTTTTTTGTGCGGTCGGCAAAAAGAAAATAATATTTCCCGAATTCGATCGTGTTTGCTCCATGTTTGGTTAGTTTGCACTGAGCGATTTCCTCTTGCAGTTCAGATTATTTTTTCAGAAGAAACAGTTGCTGCGAGTGTTACATGAATTCTTGAAGTACTGAGAAACAGAGGAGTTGTGGTCAATTCAAAAACACTGGATACGGGAGCCGAGAGAAGGCTAAAGCTTGAGTAATTACGAGGACTAACTGCCAATTTTGTGGTATTTGCTGTTGATCAAAACATTTTTCTCAATCTTTTTTGTAACGCTGTAACCTAAAACCTAAATTTTACCAACTGGCAGTCTTCCAACTGCTTCTTTATAGGTAATTAGTTAAAGAAGAATATATATGAAACTTTCACAACGTTATACCTAATTCAATAAAGGTTGCTTTGGGCTTTGGGCAATTGGGCATTGGGAATCTATTGTTTGCGGTCACTCAAGCAAAGCATTGCATTGTGTTCCGTATGCCCAAATGTCCAATGTCCAATTGCCAATGACCAATTGCCAAAGCAACCTTTATTGAATTAGGTATATACAGTTGTAATTGTTCTGCCTTTGCATCAGTAATGAAGGGCCTGGTTAAGGGCTATCGAACATAGGCTTCAGAGTGTTTTCCATCGGCGTTGGAGACGAACCCGCATATTTAATAAGCTCTCTTTAGTTTATTCGCTCACCTCTCGAAACTCGCAAAATTCGCATCCATACTATGTTGTTTCCAGAACCAAAAGTAAGGCAAAGAAAATTTAAATGCGCCAAAATATTGTCGAAAACTTCCGGGGAAAACTACTCCTTGAGCGAAGTGGCAGATGTTGTGCCCGGGTGGTGTTGTGAAACAATCTCATTTGCATCGGGCATATTTAATGAGCTTTCTCGCCTTCTTCATTCTACCCTCGAAACTTGCCTAAATTCGTTTCAAAACTCTATTCCTTTTCTCTCTCGAAGAAATAAAACTAATGAAAGTGCAGACATGCCACAGACATTCCAATCCGCCAAGTTAATCTTGAACTAAACTTGAAAAGTTTTCCGAGTGTTGCCAGCCTCACTCGCCACAAATATATTTTCACTCGGGTGAAATCAACATCCTGCGCTCTGATCCGCTCTGATTGGTTTAGCGGGAGCATGCGCAGACAATTGTCCCTGGACCCTCTCTCTGCGAGAACGGAGCGTTGCGTGACAGAGAGAGGGGCCAGAACTGGACTAACGGCTTTCAGAATTGTCATTCTTGGCGACAACAATTCTTCTTTTCTTCCTATTCATTTCACACAGTTGACGGAACTCTTCGTTTTCGAATGGATGACTGTCGGAGTCCTCTGAAATCTTATGATATCATTTTTACCTCTAGGGATATTTTCGTTTTCGGCAGCCGGATATTCTGCCGCACTGAGCTGTTTTCTTTTCGTCTCAATGCGAGAAACGTAAGGCGAACTTTGCGAGAGCGCAAGGAGCACCTCAATTGTAAACAATCGCTGATTATTAGAGTCTGTAGTCGAGTTTACGCATTTTTGGCGAATTTTGCACCATCGGCCTTGTTACTTGATTGGTCTTGATTTCTCCCCTTCTCTCTGATTTCTCCACAGACGGCTCAAGCTCAAAATGAGAATACGATCGAGTTATATGACCTTCGCTATAAGACTTTGTATGGGAAATACACTTTGGTTTTCAAAATGCTAAAATAAAGTTATGAATGTGGAAATAAACTTCACTTACCTTAGTATGGGGTTGTCTTTGTGTCTTGTGTGTAATTTGGGCGCAATTCGTGGCCGTTTTAGGCGAGTTTTTGGTTCGGTGTTGTTCGCGGTGTTGCTTTAAGTGGAGAAACAACTCCGCGTCCTGGGTCTTGACTTTAAAGCCCAGTCCACTTGTATACTGCGCTAACGCAGGAAAGTTCTTGAGTTTGGTGTTGTTCTGAAATGTTGTGCATGACTGAGCCTGTTCCAGGCGTTCAGATAGTGGAGCGCGAGCGAAAATTAAAGCGAGCGAAAGAGCGGGAAAAACAAGGGGAGGCTGGGGAAGAGGACGAGGGAACGCCTGTGAAATTAATTTTGAAAAGCTCATGCCGCCCACTTTAGACCGCCGACAGTGGCAGAGAAACATGAACCCAGGGTCAGGTCAAAGTAAACAAGAAAGTTATGTAATTATGCTCACCGAAATAGGTTTCACCCGAGTTTGAAGCGTTGGGAAAACTAATTGATGCTTTAAGAAATCTGACATGCCGAATGAACGTTGCAAAGTTTTCTGCGATACGGAAACGCAGCCGTCTGCTCTCGCAGGCTACTCCACTACTGGACCAATAAAGGTAACGAGAATCACAGACGACTTTATATACACATCGGTTTATCAAATTGATGAATAGAAAGCTTTTCACTCTGTGACGGAATGTCGAACTTCGTCGTCTTCATCGACTGCGATGGCTACGATATGTTTGTTGTTGTTCTTTCCTCCATTCCCTCGACAGCAGGCTTTCAGGACTTTCATAAACAATCTAGCCGATCCATTTTTCCTGCTTGTTCTTCGTCTTCTTCTGCGTCTACTCCGATAGCCAACACTCTAATTCCGATGCTTTGAAGCTGTTCTACTTGGTCTTTCATGATTGCGACAAGCGGAGTGACCACAATTATCTTAGAAACAGCGTTTCTTTGCAATGCGTTGATTAACCTTGGAAAAAGTTAAGCTATTTCCAAATCCTGTTGGAAGAATGGCGATGAGACCTCTTCCCAGAAACACGTTTTGAAGACAATCTTTTTATTCCATTTGTAAAGTATCCGGATCCACATTTGGAAAATCGTTAAGCGCTTGCCGTAAACAGATATTCAACCGTGCGTGACTCGATGGAGGATGACCTTCGCACGGGCACGCCATATCGCATTTCTTGTCTGCGTCAACAACCCTCTGGTGTTGACAGGAGGTGTCAAATTTGGCCAATCAGAGGGTATACCAGATTTTGGTATACCGTCAGGAGCTTTTTAAAATTAATTTCACAGGCGTTCCCTCCTCCTCTTCCCCAGTCTCCCCTCGTTTTTTTCCCGCTCTTTCGCTTGCTTTATTTTTCGCTCGCGCTCCACTATCTGAACGCCTACAACAGGCTATACATGACTCAACTTTGCTCTGTGTCTCTATTGAAGGCACGCTAGTTAGTAGAATGGAAAATAAGAAAAGCCGTTCTTTCAGACAGTTGGCGGTCCCATTTTTGCGGCGAAAATGGTGCGAGTGCTGGAAAACGCACTGTACGTTTGTTCTATCAGAGACTGTTAATCCTACTGTGAATGGACCAGGACTAGAGAGCAAGTGGAAAAACAGAATCTAATAAAAGGAAATTGCTGGTTTTCTGAAAGGTTTTGAATGTCATATCAACAGCATATAAAGGACCCGGTGTTAAGCAAATTATGAAGGGAAAGTTGTTCAAGTAAACACCGCTGACCGGTAACGTCCAACGGCGTATGTTATTGTCTCTTCCACTTCGAAGAAAGATGTTGTCTGCAGTTTTTACACCGTAAGTTGGACTGAAATGCTTGGCTAAATGGAATCCTAGTTGAAAGGATGCATCTTTCCACCTTTTGGAGCGAATGGTGACGTCGCATCGAGAAGTAGAGCGAAAGGCTACGGTGGAAATGTACCTATGCTGATTGAACTCCATGTTGGCTTATTTCTGCCGACAGTGCCACCAAACCTGATTTCAGTGGGCTGACATAAGGGGATGGACTACTGCCGGGGATAAATAACACTACCAGCTGAAAAAAAAAAGAATCAGAAAACTGGATTTTTAAACAATGCGAGTGCTGTACAGAAAGATCCAGCTTTCTCAACATGAGTCGAAACGTGGCGAAATGAACAAAGCCGTCAAGTAAGCTATACTTCGATTCAAATTGTTTCCAAAAATACGGTTTATGAACGGTTGTTTTCATCAGAGAATTCCTTAACAGACAACTTTCTCTAAATCTGAAGGTCGTCCTATCTTTCTTCCGATTTTTCGAACAAATTTACGGAATGTTAATTTTGACAAAGTTTAAGAAATGTCATTTTTGTGGTTTCTTTGTTGATTGCCGTGAAACCAAAATAAGCCCGCCCCGCTGAGAATTTTACAGATTTAGTAACTAAAATGTCTGTTGTAGTTTCTCCATGTAGTTTGAATTCTAGAACTGATGTACTTTTGGAGATATTAAAACAAATGTACTGCTTGTCAGTTACTCACGAATTAAAATGGCCGAGACACGGTGAAGTTAATTCGCCGTTTATTTTGTTTACGTTAAATGTAACGAAAAGGCATGGAAAGAAACTAGAATTATAGTGGTTTTTACATTTGTCCCAAGTCTCGAGTTGCAGTGTTTTAAACATTGCTCTTAAGTCGTGATCTTATTGGTCGTCTATCAGTTAAGCTATGATGTTATTGGCAGTGAAGACTAAATCTCCCTAATTGAATGAAATTGCTTAAATGAAGGCAGATGAAGGCATATGAAATATGTGTCATTTACCGGCCGGGAGGTCCGTATAGAGAAAAACTGTACTCGTGCGGCCGAGGGCCGTACTCAAGACCAAGGGCACAGTTTTTCCCAATACGGACCGACCAAGGCAGGTAAATAATAACATATTTATTTTTTTCCAACGTTTGCCAGTTTGCAGGTCAATCTTGAAAGGTTGTAAGAACGCGCGTAAGTTTCACTGAGTCAGTAATAGCAGGAAATCGTGGAGCGAATGTAATCATAAACTCTTCAAACTTTTAACTCAAGTTTAATATTTTCGACTAGAAACTACCCTATCAACACGGAAAAGGTTGATAGGTTGATAGATATGCACATGGAAAATTGTAGCCAGCATAAGGATAAACAACCCAATTAAGAGGCAATGTCCACAAAGACCGAGCGAAATCGAAAATATGTGGCATATGATGAAAAATCAAAATTCTCCGTTTTTCGCCCAGAGATACCTTATGGTAGCTCTAGAAACGTGGTGGCATTTTTTGTTGAGAAAATATTTTTAAACCCCTAAAAAACTAAAAAAAAAAAACGTTACCGCACTACGTGTCTCCACAAACACCCCGAATAAAGGCGAATCATACCTTCTCGTAAACTTCGCTCTGTTTAATTCGCGTCATGGAAAAATCCTGTTTTGAGCTTAGAAAATTGCTGTTGAAGAGTTTACAAGTAATTTGAGTCAAATCATACTTTTGTGGATTAATTTTCAAGGTCATGGCAGGCTGCTGAAAACCACTGAAATTCGCTTGCTCAGAATTCTCAATTTGGCGCATCTTTTCAAGAGAAAGTTTCCCTCCCCGGTAAAACACCGAATCAATTGAAATTCAGAACTCTTGAAAGAGGAAATGCCGTTCTTGAACCAAGTTTAAAAATTAGTTTCGGGCTTTTTATCAGCGCCGAGTACAAACGCTCTCAAAATCCCGATAATTACAACATTAACACGTCAACGATTGGCACATACCTCCGACCAAATAACCGAAAATGTGGACATTTCCTCTATTTTGTTTGGTATTCGGTTGTAATCCACAGCGGAAAGGTAATGTCTGGCCTACCTGAATATGGTATTGTCTAAATATCGGGTTCTGTGGGTAGTCTTACATAATAACCATCTTGACGTCCCGGGGTCAACAACATCACTGAAGCATCGATCGCGTATTGACAATCAACCCAAATGACTTATTTCCATCACGCCTCCTTTTGTTAAAATCAAGAACCTTCAAAAATCAAATGATTTTGCCTTAATTGAACGTCAAAACAGTTTTCTCCTATAAGACGTCTTTTCTGTATTGGTTGCAATATATTGAAACCATAATTTCTTGCCGAAAGCTCACAAGCCTGTTTAGTTTGAGTCACGCAACAAAATGTCACGCACTTGATTTTACCTGACGTCAGGTTTGACCTTGGGAAAAGTGATTTGGAGGGGGAAATGCACAGGAAACAACAACAACAACAACAACAACAACAATAAAACAAGCAAGCAAAAACAAACAAACAAAAAACGAAAACAAAGCAATGAGAACTTTGAAAACCTGTCGACCCAAGCACCGATTGTTTATTTATCATTATCATTAGACACAGTGAAGCCTTGCCAACGGCCTGCCTTGCCTGTTACTAGAATTACTAGGGCTTTGAAAAGAAATTATTATTAGGTCTCTATGTATTGGTCTTGAAAAATTGGTCAAGACAGGAGTAAGAAAGTAAAAACGTATGCTGAGTTTACTCAAGTACAAACCAGGGGTGCCGGAACCGTTCTTTTCGTTCTTTATAAGCTTTTGAAACCATTTTATGGCAAACCTAGCGGATTAAACATTTATACATGAAACTCATAATAAAGTTGAATTTGAAACTCAACTCATGTTGAAAATCTTCATGACAAAGAGTCCTAATGTTCAGGGTTCTTTGTTGCTTTCTGCCTGATTTTTTGAGCAGTGCAGGTGACGAAGGTGGAGAACCATCCTTGTCACGAATGGCTAACGCTCGAAACGTCAGCTTTCAATCTCTTCACGGTGGCACAATTTACCTTATCAACTTAGTTGATAAATCCAAAGTTTCGCTTCCCCACCGACGCAGCACCACAGTTTCGCTAGAAACTAACCCCCTTGTTTGTCAGGTGACAGTTGGTTGTGCAATATTTCTCCGTCTTTTAACAGTTGAGGAGAACGAGCTCGGTTTCGCTTAGAGCACTGCTATGAAAGGTAGACCATCTGATGACAGAACCTTAGATTTCAGAGCATATATTAGTTTTATAGGTCCCACACCATATGCTCTTCATACACGGACGGATTCCTTCTTTGGAAAACTGTATACTCGAGAGTGTGCTCACACCATCGATCTTCCCAGTGCTTGTAAAGGGCTTGTAATGGACGAGCACAGGGTGACACTTAAGGATGGTTCTTCACCGGGATCTTGATATCGTGTCCGGAGTTTAGGAGGATAAATGTATCCGACTTAGTCTCTGCAGGCTTTGCGATGGTAGGCTCTCCATAGAGGGAAGGGAGCCAGGATTTTGAACACCACGCCCAGCTCTGCTCCTGCGCAAACTATGCTGGCCCTGCAGTGATAGCAGCCAGTGTTGTCTTGCCGGAAGCTAGCTGTCTTCAGGGCTGGTATGGTGGTGTTAATCTGCTTATTAAATGACGTCTGCCATCAAAGCGAGGAATGCCCGAAAGTGGGTATGAGAAAAAAGTGTGCTTACCAGAGCCCACTGGAACGAAGACGCCGATGTGTTGCAAAATAGCTTTGGACTCCGACTTGCCAATTACACGGTCTGCTTTTTTCACTTTCCCGTTCGAGGCATACTTAGAGAGCCCTGGTAGAACTCAACATGACCAACGTCGATTAGTCCCTCTGGGCTAGCCAATTCCCAGAGAAGAGCGATGGGCTGGGCAAATGGTCCATGTTTAGAATACTAATTAGAATATACTATTGCGCGTGTTGAAAGAAAATTAACGAACCTCAACTTCTGAGTGGACATCGCTGATTCCAACACTGCAAGTGTGACCCGAAAAGTCTTCTTTTTTTTTTTTGCAACTGGAACAGCAACTACTCGTTCATATCGCTTGTAAGAGGTGTAAGCGCCTGCAACTAGTTTCTGAAAAGAATACGTGACCTTTATTCGCAGCCAAGGGAGATTATGGTTTGATTGGCTATTGTACTTGGTGACAGGGCTCCTGAATGCGAGAATTCCACAGAACCCTATCGTTTTACAATGGTGAAATATAGAGTAAGCGCTCTACAACTACTGTGTGTTAAATCTGTCGTTTTCTTTCTTTTTCTGCTTTTTTTAACGAAAATTATCAAATTTTGAACTTTTACTCAAAGCTGATCCGCACTTGAAGACATTTTGTCCAGTTTCCAATAATGTCGCACCTGAAATTCTCACACGCCTGATTTCCAAGAAGTGTTTTATTTTCGCAAATGGCAGGTTCTCAAGGCGCCTTCTTCGACGCAACACTGGTGGCTTGCAAATAACACTGAAATCCTCCACCGTGAAATTAATTAGGCTGTGGGAAAAATATCCTAAAATGCAATCACGCTAGGAAATATTCGCGTCTTAAAAAGTGGAACTCTGCAGTAAGATATAAAAAAAATACCTGAATGTTTGCTATTTTTAGACTCGGAAGCTAATACTTTCTGCTTATAGTGAACACGTGACAATTTTTTTCCTCTCGCCAGAGCGTCACAAAATGTACATCAACGTCATCTGTAACTTGTTTTGCACAGGTCAGAATTGTGTGGTGAATAGTCCCATCACATGTAGCATCGCTCTATTTTACTAGTCAAAAGAGGGCATAAGGGGAAAAGGCATAACTTCGGCGGTGAAACATGACACCAAACAGAAGGACAGACTGTGAGTAAACAAACACAGTTGTAGCCAAGTGCTACGCATTGAAAACTCACGATTATAGAGAAAAGTGAAGTTAAAAATTTCAGGGATCTTGTGACCGGACCAGCCCGTTGCGTGACAGACAAATTTAGTTAAATCAGACCATAACAACAGTGCGTTTTCTGAGATGAGTGTGGAGATCACTGCAAAGATGTTTAGTTTCTTCAGGGAATTAACAGGGAATTAACAGGGAATTTTAAAAGTTCATTTGCCATTCGTTAAGGGATGTGGATGTGATGGCGGAGTCGTTATTCATTAGTTGAAAGTCAATCTGGAGATACCAGGAGATACCGGTCGATTCAACGCGTCAAGATGGCCCTTGGACAATACACCTAAAACTTGACAAAACCTGGCATTTAGACAAAATCGTATTCAAGATCAGCTAGACATGACCTTTATCCTGTACTCGTCATCCAAATGCCAAGAGAAACGAGAAAAAAATGCCACGTTTTCGGCTATTCGGTCGGAGGCACGAGCCTATTGTTTGTACTGGTTGGCAGGTTAATGTTGCGATTATCGGGATTTTGAGAGCGTTTTTACTCGGCGCTGATAAAAAGCCCGAAACTAATTTTTAAACCAGATTTTAGAATGGTATTTCGTCTTTCAAGAATTGTGAGTTTCAAGTGATTTGGTGTTTTACCGGGGAGGGAAACTTTCTCTTGAAAAACTGTGCCAAATTATGAATTATGAGCAAGCGAATTTTAGTGATCTTCAGCAGCTCGCCATAACCTTGAAAATTAATTCACAGATCTAAAACAGGACTCAATTACTTCACACACACTTCAAAAGCAAACTTCCACGCTTAAAATGGGGGTTTTCTGGGATCCAAATCAAACAGAGCGAAGTTTACGAGAAGGTATGGTACACGTTTATTTCGCGTGTTTACAGGACACGTGGGGCCTAAACGTTTTATATATTTTTTTATATATTTTTTTTATATATATATATTTTTTTCCATTTTTTTCAAGAGAAAAATGCCACCACGTTTCTTAGATTACCATAGGGTATCCGTGGAAAATTTACGAGGGAATATTATTTTTCATCATGTGCCACCACCCGCTCGATATTAGTGGACATCCCCTCTTAAAAACTTGTAATCAAGCTTAAGCTTACTAAACACAGAACCAAAGAAGTCAAACGTCAGGACAGGTTTAATTGCCCTTGCGTAAAAAATAAAAGAGAATATTTTGAAAAACATTCCGTTTAGCCTAATTACTTTTTTTATGTTTTGCATTGTACCTGTAAACGTATATGCTGGTTCTTCGGATATAAACAATTTAATCATTTAGCGAAATCGTTCGGTGCGATCTCAGTTTTAACCAAAGCGAACGGTACGCCGGCTTTTAAGCTTAAGCTATCTTCATTTACGGCAGATGAAAAAGCAAAATTCCAGTTAAAGCTTGCACAATTTCTTGAATGAAAATATACCAAACCTCGATAAAGAAAGAGAGAAAACTATAAAACGAATTAAAAATTAAAGTCATTAAAGTAAATATCGGAGTCAAAAGGCATTGTGGCTGTCGCAATTTAAAAACTAAAACTGCCATGTAAAGTGAATTCAACAACAAACTCACGAACCGCCATGCTAAGCTACACAAAATTAAAACGAGTACTCGCCTTTTGAAGGTATTACAAGGCCTTTACTTCCCCTCCTTGTTAGACTTTCCATTTACAACACACGTAGGAATTGTGAGTTGACAAAAAATTCGCATCTTTGAGCCGTAAATAAAAAAATTCCCGAGTTCAACCGAGGTATGTTGTTTTTCAATTTTCATTCAATGGTTTCACAGGCGTCCCAAACTCACGATTCGAGGAATCGATCGAATAAATGATTTATGTAAGCGTATGAATGATTTATGTAAGCGTATGAGTGATTTATGTAAGCATATCGAGTGGGACGTGACTACTTGAAGTGCGCGGTGTTGTTACAATTTAGGCCGTTGGAAATTTGAGCGTTCTATAAGACTTTGTATGGAGTTTAAAATAACGTGGAATAAAAGCGCTCGACGAAATAAAATTTTACCTTCTTTTCAATAAAATAAAGAAAATGTACTCACCTTTCTTGATTTCTGTTGTCCTTTTGGGCTATTTCATCGTTTTTGGGAGGTTTTGAGGTTTTTGTCGTAGCAATCATAAGACGAAGTCAAGGCTGGACAGAGCCATTTCGAACGAGCCGTGCCGCGAGGCCGTTTTCTCGCCAAAATTCGAATCCGTGGCTTGATTTTCCCTTCCGACGTAAAGAAGGAAAGTTCATTTTTCTCCTCGTCTGGTCAGCTTGGAAAAAACTTCATCCTTTCCGTTCCAATTCGAACGATTTATGCATCACTACTGGAGCTTTCAGCTTTCCTGAGCACCTTGTTCCCGTCTTTTCGACTACGGCACAGTTGGAAATCAAACTTTGCGACCGCTCCAGTGTGACAACTGCGACTGACCGGACGGGTGCACAGTCAAAATTTCCCATTAAAAATCTTACTCTTTCCCCACGACCCCACGGGAACATTTTGACGCCTCTTTGTAACGTAAGAACAATCGCGTGACAGATAAAGCGAAAACAGAAAAATCTAATTCAAAAACCGTTTCTTTTCGCTCGGAAATTGTTTGTAATCTACTCTTCATGCAATGGATATACATTATTTTCTGTTTAAATGGACATTAGTTATCATTGTCATGCTTTGTCGTGTTTTGTTTGCTAAATGCGTCGGCCTGTTGTAATTATCGCTGCTAGCACGCCGCAATGGAAATCCCTGGCTCGTTGTCATTTTGTGCATTAACGTTAGAAATTGCTTTTTTATGCAGTTTTCACAGCAAGTCCCGGTAAATGCCCGGGTTGATGGTAAGCTGACGATTCTAAAGCCTCGTTGTTTGCGATTCATTATTATCTGAACGGTTTACATCAATTAAAGGTGAGAAAAATCGTCTCGCGAACTCATATCCGTTTCTTTGCGCCGTGTTTGTAAGTACTCTGCGATGGATATACAGTATCTCACTTTATATCGACATTAATTGTCATCATTTGTCTTTTTTCTATTTAGAAAATGCGTCGGTATATTGCCATTTTTGCCGCAAGTCCGATTGGTAATCCTTAGTTTGTTATCATTTTAAGCATCCAAAATAGAAATTGCTACTTTTTAATGAAGTTTTTCACAGGATTTTGTCTTTAATTTCTATTTAATGGTTGTCAGTGGTAGTCGAAAAATGTAAGGGTCAACATTACAATGAGCATTTTAACACCAGGTCAAGCACAGATTGTGAGTGTGGCTTCTAGAGGCCATAACTTACTAATTACTGGCCAGGCTGGAACTGGAAAGTCGACCGTGGTTGAAGAGATCATATCAAATCTTAATGCTGTGGGTTTAAAGGTGGCAGTGGTATGTTCAAGCGGAATTGCGTGTACTGTGTATGAACCTGGAAAAGCATTTACCGTGCATTCCCACTACGGTCTTGGCGTAGCTGATCTGCCTTGGAAGCAGCTTGTCGAGAGGTGTACCAACAACAGTGTCGTCGTCAAACGAGTGTCAGAAAGCGATTGGAGGTGTCGCTCATTATAGTGTTGACCCTTACATTTTTCGACTACCACTGATAACCATTAAATAGAAATTAAAGAAAAAATTTTCCCTGATCCGAAGTTTGTGTTCTGATTGCCACGAAATGTTTGAGTTTTAGTGTGCACCTAAATTTTTCTCACCTCTAATTGATGTAACCCGTTCTGATAACAATAGAGCTTTATGATTACCACCGTAAAACGGCAAGTCGAAATACCAAAACAATTAACCATTTCTGGGAAGTTCCTGTGAAAAACTTCATTAAAAAGTAGCAATTTCTATTTTGGATGCTTAAAATGATAACAAACTACAACAACAAGAAGCTTTATTACTAAATAGAAAAAGGAAAAAAAGTTAAACTTTACAATATAATATATTAATACAAAAAAGAGGTAATGTTTACTCAGGATAACTATAAAGCTAATCGAGCTGAGTAAAAGGATTACCAATCGCACTTGCGGCAAAAATGGCAATATACCGACGCATTTTCCACATAGAAAAAAGGCAAATGATGACAATTAATGTCGATCTAAAATGAGATACTGTATATCCATCGCAGAGTACTTACAAACACGGCGCAAAGAAACGGATATGAGTTCGCGAGACGATTTTTCTCACCTTTAATTGATGTAAACCGTTCAGATAATAATAAATCGCAAACAACGAGGCTTTAGAATCGTCAGCTTACCATCAACCCGGGCATTTACCGGGACTTCCTGTGAAAACTGCATAAAAAAGCAATTTCTAACGTTAATGCACAAAATGACAACGAGCCAGGGATTTCCATTGCGGCGTGCTAGCATCAATAATTACAACAGGCCGACGCATTTAGCAAATAAAACATGACAAAGCATGACAATGATAACTAATGTCCATTTAAACAGAAAATAATGTATATCCATTGCATGAAGTGTTGTTTACAAACAATTTCCTAGCGCAAAGAAACTGTTTTTGAATTCGATTTTCCTGTTTTCGCTTTATCTGTCACGCGAATTGGTCTTACATTACAAAGGGGCGTCAAAATGCTCCCGTGGGGTCGTGGGGAAAGAGTAGGATTTTTAATGGGAAATTTTGACTGTGCACCCGTCCGGTCAGTCGCAGTTGTCACACTGGAGCGGTCGCAAAGTTTGATTTCTAACTGTGCCGTAGTCAAAAAGACGGGAACAAGGTGTTCAGGAAAGCTGAAAGCTCCAGTAGTGATGCATAAATTGTTCGAATTGGAGCGGAAAGGAAGAAGTTTTCTCCAAGCTGACCAGACCAGGAGAAAAATGAACTTTCCTTCTTTACGTCGGAATGGAAAATCAAGCCACGGATTCGAATTTTGGCGAGAAAACGGCCTCGCGGCACGGCTCGTTCGAAATGGCTCTGTCCAGCCTTGACTTCGTCTTATGATTGCTACGACAAAAACCTCAAAACCTCCCAAAAACGATGAAATAGCCCAAAAGGACAACAGAAATCAAGAAAGGTGAGTACATTTTCTTTATTTTATTGAAAAGAAGGTAAAATTTTATTTCGTCGAGCGCTTTTATTCCACGTTATTTTAAACTCCACACAAAGTCTTATAGAGCGCTCAAATTTCCAACGGCCTAAATTGTAACACAACACCGCGCACTTCAAGTAGTCACGTCCCACTCGATACGCTTACATAAATCACTCATACGCTTACATAAATCATTCATACGCTTACATAAATCATTTATTCGATCGATTCCTCGAATTGTGAGTTTGGGACGCCTGTGATGGTTTTCGCGCGGTTACCACGACCGTAGTCAGAGATAGGAAAATTCTGCCCGCTCCCGGAACCAATCAGATTGCAGGATTCGGAGGATACCGCCCGCTCACGCACTGAGAAAAAATAAGGAATATTAAGGCAAATGAAGGTAGATGACGGCAGATGAAAGTCGATGAACTGCCGTTATACATCTTCGTGTGCCTTCACCGGCAATCAATTCTTCATGCGCAATAATTCCTCCATCTGCCTCCATTTGCTTTCATCTGCCTTCATCTGCCTTCGTTTCTTTTTATATGCCTTCATTTCCCTTCATCTGCGTTCATATGCATTCATTCACTTTCATTTGCCTTCATTTGTCTTGAGTTGCCTTTGTTTGCCTTCATTTGCCATTATCTGCCTTTATCTACCTTGGAAGATAATTATTACTCATTGGAGCTTACGCCAAAATAAATCTGAGTTTTAGTCCACATTGAGTTTGAAATACGGAGCGCCAATGGAGTTATTGGTCAACTCTCACCTTTAAGGACGCCTTGCAATTATGGACACCCCGCTTAAATAGACACCCAGCTTATATGGACAAAACGTACAGACGTTAAATAAAATACTCCCGCTATTTCAGTCTCTCATGCACTCCCAATAACAATCAAACCAAATCGTGAGACCGTGAGTTGATACCCCAAACCGTGTGTCTCACGGTCAAACCATGAGAGTTGGCAAGTCTGCGTCATGAATAGGTTCGTCTAGTTTTATTGCCCAGCACTTTCTTCCTCCATAAATTCCATAAGAATTTCAAGTGCTATATTTGCCTTCATCTGCATTTCCCTTCATCTGCTAATGTTTGCTTTCGCTTTGTGTGGCTAGGTCTATTTAAGTGGCACTGGGGGTTGGGACGAAAATTCGTAGGCTTATTTCGGCCAAATTCTGTCGCAGAATATCGCGTTTTGTGTATGTTTACCCATAAAACTGAACAAGAAACCGTCCATTCTAATATTTCTTAGCTCTATAGTCGCGTAAAATGTGTCCATTACTGAAAACGCGCTCCGGGGCTATTAAAATAGCTCGTGACGTCAGATGCTCACCTCAGTCGCGTTTCCCTGACTGTTTTGACTCAAGATGCCTACCGTCGACTGCGAAACCTCCGAAGAGTATTTCTACGATTCGGAACAGCCTTTAGCTCCCGAAACATCAGAGGATCATTTCATTCGGAAATGAAGAATTTTTCTTAGCGTATGATGTAAGAACTGATATCAGAAGATTTCAACTTATAATTTTGTAAACAAACTGTTCAATGTTTTTTTACTCGCCACATTGGCGGAAGTTCAAAACATGAGCGAAATATGCTTGCACAGTTATCACAGTTCAGGCACAAGTTGCTCAAAGAGCGGATAACTCTTCTCTACCGGATAAACCGCTGTCCAGCTATTCGAAGAACCAATCTTTTAAGCTTTGGAAATTTAGACAAAACAGCTATTAAAACTCTAGAATTCGATGCTCGCGAATTCTGTGGGTATCGAATGTTCTTTGCGAGCATTTGCGGGCATGCGAGCACTGCGTTTTATTTTGCGAGCACGAGCAATGATCAAATTTGTCTTGCAAGCAGCGAGCTTAGAAAATACGATTGTGGAGCAGCGAACACTTCGTAGTCCGCTAGCAGCAATCCTTTTTCTTTTAATTTCACACCAACTTTTTATTACTTTTATTAGAGTGCCCGTAGTAGTACCGTAACTTTGCGATCGTGTATCACGCCCCGATCCCAGAGAATTTACCTCAAATTTACCTGTTCTCGTATTCCCCCGAGGGAAGTAGTGGGGAATTTGCAATATTGTATGATGTCAGTCATATGTGCTCAACGCGAAAGCCCTTGTCAAAATGGCAGATCTCTCGCCACGTGCAGTGGTGTAGAGAATTTCACTGAGGAGCTACATGGCCGAAATTTCGGACAAGTTTATCGGTAGGTGTATTTTATATTTTAAACAAAATGACTGTATACGATGTTGCCGTAACAAATAAAGGAAGGTTAGTGCATATTCCAATGTGGACGCAAGGAAGTTCGGTCGAGTTGATTCCAATGCAGCGAATTATATATATCGTGGGGTCAGAAATTGATTCACCTGAAGATGGTTGTGAGAAAACGGCTTCCTTCGTCAAACCAACTGGCATCTGTTCAGAAGGAGAGACGACATTTTTGACAGACACTGGTGCAGTTGCTGTAAAAATCATTTCACCCACTGAACCTCTCGCAGATTTTTTGAACCATGACTCCATATGGGATTCACAACAACCAACATCCCAATCTTCCGGAAGCAACCTCCGTTATGGAAGAAGCATTCTCCTACTTTGAGAAGGTTATCACTGCAGCAAGGACCAGACTTGGTGGCAGAACGTCTGTAGAAGGCCCTCACGGTGTTCCATCCTGCAAGACGATCTCGGGAACAAGTCAGAATGACTCTAGAGGCTTTGAAACGAATTGAACGTGAAATAAAAGCTATAAACCCAGACGTTAAACCTTTGGTGGCCCTTCTCATCGAGCATTTCATCTTAAAAATGAGATCCATTTATGATATGCCAACAGTTCAAAAGTTCTGTTATCAATTCTCTGCCGTTGTAGAAGAAACTCTCAAGCGAATCAGTAATTGCATGTGGCTTCAGCTATTTCACCTCTCGAGATTAGTATTATGATGTTCCGTCATGTGCGTCAAAACGCATCTGTACACCAAAGATCCCGAAGATTGCCTCACATTCAATAACGTGTTTACCGCTCTAGTGGAGAGAAAAATTATTATTGGTACCGTTGGAGACGTGAACTTTGCCGATGAAGATTTTGCTATCCATTTGAGCCAAGAGGGGTACAAGGAATGTCTCGAGCGTACACGGGGGGTTGAAGAAAGTGGTATGGATGAAGAAGAACTTGAACAGGAACGGGATTCTCGTGTGAGGAGAACAGTCTTCTGCACTCACTCACTCATCCTCTTCATGCCGACTGGCACACAAGGCCCCTAACCTCTTCTGCGCGAACCTTGAAACTTCCCAATGGTTTTTATTGAAAGCATGGCCTAACGTCGCTGTGCGTATTATTCAAGAATGGAATAACCTACCGCAGCAGGTGGTAGAGGCGGGAACTTCTAAACTTTTTAAAACAAGATTGAAAACTTTTCTTAAAATGTAAATAGCGTTTAAATTTCATTTTTTTAAAATCGTGGTTTAAATTATTTCTCTTGTAAATAGTTAATTAGTGTACATACATTTTCTTTTTTACTTTTTATCTTCTGGGGTTAACCTCGTGTTTCCTTTTCAAGATGTATTTTGTTTATTTATTTTATTTTCTCTACATCTTGAAGAAACTTGTATTGTATTGTATTGTATTGTATTGTATTTATACCTAATCGTACCTTTTTGGTACGCTTCGGCGGCATATCAGGCGAGTTTGGTCGAGCCATGGTTCGTATTTTTGACGAGACGCAATCGAGCCAAAATACCCATGGTGAGACCAAGCGAGCTTGATATGCTGCCGAAGCGTACCAAAAAAGGTGCGATTAGGTATTTACCGTACCCAAATTCGTCCTAAAACCCGGCGTTTCAGTTACCGTGACCAGTCAGGCGTTGTAGAGCGACACGTATTTACACTTTTCTGGTCGTCAATGTTTTTCTCTAACTCCTCATCTGCCATTTTATTTAATTCTTTTGTTTGGAGTTTTATTTTCTGAATCTTGGAAGTCCAAGTTAAGAAAAAAATTTGGAAAATCCGGCTCCATTTTGAAACCAAAAAAGTTTCAGCGCTGTCCGTAAAGTTCACGCGAGCGCCCGCCAGTGTAGCCGCTTCCAATTTTGGCGCGAAATTGTATTTTTTCCCCTCTCTTACCGTTAAACAAATTACTTTCTCGTTTAACAAATGTAATAGTTTTACGTTTCGTTGTATTTCTGTTGTAATTTTTGCCTCTAAAGTCTGCAAAAAAAATGCGAGTTTCACAAACTGGCCATGATATCGTAGGATATCAGGTCAGTGACTTGATATCGTAGAAAATCATGATAGTAAACAAGGCTTTTGATTGGCTAATTCACAATTTGGGTACGGTAATGTATTGTATTGTGTTTTTGCCATTCTTAGCATAGTAAGGGAAACTTTCTTGAAGAGCTGAGCCGCAATGTTGTAGTCATCTGGCAGTCAGCTGACGTGGTTTCATTTGAATGGTCACACCATAAGATTTCATCTACAGACTTAGAAGTTAGAATCACCTTCATGTCTTCGTAACTGACTCTGGGAGTGAAAGGGTTAAGATTAGGTACCTTTCGTCTTGTTCGAGCAGATAATTTTTTCCGGACCTTTTTTCCGAGTTGGAATGGGCAATGGAATGATCGACCTTTGGGATCCTTCGACATGAACAGCCCTCTGGAAACACTCTTCCGTGAAGTGATCAGAACAGACGACAAAAATACCTCTCGGGTTGAAATTTGCACTGTGTGAGTACGAACATTATCCATTTTTCCATTGCGGGTCCGCTCGCAAGGCTTTGATGAAGCGAACACCAGCTCGGTGGTTGGATTTATTGTTATAACATTGCACAACACAAGTAATACCCGTCATAACGGCTGCAACAACGAACATTTCAAGGCCGTACAACCACTAGTTGGCAGGAGGTCTTCCCTTGACGACAGTTAAACTTCCCGCGGCAAGTAACCATGTGAACTATACTAGGTTTGATGTTAGCCTTTGAAGTCACTTCCACTAATTCACAAGCCAGCTTCTGGAACAAGAGCCAGTAATGGCGGGCGTAAACTCTTAACAAAAACCGTCCGAAAAAAGTGACTTCGGTCAATTCCAGTCGTCGTAATGAGTTAAAACATGGTGACTAAGAACCACAAACTATTTCCGACAAAACGATCTAACACAAAATTCTCGATAAGCCCCAACAGTAAAAGGGATGGGGAGGTGGAGGAAGTTCAACACATAGCGGGCTTGCACAATGTCATTTAAGGACAGGTGTTACCTTTTCTTCTTTTTCTCGATTAAGAGGCTGTCTCTGTAAAATCACCCACTCAATTTTGCTTCAAAAATAAGTTTGCCTGAAACTCTGCCAACAGAAAGACTTTACCGAGGCTAGAACTAAAACAGGTTTGGTTTGGTTCAAAATGATTTTCTGGCCGCCCTGGGAGCTGATAAACATTTTGTCCCATCTGGTCCCGATTCAACGTCTCCAAAATTAAAAATTTGGCATTTTTTGTGGCGTTGTAAAATTTTCGGTTCGCGTCATCTAGCAATGAATTTTACGTCATTTTGCTCATAAGCCTTTCTAGTTTTCTAAATGAGGAACAATTTTCTTCTCTGTTTAACCTGAAAGGCGAAATCAATCGTCTTATGAGCCCTACCAATCGCCATCCGAACGAAGGCTGAAAATGCCCTTCATTCGGAAGCTTATTTTCATAATCTGGGACTTAGTTGACAGCTCTACCTTACATAGCGGAAAAGTTTAATCCTTTATCGGCACACAGATGCAAAAACCCCTGTACGATTTCAGTATTTCAAAAGTTACGACCGTTTGTATCAGCACATTTGCCCGCATTTGCGATTTTTCAGCCTAATGCTAATCGACACACTTCGATCAGATTTTGTCATAAATACAGCTCACCTTCCTCGCAGCTGGGGCTTATTTCCAATTTCAGCCATTTTCCAGTTCCTAGAATAGCTCAATTGCACCACAGATCCTGTAAATAGGTTGGGTATTGCCTTCGAAGATTGAGCACGGCGTCTGCCGTATCGCTTGTTAGCGAACCAAAACTCGAAACCGTGGCCACGTCTCCCGCTACAAATAGGCGATTAAAACATCGATTTGTAGCCGAATTTCCTCGAGAATCGGACAATAAACTATCCAACTTTGGTATTTAGGAAGATAATCGAGAACTGAGAGCTTAAATCTCGAAGAAATCTTTCCGTTAAATCGCCGAATTAGCTGATGAAACATCGTCGACTTGTTTTGCCATGCTGCTTTCGCGAAGGTCCGCCCAATTGGGGAAACCGCTGATTGCTTAAAGTTTCCATTTTTTTTTCAAAGTAATGGAAACTCGCAAAAATTTCATACCAAACCGTAATTACTAGAATAATTAAACCTTATAATTCCCTAGCACTTTCAGTATTTTGCAGTATAGTAATAAATGTCTGTGCGTTCAATAAAATTGAGTTACCTGTATATTTGCGTGACTACTTGTTGAAAGGGGATACTCCAGGTAAACGCTAGGGGAAAAGGTTCTCCTGAAAAAGAAATATTTTGTATTTTGTTTAAGTCTTTTTTCATGCAAAATGTTTTGATTCGACAAAGTTAACGCAGTGCTGATTCTAGTGTTTTTGTTCTTTCTTTAAATGGCCTAGATTTCAAATGCGTGAATTGGCATGTGATGTTTGAAGTTAATGACAGACGACTGAATGCACGATCATAACAAAATAAATTCATAATTACACGTGTAATTTACTTCCTGTTTTCGTCGAGAAAAGTTTCAAAAAGCCTCATGTATGATCTCCAGGGCCCAAAATGTATACCTTATGTTTCAGTTTCCAACATTCAGATGTGCTCTCTCTTTTAGAAGAGTGTTTAATTCTGTCCTCGTACAATTATTTCGTTGCTTTGAACCTTCCAATTTCCAGTGCATTTGCCTGAATCGAGTCTATGTTAGGGCTTCCCCGTTTAGCTTTTAAAGCTTTCAGTATTTTGATCCCCATAAGGTTTAAACCCCTCTAGAAAGTTGTTGCATACGATAATATACTAAAGTCGCCATTTTTTGAAAGCGTGTAGTTTTTGATCGGCTGAAAACCTCTTTATAGGGTCCCCTAAAACCTCCAAATATAAGCGCTAGTGGATGGATTGCAATAAGCTAGCAATATCCCCACGAAAACCAGGGTCCACACACAAGCCCTCTTCTCTCCCTTCTCCCATAGAATATCGCCTGCTACGAAAAAACTTAGGCATTTCTTAAGACGGCGCTCAGGCCCCTTAAGGCCTGGCCTTTCTAATACGACTGCTAATGACACAGGGCGCAGAGGAGTCATGTTTGACCGTAATGCTAGCTCAATTCATCACGCAAATCGATCTTGTAATTCAAAACAATGAACGTGACTGAACAGAGCTTCACGCTGTCGTGTTACGCGTCTGGTGAAATTCTATCCGCAAGACAAAAGGCCGACAATCGTCGCCCTTTGGGCGACGTCTCCGGAAAGCGAAGCTTTCCGAAGCGAGGCACGAAGTGCCGAGAAGAAAAAAGAGACAAGGGAAGAAACAAGTACTACGTGACTCGTGCGATGTAGATCGTAACATACCGGTGACGGAAACGGAAGTAAAAGGGTGTGGGAAGGCCTGCACGACTCTTACTTCACGTCTTTGTAAGCCGCGCCTTAGATCACTCAGTCTTTCGACCAATTTAGCTTATTGTATTTTTGTAGTGGGTTAAGTCTGGAGGATTTTTAAATGGAGACTGAATAGAGCCGTTAAAATTAAGACGTCGCATTTTAAGGACTGTTACTGTATAAAGGTCATGTCTGCTATTTGTATGATGGAATCCTACGGCTCTACGCCTGTTTGTAATATTTGACCTTTGATCGTCTGTAAAGCGACTTTTAATGCCGCTATTGACATATTAGATTGTTGAATTTGGCTCGTTTACGGACTTGATAGGTTTTTCAGCCTCTAATGCTTAAATTTCTGACAATAAAGGATCCGAAATATTATCTGCAACTTGACGAGTTTCTTTGTTTGTAGCCTCGGGCCCGGCTAATATTGTTTTAAAAACGCTGTTGCAGGATGTGGGGTTTCGCATCACGGAGTGTGATCTATAGACCCATCTCGTCAAGAAATTGAAGTTGTAACTTCTTTAGAGCTATGCAACGTGTAATAGATGGCTGAACTCGGCTTCAGTCAAATATGTGTGACTAACTCCTCTTGAAACTGTGAGTTTCGTGTCTAGGAGCTAGATATCTTTCCTCCTGTTGCGGTCAGCAATTCCATTGTCTGCGTGTTCAAATATGCCAATATGTACAGGCAGTGCCACCGCCGGCAGTGCCGCCGAACTTTTCTCAAGGATTAAAATTTTAAGAAAATTCTTTCAGTTCCTTCACAACATCCTATGAATGAATGAATCTACGGTAAAACCACGAAAAATACTGTACACGTTCGACTTTCCGCGAAAGGGAACCACGTTTCCCGGGATAGCGTTGCTAAGCTTTTGCGCATGTTCTGAAAGACCGAATTGTCAAAATCACTTCCGATTATGCGCATAACGCCTCATTATGTAACTGATGACCCATTTCCGTCACCGGTATCCTCCGGTCCACATTGAACGAAAGCGCACCGTTCAACTCTAAATTCGCTTCCCAAAAGTTGGATTTGATGAAATTTCTGATTAATTTTTAAATCCGGCTTGGTAGAAAATATTATTTTCATATCACTTGCCAAAAACGAGGCCTTTTTGTTCGGAATGTGGCGATTTATCGGGGATTGAAAATTGGGCCAAAATTGCTTTCGTCCCTTGTCTCTTTCTTTACTGTTTGTCGGCTGTTAGTGACTTGATACGCCCACAGTAATTGCTGTATGCGGTTTTTGTCTTGCGGATAGAATTTCACCGGGCGCGTAACACGATAGCGTGAAGCTCTGTTCAGTCACGTTCATTGTTTTGAATTACAAGATCGATTTGCGCGATGAATTGAGCTAGCATTACGGTCAAACATGACTCCTCTGCGCCCTGTGCTAATGATAAGAATACCTGTAAAATTAGGGTGTTCCGAAAACGCGGGGTCGGGGTGTGAGGCGCGCGGGGTGCGGACTGCGGGGTCAACAAAAACCGAAAAAGTAAAAAAAAAAAATAATAATAAAACAGCCAAAATAAAAATTAAAAAAAAAACAAAAAAAAAACAAAAATAGCTAAATACTAACCTGCGATCAGGCTCTATTTTCGTTTCGCTCGGTGAAACATTCAGGCGGGACGGGCGAAACGAAAAATAGAGCCTGATATAATCCTTCTACAGAACGTCTGCCGCCCACTTTTTTGATCGATTGACATTCAACAAAACAGCTAATCAAAATTTGTTCTGCTTGCACGCTCCTCGTTATGCAAATTTCCCATAACGGCATTCGCAAAAGGTCCCCAAATGTCGGCAAAAATAAGAAAATCACAGGCTACGATAAATCTTTGCACTAGCGCTCAAATTTACACCTTGAAGGAACGCGCTCCGGTATTTTAAATAGTTGCTCTGTCTGAGCTGAAACTGCATGAAAATTCAGAACACGACGAGGTTGTCATGTACCAAAATATGCTGCATGTTTGAATCCTTTCTCATTTCAGGTGGTATCCAGAAATATTCTCTACGCATTTGTCACCGATTTTCTGCGTAAAATACCTTGGGAAATTAAGAGAAATATCTTCAGTTTCACTCTTTAGAATATAGATATCAATAAAACCGTTTATAAACAAACGAGTGTTTTGTAATTTAATTTAGTTCCAGAAGTGATAAATATTTGAGATTACCAGCGAATTTCATCAAGGGCCTCTGCTCGCAGGGTAATTTCATCTCTAAACAGCAGCGAATTTTAAAACGAAGAACATTTATTATAAACCTAGTCAGATCCTTTGATATCAATGTCAGAGATCAATAAAACGACATTTATAGTAACACTGAATGAATACACTGAAAGTCTTTATTACTTAGGTAAAAATAAAGGCTAGATTTCAGAATACCCGGCCACTTAATATTTGTCTTCAAAACCTGCTACCGCAGTCCTGCAGTCATCAAAATTTACATACAGCATTAGTCTTCAAAAGCTGCTACCGCAGTCCTGCAGTCATCGATTTACATACAGCCTTCGTATTCAAAAGATGCTCCCGTAGTCCTGCAGTCATCAAAATTTACATACAGCATTAGTCTTCAAAAGCTGCTACCGCAGTCCTTCAGTCTCGCAGTCCTCGAAATTAACAGGAAGTTTAAGCGAAGCCAAAAAGATTAAAGCGAACCAAAAGAGGGAAATGTGTTTGTTTCTCGTTCTTTAAGTGTACTACGCAAAAGAGATTGATTATTTGGGTTTTCACTCAGATCACATATTGAATGCTTTCGCGTCCCAAACTTAAATAAATATTACATGTACGCTTCAGTAATCATGGCTTTCGCGCACGAAATTGAATAAATATTTCATTAAAGCAGTGAAGCAAAACAAAAAGAAAGAAATGCGTTCCCTAAAACTTTTTGGTTCACTGTTATAGAAATGCGTTCCCTAAAACTTTTTGGTTCACTGTTATGTGACAAATAAAGTGCTTTTGGCCTTCGGAGAACCGTCCTTGGATGAATAACATCGCGCGTAACTTTTCGCGTTCCGCGAACTTTAGTAAATAACATCGCACTCCGGCTCGGCATAGCTGCTACGTGGTTCACGGCAAACCGAAATGTATTTAGTCTTCGCTCTCGTAGCGTGAAAAGCCAAACAAAAGAAACTTGTTTCTTTTCATCGTGTGACAAGAAATTACTTCTTGTTTCCTTGTTCCTCCAACTTATCCGTTAACTTGCAACAACACCGTTTATGGCGAAGCCGATATTTACCTTCCGATATCAACAACAGCACTGTCTCAATTACACATTGCTTCAAAACTTTATTCAGATAATCCCTTTGACCGAGAACTAGTACCACTACCACCTTCCAAGTGCTTAACAATATCAGTCTCCCCGTTTTCAAAGTACACAAACCTTTTCATCTAAGATACAATTCAAGTCTACATTTTGCAATCACGTCACCATTGATTAAAAATCAAACGAAAACGATTAAACGAAACAGCTCTTCAATCTTTCAAACAAAACTTGTAAACTACAACAAGCGAAAAAAAGGATGCACAACTTGCACACATCGTATAGCTATCGTCCGTAACAATACTATCCTCTAACTCTGATTTGGAGTATAAATTTTTTTTACAGCTTCCAAAAACTTCTCAAATAAGTCCTCGTCTCTATTCATATAGCGCCACATGAACTCCGCTAAATAAGATGAAAATTGGTGTTTTCTAACACCAAACGGGGGCAACTTTGCCTTAGCTTGACGCCAGTGGCCTTCCATTTTGTTTGTGCTGTGGCCAGCAGCGTTCACAAACTCCTTGGAGTGGTTTACGGTTAAATGGGTGTATCCATATTTCTCCAAATTGCAGTACGCTTTCCAGCAGTCTGAAATGATGGTTGTTCCTGGTTCAATCCACTGTTGAATGATGGGTAATAAAGTCGCCTCATCTCTTTTCTCCACGGCTACGAGGAAACATTTTCGACTGTCATTCTCGATCCCACCGAATACCCACTGTCCTTCAACACGATGACCGCGATGGTACTTTCTTTTTCCAAACTTGCTCTCGTCTATTTGAACTGTCTTGCCTTTACCTCCTATCCTCTCGCTGTTTTCAAATAAGGTAATCTCACATACTTCCCGACAAAAACTGTCCCAATCCACTCCTGTGCTTGATGCCAGTCCAAGTTCATGCCTGATTTGTGCCTGATCAAGATCCTGACACCACCAATACGTAAATTTTAAGATCTCCTCCATCGTCATGTTACTATGCTCGAACCAGCTTCCTTTTCTTACTGAAATCTCCACCTTGTGCCTTTTGTTGTTAACCTGCCTTCTACATTCCCATCTAAAACCATCTGACCGGTCGTCGCACTTTACGAGTTTCATATCTTCACCGCATAAGGAACACAATCGCGCCTTGGCTAGCAAACCTTCCACCATCAACCATTGAATGAGAACTTCCTTATCGTGCAGCCGAGCGATCAAGTCATCATACCGCCACTTTCTGTGTTCACGTTCGCGCCTATAACTGCCTTTTGCCAATCCGCATTGGGTTTCTTGTTCTTTTTTAGGGGCTTCCGCTGGCGTTTGTGTACTTGCACTGGTTAGGTGATTTCTTTTCAAACCAATAGCAACTTGTGTTCCCTTTTCATCCATCTTTTCGCTCGAAACTGCACATAACGCACTGTACTGAAAACGACGCTTGTAATCTTATGTTATTTTCGTAGCTGTTTCATTTTCAGTTGATCTCAATTACAATTATTCACAACCAATTATTATCTCTTTTCTTTCTTCATTTCGTTTTACCAATTACAACAACGTAACAAATTCACAAGGATCAAAACACAATAGCTCCCTAACAAAGAAAAATCATTTTAAAAGGTGCGCCTGGCCTACCATTGGTCAAAATAGGAAATGCCGGCTTCTCAGATACTAACTACGCTAGCCTTTTCCAAGAACGTAACAAATTCACAAGAATCAAAGCACACAGAAGGACAATTATTGATTAGCTAGCCTGTATTTTCGGTTTCATTAGCCTGGCACCGCATTCACTTTTAATATCACTCGCTCAAGTTTTATTTCCAAACCAACTTTCCACCAACATTTAACCATTTGTAAAGTTATTTTCTCACATTAAGGTAATTTTCAACACCCGGTCATTTTCAATAGACTGAATGAAATACTAATTTCCAATTACCAAAGGTTAATAGCTCCCTGACAAAGACAAATCATTTTAAAAGGTGCGCCTGGCCTACCATTGGTCAAAATAGGAAATGCCGGCTTCTCAGATACTAACTACGGTAGCCTTTTATTCAAATACCTTGACTTTCCCTGTTCACTTGTGATCTTTCATTCCGCTCGCCAGAGGCTACTCCGTTATACTGTTGGCAAGATGTATGCTTTGTCGAAACTCAACAAACAACACGAGCAGACCTGGGTTAATCTGCAGAAACGACTAAACGAGGTGCAATTTCCCTACCGGAAATTATTTTCAACCACTGAAATTTACGACTTCGTTAAAAACAAAGCTGTGTCAGTAGGAAGTTGCGAAGGATACTTCGTTCCTTCCATTTTTACTACAACCGCGTACTTGCTGGCATGTAACCAAGCACGAGTGCAAACACTGACCCACAATCAGCCGCTGAACATTTTCACTATCTTTGTTGGATACCCAGGAACAGGTAAATCCTTGTATTCAAATTTCATCGCTTTTCAGGTGTCGTTTTGGCCAAAATCATCAAATATCACAGTCATACCGTTAAATACTCAATATCGACGGTTTTAAATTCATCTTCACAGGCAAATCATCAGCCATTCAGCACGTAGCACAAGACCCCTTAGAACATTTAGAATTCACTTCTTCTATTATCAGCAAAACGACATCGTCCGGATTGGTGAAATTGCTTGCAAATCACAACAAAGGAATTATCCTCTCCCCTGAGGTCTTCGACATCCTAAATAAACTGATGAAGTCAGACGAAGACAACGCGACTGGAGACGTCCAACTCCTATGTAAATTGTTCTCTGGTGAGCGATGCTCGTATCACTATTCCACCGAGGAGAGTAGAGTCATCCCACCAAACACACCATTCAGCATCCTGGGATCCACACAGTTACTGAACGCCGCAAAACTGATCGCGAAAATGGATCATGGTCATGGTTTGGTCGACAGAATGTTATTTGCTGTTCCACTGGCCTTCAGACCAACGCTGACAGAAATGGAGACAGCGGCTGACCACCTGTCCACTGAGGTTGTTGACAACTTCGATGAGTGTTTTAAAAATATCTACGAGAATGACCGGCAAGTTCTGTTCACCTTCCACCAAGACGCACAACAACTCCTTAGAGACAATATTGACCAGTTTGTTGCTGAGGTGAACGATGCCATCCGCGAGGGAAAAGTTCCCCCAAAATCTAAAATGCCAGAGCTCATTCCAAGAGTTGCTACAGCATTACATGTCTTCAACCACACCATGGGAGAAATACTCGCGGGTGTTCCAGCCTCCCCACCACCTACTCAAATCGCCAAATCAACACTGGAGAATGCGACCGACTTAGTCCTTCACCTAGAAAGTCAAAAGGCAATTCTCTGTCACGTAAGTTAATATCAATTACTTTGGTTATTGCTTACCTACCCTAAAAAATTCACAACAATTACATTCCGAATTACGATGTTCATATCGTACGTTATTTCAAAAACAAAGGTTGCTTTAGTAACCCAACACTTTAAACAGTTTTCCAACCTACTACGATGATATAACTCTGTTCCTCTTTGTTTTTAATATGCTGTACAATGAACACCACGCCTAATTATGACGAGATAATCAATTATCCATTTCCAATTTATCTTCATTTCCACTTGCGCGAACTAGTTGTGAGAAAACTATTAATTTAACTATATAGCCTGCAAATCGCTTTTTTTTCTCATTACTTCTTCCAGATAGGCAATTCTAAAATCGACAAGTTTCACGGTTTCAAATTTTGGCCGCTGACAACGTAATTTCCTTCATCGAACTTACCTCAATTACAAACTTAGGTTGTGTCGTGTTTAATTTCAGTTCCTAAAAGAAATAACCAACGCCACCTGTGACAAAACAATTGAGCAACCTACTCTTGAAGGAATCAGAGACCAGGTGCTCGTCGCCCAGGGACCCGTCGTCACCTTTCGAAGCTTTCGTCACGGGAAAAGATCAGCAAAAGCCATAGCTGAAGCGGAATACGCACGAGCGACAGAATCCCTACAGGAAGATGGATTCGGCCGGATTGTGGAGTTCACCATTCCAAGAGCGCGCAACAAGTGTAAAGTTTTTGTGAAATCCAAGCCAGATCCCTGGCCTACCACCACCTCTGTAAGCAACACGGAATTTGACAATGCCTTCTCAAAACAAATGCACTGTGACATTACCGCTCCTATGCGAGCTTTTTTGCAAACGAATGAATACATTTAATTTTAATCATAAACCCCCTGATTGTTGCGTAAGAATAAACATTCTTCCAACTGCCTAATAAATCGTTCGTTCTATCCAGGAAGTATACTGTCCTTCAGCATAGATTAGTTTATTACACAGTGACACAAATACATGTGAAATCGTTCAATTTATCAGAACGGGGATTTTTTGGCTATATGACCATTAACAAAGCATATAATTAATTTTGTCCATGTCTTTTATTGAATACAATGTCATATTTCATCATTCGAATGCTTTTTATAGCTCTTTTAAAATACTGTTTGTACAATAAGGCTTTAACACATTAGTGTGCAACATGCTTCATGCAAATAAACCATTCAAGACATCGAAAAAAGCGTTGGATTATTTCCCTCAACCTTGCTTATATGCTGGTCCACGTCGGGAGTATCAAGGGATTTCTTCTTCTTTCCGCGTTCCCCTAGCTTCAGTATATTCAAGTTGATCAATGCCAATAGGAAATGATAAATGCATATATGCTTCGTTCTTTAAACGTTAGGCGGAAATGAAAATCGCCACATTGATTACAACTACACTCTACATAAGGCGGGAATGAAAATCGCAACACGCCGATTATAGTTCCACTCCAGATAAATTGGCAACAAAAAGGCATATTTGCACTCGTTCAACTAGATTAAACTTAATTATTCATCCACTACGGGACTGCAGGACTGCGGTAGCAATCGTTTAACTACCTTAAACTTAATTATTCATCGACTACGGGACTGCAGGACTGCGGTAGCAATCGTTCAACTAGATTAAACTTAATTATTCATCCACTACGGGACTGCAGGACTGCGGTAGCAATCGTTTAACTACCTTAATCTTAGTTATTCATCGACTACGGGACCGCAGGACTGCGGTAGCAATCGTTTCACTAGCTTAAACTTAATTATTCATCCACTACGGGACTGCAGGACTGCGGTAGCAATCGTTTATCTACCTTAATCTTAGTTATTCATCGACTACGGGACCGCAGGACTGCGGTAGCAATCGTTTAACTAGCTTAAACTTAAATATTCATCCACTACGGGACTGCAGGACTGCGGTAGCAATCGTTTAACTACCTTAATCTTAGTTATTCATCGACTACGGGACCGCAGGACTGCGGTAGCAATCGTTTCACTAGCTTAAACTTAATTATTCATCCACTACGGGACTGCAGGACTGCGGGAGCACTCGTTCAACTACCTTAATCTTAGTTATTCATCGAAATTTGCATTTTTACTCACCGACTGCGGGACCACGGGAGCATTAGAGTTGTGGTGCTCGAATGTGGCCGGGTATTCTGAAATCGCTCCAAAATAAATACAGCATCTCGCTGAGTGCGGCTCTCGCTAAACATCAGTTTACCGTTAAGTTTACCGAATTATCGGTTGACTTGTTGATCACTCTTGGCGAAAGATACTAGTCCCTCTGCTGTTCGTTTTGTTTCGTAAAACGCGGAAACAGCCACTACTCTGCTTATATTTTCAATACTAGCTGAAAGCCTTCAAATGAATATTTCGAGACACGATGCGATAAAACGGGATACGTACTTCACTGTTGCTGTACTTCTCTGCTCCGAGTGAGAAAGAGCTTGCTTCAAACCGGACGCCATTCTCAGGAGAGAAAGAAATGATGGCAATTCTCCTAGAACGACGAGAATATCTTTCAGCGACACGTTTACCTCGGCAGACTTGTTCCTTGGCGATGGCGGTCGGATCGAAAATTTACTTCTGTTGACAGCTCTATTGTTAAAGGGCCAATCCGATTGCGAGATCCTGCGGCCAAAATTTGGCCGCCGTGCACGAACTCTTGTGAGAGATTGTATCAGGCCCTATTTTAGCGAGCGACCCACGTAAGAGAATATGAGAGCGATGCTAAAATTCAAGAGGATATAAAAATTGAGCGAGAATTGACTAATTGAATAGTGAATAACTAAATAGATAAATAAATAACGAGAAATTTTTGTGAGGTCTCGGTGGAACACTCTTTTGTCACTCTCTTTTTTTTTATTTTATTTCATTTCTGATGCATTTTCACCGCCAAAACAAAACGCAGCTGAAGCATATGTTGAGCGATCCGAGCGAATCAGAGTTAGCGGTTCGCACGATGTTGATTTTACGCACGAAAATAAGATCGTGCACAATTTTCATTACATAGGAGATGATGGACCATTGTGTATTTGAGAGGAGGGGACGGGGTGGGTAATTTTTTTCTGCAGCAACTTGTTTTCACTGCTAAAAGCTTTGTATGAATTTTATTTCATTAGCTTGCTTTGTGCCGCTATGCACAATTTTTTTGTTTTCGTATTTGCCAACCAAACACCCCCAACCCCCAGCCCCCTTCAAAAAGAAAACGGTCCTTTACTAAACAGCTATATCTATGACTGGACATGGACAGCCGATTCTTTACTTCAGTTTCTGTGGGAAAAAATTACTTGTGTTTTTGGACATCACAAAATTTATTAAATTCATGCAACCAAAAATGCACCTGAACAGTATATCGAGAGATCGGAGCCAATAGAGTCAGCAGTTCCTAACATGTTTATTTCACACACAAGAATAAAATCGTGCAGTACTTGCGGAATTGTTTCCGTAAATTTGCAGTCTTCGTATAGTCAATCTTCTCCTTGATCTTAGCATCAATACAATCTTGAATTCTTGAATTTTGGCATCGATACAATCTCTGCAATATGAATACTGCAGCGAGAGTTAGTTTTGAAAACTGCGTGTACAGAACACACAAAACAAGTGCTCAGCTCTTCGCAGTAATGTTTGTTTTGAAAGTCACGACCTCCTATTTTGTTTCAAAGTCCCAGCAGCCATCTATAATATCCTTGGGTTGGTCTATTATCCAATGTATAGTGCACAATTTTATTCTCGTGCGTGAAATTGTTTCGCGTGAGATCCAAATATTCAATGTTCTCTTTATTTGTATATTTTACTTATACATTCAAATTGTATTTTTGTATGTATTAAGCTATTTTCTTTTCATTTCGTCTCTTTTGATATTTTTTTTTCGGTATTTTGACCCCGCACCCCGCAGTCCGCACCCCGACCCCGCGTTTTCGGAAGACCCAATAAAAACAGATAAAATAGTTTTGAACATTAGCAGTCTTATTAGACGGGCCAGGCCTTGGGGGGCCTTGACGCCGTCTTAAGAAATGCGTATGCTTTTTTTTTTTTTCATATGAAATAAGGATATTTAAGGTCCCGACATTCTATGAGAGAAGGGAGAGAAGAGGTTTAGATTTTGGAAGTTTAGGGAAACCTAGAAAGAGTTTTTTTTTTGTCGCTCAAAAATTACACGCTTTCAAAAAATGGCGGCTGTAGTATATTATCGTATGCAACAACGTTCTAGAAGGTTTTTGAGCCTTATGGGGATCCAAATACTGAAAACTGAAAGCTATAAACGGGGAAGCCCTAACATAGACCTAGCGTTTACATAGAGTATCCTCTTTCAACAAGTAGTCACGCAAATATACAGGTAACGCAATTTTATAAAACGCGTGGATATTTACTACTATGTTGCAAAATACTGAAAGTACTAGGGCATTTTAAGGTTTAATTGTTCTAGTAATTACGGTTTGGTATGAAATTTTTGCGGGTTTCCATTACTTTGAAAAAAAATGGAATCCTTAAGCAATCAGCGGTTTCCCCAATTAGGCGGACCTTCGCGAAAGCAGCACGGTAACACAAGTCGACGATGTTTCATCAGCTAATTCGGCGATTTAACGGAAAGATTTCTTCGAGATTTAAGCCCTCAGTTCTCGATTATCTTCCTAAATATCAAAGTTGGATAGTTTATTGTCCGATTCTCGAGGAAATTCGGCTACAAATCGATGTTTTAATCGCCTATTTGTAGCGGGAGACGTGGCCACGGTTTCGAGTTTTGGTTCGCTAACAAGCGACACGGCAGAGGCCGTGCTCAGTCTTCTAAGGCAATACCCACCTATTTACAGGATCTGTCGTGGAATTGAGCTATTCCAGGAACTGGAAAATGGCTGAAATTGGAAATAAGCCCGAGCTGCGAGGTAGGTGAGCTGTATTTATGACAAAATCTGATCGAAGTGTGTCGATTAGCGTTAGACTGAAAAATCGCAAATGCGGGCAAATGTGCTGATACAAACGGTCGTAACTTTTGAAATACTGAAATCGTACAGGGATTTTTGCATCTGTGTGCCGATAAAGGATTACACTTTTCCGCTATGTAAGCTAGAGCTGTCAACTAAGTCCCAGATTATAAAAATAAGCTTCCAAATCAAGGGCATTTTCAGCCTTCGTTCGGATGGCGATTGGTAGGGCTCATAAGACGATTGATTTCGCCTTTCAGGTTAAACAGAGAAGAAAATTGTTCCTCATTTAGAAAACTAGAAAGGCTAATGAGCAAAATGACGTAAAATTCATTGCTAGATGACGCGAACCGAAAATTTTACAACGCCCCCAAAAATGCCTAATTTTTAGTTTTCGAGACGTTGAATCGGGCCCAGATGGGACAAAATGTTTATCAGCTCCCAGGGCGGCCAGAAAATCATTTTGAACCAAACCAAACCTGTTTTAGTTCTAGCCTCGGTAAAGTCTTTCTGTTGGCAGAGTTTCAGGCAAACTTATTTTTGAAGCAAAATTGAGTGGGTGATTTTACAGAGACAGCCTCTTAAATGCTGGGTGCATAGTCAAAATCGGTGACATTTTATTCCAGTCTCAAAAATATGTAAAACTAAAAGTGCATTTTCAGGCGTTTCCTTCCTTCCTTCTAAACAGATGCAGTACCTATCAAATATCCTATTTTTGTTGAAATTTGTCAGAGCTAACTGCCTTTATTGAGAAAAATAACAAATTACGGAATATTGGCAAAACCGTCTGAACGACCCCATGTTTTTTTAACTTCAAAATATTCGGCAATATTGCTTACATAATGTGGCAAAAATTGAAAACTGATTTGCATTTCTTGCAAACAATTTCCTAAAATTTCCATATTGTCAGTTATCGCCTCGACTTAGCGAGGCGGAAAAAATAAGGTCAGGTGACATTAGGTGACAAGAATTTAAAAGAACAAGCTTCACTTCTTTAACCGACACATTTCGTTGTTCAGTCGCCGATGTGGGATTTCAAGGATTTATGGAAAACAAATTGTAAGTTGAGAACTGTTTGCCGTTTCAATAGCGAATGATGTAAATAGTAACTTGTTTTCTAACTGATTTCAGTTGACTACGATTGTAACAACGGACGCTTCCCGAACTGATCGATGAAGGAACAAAGCCGTAAAGTCTAGTGCAAAATAACCTTCAAATCCCTGGCTAATCTTCTACAGAAGTAACGCCTTCACGCATAGGCGCAAATCAAAAACATTTCACCGAAGAAAAGTAAAAGTGAAATTATGAATATATGAAATTCATATATTTGAACTGCGGAATGAAGAAATGAATGACAAAAAATAACAAACTAATTGCCTGTTAATAGTTGCAATGTTGCTATGGCAAAGGCCGTAATCCAAAAAATTACACCCGATAATAAACCTTATTATAACCTTATTATATTGGTACCCATACTGGTGAATCTCTATAACAAAAGCTAAAAGGCAAAATAACTAGGGTTTCTTTTGCAATCACCCTAACTAGGAGTAAATATTAGTAGATACTCTAGGGAGCCACCTTAAGGTTGAACCAGAACTCGTGAATTGTATTCAGTCAAAAGTTATAAACAAGTGTTTTAAACTCGGTCTCGTAAAACCTTACTAGAAACTTTAGTAAAAGGTTGTAAACTTAAAAATAAAGTTGTTTAGAAGTTGGTCTGTCATCGGGTGTTATTTGCTTCTTGTGCGCGCTCCTATCCGTATTTTTGTCATTATTACTATTATCATTAATAGAAAAAAGAGCAAATAAATACATAAAAATAAATGGGGATTAGCAGTGGAACATCCACAGGGTGGCTCTTCGTCCACTGCCGCGTTCGGATCGAAATGGAATTTTTGAAATGTTTGTTTTTTGAAGAGAACGGGGAAAACCGAAGTACCCGGAGAAAAACCTCTCGGTGCAAGTACGAGAACCAACAACAAACTTAAACGAGAACGAAATCCGGGTCACATTGGTAGGAGGCTTACGGATTTTTTGACTATCCAACAGCCATCCATAACCAACTAATCATACGCGCATCATAAAGCGACAAAAATCACTTAAACTTTAACTTTGTCTGTTAAAGAAACCGATTTGTTGTCCGCATGTAAAGCGCAGCAAGGACGCTGTCAAATTGCATAATTGCCGGTTTCTACACAATAGACCATTCAAGCGAAAATTTCTCGCACCTCGTCGGATCAATTATCCGAACACTTTAGCGTCTATTAGTAGCATACTATAAACGAAGGCTTGATAACAAGCCCGGCACTTGCTACTAGCTCGTCTTTAGAGCTGTTCACAAAGAAAGCTTTAGCAACCTACGAAGGATCCTTTTTTAAGGTTCTGAAACCGGTGTTGCGTTTATAAGCTTAAGAGTAGCTCGTTTACGAACTAAACCATGGTGCTCAAACATTCCTTTGATCAGCTGATCAGAATCCTGCCTATTAAGGCAGATTGCCGAGCGCTGGCTGTCGTCCCGTTCAAGTCAGCGCACACAGTCTGATTGTACCGTAATCGGGAAGGACAACTCGCATTAAGGTGGCTCCCTATAGTTTTATGACCGCGCGCGCGCTGATGATGCCAGTTGTAGTAATCTGTGCACGCTCACATGAAATCGTAGGTTTTTCCTGATACTTTATGACGTCAATATAGCCAAAACAAGCAAAGTTAACAATGAATTTTCGCGCGTTTCCTTCGGTGAATTTTTTCAAACTTTTGCACATTTTGAGATACTAACGCTACCTTTCACATGTTAGTTTTTGGAAAAATTCTGTCAGAGCAATTCAGTTTAATGGTTAAAAATAAGAAATCACGTGATATCGGTGAATCCGTCTAAACGACCCCATATTTTTTCCCTTGCAAAATGTTACTCAAAGTCATTTTTACAAAACAGGAAAGTTTAAAAAAATTTCACCGAGGAAAATCAAAATATTTAAGAAAAAAGACGAATTAATGGAAAATATCGGTCATTCTTTAGATGTTTTGTTGCCATGACAACGGCCTATGCCTGAGAAGCAAAAACTGAAAAATAAGGGTAATTGTGTTGGTAGCCTTACTGGTAAAATTCAGGAACAAGTCTTGCCAGTTCGTGTAGTCACTTTGTAGAAACTCTAGGGAGCCACCTTAAGTGATGTTATAATGTAGCCTGCTACATTATCGGCTATCAGTTACACTTAATGATTCTAAGTCCTTCTGACCAAACCAAAATCATATTAAATAAGAAATCAATTCAATGCTCTCACTTGACAGATTTGCTCTCAGATGGGACCTTTTAATACTTCCCATCACTTATTTGCAGTTTTCAATGCATAAATAAAGGGATCACACTCTCTCCCTTCAAAACATCACTATACCAAGTTAATCTCTAAAAAGCGCGAACGCAGAAGCTGAGGGCTTGAGAATATACAAATCCATAAGAGTCAATTTTAGTGGTCGTGACGTCACATCACCGTACGACGGCGTCCCTTGCCCCATGCTTCATGTAAAATATTCGAAGTCTCTCAATAGTCGCACGCGTTTACACACTGGTGAAAAATGGCAGACTACACTCGAGCTTAAAAGCTAACCTTTTATTGAGGCTTCAAGAAAAAAAGGATGCACTTTCATGGACGTTTTACCACGTTTCTGGAGGTCGGAGCAAAAACCCTTCGCTGAACACTGACAAAAGAGAATTTGGATCGCCTATTATCACAGGAGAAATATGATCTGAAGTCAGCAATATGGCTGCTGGTTCTTCATACGGTCGATTTTCAGTACGGTAATTTTACATTCTTGGACTGAAGAGACCTGATGGATTGCTTTACACTCTACGGCGCATATAGAAGAAATTGGAGAGCTTGATTAGGCAATAAATCCTTGTTCGAGGACATAACCGTACTGGCTTTTTCAAAGCTAAGGAGATCTGACGAGCGACCATCTGCAAAGGGCCCTGCGACTTTCGTTTAGATTCTCAAGTACTTCTTTCACCACAACGGTAGAGTCAATTACATATTTGATTGTGGATTTACATTGTAAGAGTTGCTTAATTGAGCGACTTTACATGTTTACGATAATCTTGTTGAAATGTTTGAGAAACTTGAAAAAACTTGTTCTAAAATAGCCTTGAATTAGTAATTCCAGCTTCGAAAGGAATTACTTGCAAGTAACTTCACTCGAGGCGAAAATTGAATGCATTTTGCTTTTCTAGGCAAACAAGGGCTTATTTCAACGAAATTTTGTTGTTTGTGAAGGTTTCTTGACCCTTTTTCTGTGTTTATTCATTCAAGAAATTTTCATTAGTAAGCAATCTGATGTGTGGGCTTAAATCTTAAATTTCCTATTCCCGGGCCTACTGCAGTGTGTAGTTTTCAGCATTTTTTCTTCAAGCAATTTTTTTTTTGTAACTGGTGCATTTTATTCGAAAATTAGAAATTGCGAATATTCTAGGCTGAGGCTGTGTTGTTTTATCAATCTAGGGTTGTTTTGACTGATTCCTAATTTTATTTACCCAACAACTGAAGAGTCGCTCTGTCGTCAATATTAAGCTTAGATTAATAATCTTAGCGTAAAGCTCTATAAGTTTTTTTCAGTTGAGGAATATTTTATCTTCTTCTTATCGTTATATTTTACAGCTTCTTCGTTTGAAGCGAATGACATTTCGGTCCCAATTTAGCGACTAAATTTAGAATTGATGATTCAGTGAGTGAGTTTAGCGTGGCATGTTTTTGTGTTTGTTTTGTGTTTTCAACCTCTAAGCCATTTCAGCGTGTCTCTAGTTACAGATCGAAATGAAAAAGTTATTCAAGTAGCTATAAGGGAAGCATGTCTCGGTTTAAATCTATTTTGTCCAAAAAGAGACAATAAAAGCTTCCGAAAAATAGTTCAGGGTAATTTCTTTAAAACGCCCGAGTAACTGACTTCGGGGGGGAAAACCTTGTGCCATTTTTTCTCTCCATAATTTTACGTATGATTGAAAGTTTCCGAAAACATTTTTTGGCAATTTTGGCCAGTAAATTGTCTGATGCCGTGGCAATATTATTTATTTTAGCAAAGGCATTTCATGGTTGACAGAACTAAACAGCCAGTGGGGCGTATACGTATCAGTGAGAAATGCGTATTTACTCTGAAAAGTCTGTTGAGTCGCTACGGGAAGCAACTTAAATGGGTTTATTGGATCAACAGCTTACTATAGTTTCACAAGTACTCTTCTTGGACTTAATTAACTTTCAAAAGACTAATACAAGAAGAGCTGGCGGTGAATGTCGTGCTGAAGTCTTTTCTTTGAAGAAAAATCAAGAAAAATAAGACAGCTTCGCTGTTTCCTCAGCGGTCCGCATTGTGTTTATGCCTTTATGTTTCAACTTGTTGTTTTTCATCTTTTGGCAAATAATTGCACATCTAAAATGCACTCTATTTTAGGGGCCAATAAGTATGAAAGACAGGTTTCAATTTTATCATTACAATCTAAAAATGGACTCCAACTTCCTCAAATTTAAGAATGTTAATCAGTGCAGCCGTGTCCGTGAGCTCATGAAGTCAGCAAAGATGAGTTACTACGCTTCGCTTATTAATGATAATAAATCCGATTTTAGGGCTTTATTTAAATCTATAGACCGCCTGCGACACCGTTAGCCTGAGAAACACTATCCAACTTGCGGATGTACTAAAGAACTGTGTAATAAGTTTCCTGACTTTTTTTCTGACAAAATTGTGACCATTAGACATCAACTGTATGCGTTACCTAGAACAGAAGTACCAGATTTTATGATACTTGATGATGACAACATTACATGTGAGTTGAACGAATTTTCTCCGACTTCAAAGAGGAACTCTCTGGTGTCGTGACGAAAATCGCCGCCAAATCGTGTTCTCTGAATCCTGTACCTCCTTCTCTTCTGCGCTACTGTATCAATGATTTAGTTCCTATTATAAAGACAGCCGTAAATCTCTCATTCGCTTCAGCTTCAATGCCAAGCTCGTTGAAGAAGGCAGTATTGTCTCCTCTGCTGAAGAAACCGTCTCTAGACTTTGAAATCTTTTCTAACTTTAGGCCTGTACCCAACTTGAAGTTTTTGTGTAAGGTTATTGAGAAAGTTGCAGCGATGCGTCTGTCGAACTATTTGTATAATAATGATCTGAATGAAAGTCTCCAATCTGCTTACAAGGAACAGCACAGTTGTGAAACAGCGCTTTTACGAGTTCAGAATGATATATTGAAGTCAGTCGATAATAAGCAATGTGTCGTTCTTTTGCTGCTTGATTTATCAGCAGCATTCGACACTGTTGATCACGAGATCCTGTTACATAGACTACGACCTAAGTTTGGCATAAAAGTAAAGGCGTATGCCTGGCTTCAGTCGTATCTTACAGATCGTTCTCAATCTGTTCAGCTAGTCAAATTGATGGGACTATTTCTTCAGTTCACCCGCTCAGATTTGGTGTACCTCAGGGGTCCGTGTTGGGACCGTTGCTGTATCTCTTATACACGGCCCCACTGGGTGACCTAATACGATGGCATGATATGGAGTTTCATTAATATGCTGATGATACTCAACTGTATACCACCTTTAGTTGTGATGATGACGCTGACCTCACGACTGCAATTTCTCGGATTGAAAGCTGTTTAGCGGATATCACAGACTGGATGACGGCAAACAAACTGAAACTAAATACCGATAAAACGGAACTTCCCATCTTTCATTTCAAATTCAGACTTCCCCCACAGCTCCCATATATATTTCAGTGGGGACTGATCTCATCAAGCCTACGAACAAAGCGCGCAACATCGGCGTCGTCTTTGATGATACGTTAACAATGTCTTGTCATATCAACAATATAGTTAAGGGGGCCTTTTATCATCTTAGAGACATAGCTAAGATTCGTGAGTATATCAATATTGCAACGGCTGAAGTTCTTGTTCACTCTTTGTAAGCTCTAAGTTGGATTTCTGCAACTCGCTTTCATACGGCCTACCTAAGTATGAAATTAACAAATTGCAAAGTGTTCTAAACGCAGCAGCGCGTGTGATTGCTTGCTTACGTAAGTTTGATCATGTTACCAACACTCTTAAGGAGCTACACTGGTTACCTGCAGAGCAGAGAATAATTTTCAAGATAAATCTTGTATGTTTTAAGGAGGCTCGCAACAGTTTTTTTGACCTTGGATTGTATCTTGTGAAGTCAAAATCTCGCATAGAAGATAAACTTCGAATTCCTTGGTACTACAACAACTTTTCGACATATGACCAAAGTTTATTTTTTCATTGGTTTCCTAGCAACAGCTGTCACCATAGCAACGGTAATGGACAACGCCTCATTTTAACTAATATCGAATATCTCGAAAACTAGTCAGACACTAGCTTTATGACGAAACTTGAACTATTTGAACTACTCAACCTACACAACCTGTATGCGAAATTAGAGAAAAATCTGTAAGCCCGTTTTCAAGTAAATCGTGATTCATTTTTTATGGGCTGATTTTGGTCATTCCTGCTATTTTCTCCAATATTTTCAGAAAGATAAAACTTAACACTTTCTCTTTTCAGTTGAAAGATCTTTTATAATAGCAAAACATTCTCAATGTACCTTGAGCTTCCTACCTGGCTGTGATTTTAAGATATTATATTTAAAAACTGCTAAAATGCAGCACAAATCAGTCCAAAAATGCGTAATTTGCATAAATAGAAATATTTCTAAACTGCCCTTACAGATTTTTTCTTAAATTGATTGCGGTTAGAATAATAATTCTTTTTGATGTTCCAGCAAGTTTTATGCTAAATAATCATTTCGTTTATTAGATAAGAAGGCTGAATCTCGGTCAGGTTTCAGTCGTTATTAGCTTTCAACGAGCAACAGATTTATTTTGTTTTTCCGGGTCTATTTCACGGTTATTCACGTGCAATGAATATTTATACACGCTGTGCTTGTGTCCTCTCGTGCATTTGTAATTCCTTCTTATAATAATGAAAAATTTTCGTCTTGTGAGCTTCTTCCTCGAGACTCTTTTCCATTAGCCTTTAAATACTGAATGACATTTTAGCATTTTTAATTAGGGATTGCATACATGTTAACGCCCACGACAGCATTACACTGGGGCCGAAAAATAACGAGAAACAGGCTCAGAAGACGAATATTTTTTTTTACTATGGGAAGGAATTATAAACGCATGAGAGGACACAAATTAAAACCTTCCTTTTTAAACAAGCTTATGCTTTGTAGCAATGTACATGTAATTTTTATTTTATTTTATTATTATTATTTTTTATGCATTGTAAAGCGCTTAGCACTTAAACGGATAAGCGCTATAGAAATATTATTGTATTGTATTATTGTATGTTTAGAGCGAACAGGATAAATACGCAGGACAACTCACGAGTAGAAAATATGTTTTATGATAGCACGACCTTTCTCCCCCTTTTACAACGCTTTTAACATGAAAGTTATTCACGCTTGTTTTGGATTTTTTTTTAGATATAAAAACACTGTTTAATAATAGGGGACAAAGTTGAGGCAAACGACCTGTGCATGTGTTAGATTTAAACAATGTTTTAACTAACGCGAAACTGCCAGTTTCTGACACTTGCGAGCATTTCCGATTTTTTCGGTAAAATAAATTAATCACTCCTATTTTTAAGGTACATGTTGTCCTTTCTACAAGTGGTATTTTCTTTTAGAGGGAAGGAAATGTATCTAAGGCTTATATCTGATGAAAAAACCTCTCCCTTTTATTTGTTCTTCAGAGATTAAAAAAAGTAAAACAAAAACGGCACCTAATAACCCAGCCGATAGTCTATAAAGTCTTAACGGAAAACCTTCCTCCTCTCAGTCTGGAAAATTGTCAGTAGCTTTTATAAACTGCAGCAACCGATGGAATCGAAACCGGGTCGACCAAACTCTGTCAGAAGTTGACCAGGCAGACCAGTTGCCGACTTTGATATAAACTCTAAAATGAGCTATTCGAACAATAAACAACAAATCGAGAACATGACGCGAAATACAGGTCAGTTTGCTTCAGCGCTGCTGATTCCGATTTTGTGGCATTTCGTGTTATTTGTCAACATCCCAATTCGATGAAAACCGAAAATAATGACCCGTTTAGTTTAGAGTGAGTTATATTTAGCTGTTTTAGATAATCGACGTTTCCAGCTCATTCAAGCGAACGGCCAATAGTCTGAGACGATTTGACAAGTCTTGACAGTTAAATGACAGGTCATTGAAACATTGTAAAAACCAAGGAAAACGGCGCAAGAAAAGAAAAACCAATTTGTGGCGCTGTGAAAAAAACACTTTCGACTTTTTAACATGTTTTAAGAACACTTTTCCAAAGAATATCGCGCCCGAAAATAGTCCCGGAAAATTCTGGGGCCCGAAGAGTTTTCGGGTTTTCTAATAAACGAAAACCAACTTATTCATGGGAGCTCCACTGTTAGGCTAGCCTATCTATATATATTATATGCATAGGACATTGCTTACCGTCTGGAGAGTCAGGTGCCACCTGTCCGCTCACACAAGTTACCTCAAGCAGGAGCACAATCCCCCCCTTCCCCACCCCAGGTGTATAACACATTGCTTACCGTCTGGAGAGTCAGGTGCTATCTCTCCACTAAGACTTAAGTTCCCTCAAGTAGGCACACATCTCCCCCCCTCACCCTGGGTGTATAACACATTGCTTACCGTCTGGAGAGTCAGGTGCCACTTGTCCGCTGACACTAGTTCCCTCAAGCAGGGGCATCAACTCCCCCCCACCCCGGGTGTATAACGCCTTGCTTACCGTCTGGAGAGTCAGGTGCCACCTGTCCGCTGACACTAGATCCCTCAAGCAGGCGCATCATCTCCCCCCCCCCCCATCCCGGGTGTATAACACATTGCTTACCGTCTTGAGAGTCAGGTGCCACCAGGCCGCTGACACAAGTTCCCTCAAGCAGGCGCTTCATGTCATCTTCCTCTTCGTCCTTTATTTTTTGTTTCATGATCTTCACTGTTCTCTCAGCCGCCAACAGCGCGCTGTGCAAAATGTCGAATATCATGCGTTCAGTTTCAGGGTCGCGTTTGGGGCGCCATCTCGTGTAGTTGGCCACGAAGAATGTGTGACTGCGCGAACTTCCGCTTGCTGCTGATGCTTCAAACAGGGCGTTCTCGCACTGTTCTTCTGTATATAGTCTGTCACGGTGCGTGACAACAGTGATTGGCGCAATCCCTTTAAGTGGAAAAGAAAAAAAAAGGAATGTTGGTATGAAATGCACATCGAATTGAGAGAAGTCGGTTTACCAGATTTGTCCTGGAATTGTCTCATATTGTATCGCCATTACCATCAGTTCAACATTTCGTTACTGTTTGTATTTTCTGGGGAGTCGTCTCCCGTGGTCCGCCCTTAATGATTCGTTTCAGTATCGTTTTCCGAACATTAAGTTACAAAATTTCAGACGCTGGTATGCATGGTTGGGTGGCAACTCTAGCCCTCAGTTGTGAGTAGTGTACAGTGTATAATGGTAATGTTTATAGGTATATCGTTGCATGTAGTCTAGGAAAAAAGATGTCTTTTTTAACTGACACAAACATCTGTAAAATTCAAAGGTTATTCAAAAAGGAACATCTCTTTCAGTTTTCAACATTTCCCCCCTTATTTTTGATACATTTTCTAAATGTGACAGTACCCTTTAAATCATCGTATTTTGCTGTTGCCAAGCTTAATAACTTCTAAACAAATCATGTTAATGCGCAGATCAAAGATCTGCCGACATAAGAGATTCGAATATATTAAAATTCGGCTTCTTGAAAATGGCCGTGTTTTGGAGAGACAACATCAGTATACTTAATGCTCCCTCCCCCTTACACCCACCCACCCACACACACACAGACATTCATTGGGCTCACAAGAAGTAATTTGGAAGGAAAAATAGGAATGGGACTATAAGCTACGATACCAATACACAGAATACAAGACAAATGTTACCAGATTTGCGCAGAATATCTCGGGCTGGTTTCAAGTAGTCCTTCATGCCTCCCTCTGTTACACGCGGATCATTTGCCATGAAAACAATGATGACACCGTGTAATCGGTTTGCAAATTGGGGGTTCTGGTGGAGGTCCATCGGTGGGGTATCGGCTTCACCCTCTTTGGGACGTTTCACATTATCTTCCGGTTGCAATCTCCCTAATACGATATTCTCAAACTCTACGGTCTCGTTAGCGATGTAGTTGAAGAAACCACGGGTATCCACCAAGCGGAAGAACATCTCTGGTAGGTAGTCCTGGAGAATAATCGTCCCCTCGCTTCCTGTGGTGGAGTCAGGCGCGGATCCTTTCTCTGTTTCTCTCACGGTGCGTTCACACGTGTTAATAAAACAGCTCTTGCCTGATCCAGTTGGTCCGAACACGCCGATCCTAAGTTGGGTTACATCATCAATAGGCAGACCTCGGAAGCTATCAAGTCTGGTCTTGTCGCCAAATTTGTAGTCGAACAGTTGAGCTCGACGAAGACACAGTTCGTGCTCCAACTTTAAGCGCTTCTCTTCCTCTGCCCTTCTCCTGGCTTCTTCCTCTGCGATTTCTTTCTCTCGCTGTCGCTGATACTGTGCCCTTCTTCTCTCAACTTCTTCTCGCTTTTCCCTTGCTATGCGCTGTTGTTCTTCAAACTCGTTTTTCTTCCGTTCATTTTCCAGCCGTCTCGCTTCCCTTTGCTTTGCCTCCTCCCTCTGTTGCGCCGTGTTATCCACGTAAGTGTACTGCGTCTCATGACTTTGACTTCCCTGAGAAGGAGATACAAAAGTTTTGATTTCTCATTTGCGCCACAAGATGGCTCGAGCTACCATTCTGAGAGGCGAAAATGTGAGTTAGGCCTGTTGAAAACGTCGGCCTACTGCTGTGCCAAGCTGGCTCTACTGCAGCACGACTGCAGCAATACACGTTTCAGACGTCGAATTTAATTTAGTCCAATTAACTTGTACGTTCCCAAAACAAAACAATTAGCACACTGCATAAGATGTTTTGAGACTGAAATGTTTTCAAATGTTCCCTTGTCAGGTTTTGCATCTGAGAAATAAGATGTTTTGTAGTAACCCCCACCCCTCCCACCCCCACTCCGAAATCAATTATAAGACAGGTTATGTGTGTTTGCACAGCCAGTTTGTTGCTGTTGTCAAGCTACATGTTTAGAATGAAATTAACAAGAAATTCTGAAGAATTTCGGGCGGCGGATAGTCTCTCACGCCCCCTCCCCTTTTCCTAAGGAACAGAGGTTTACTTTAGTAGTTCGTGGTTTCCGGTGACCTGTTACGGACAATTTTCACTTCCGGTATTACGTAAACATAATATATAGATTTAGCCAAGCCTAAAAACAGAGCCCCCCCCCCTCCCCCTTTTTTTCCTGGCACTTATTAATTTGTGAAAATACTCTCATTCAAGTCGTTAAATTAAAAAAAAAAAAAGAAAAAGTTCATTCCTCGTTAAGAGCCGAACCTGTCACAACGACGTCGTAAACCGACAATTAGTCCACTAGGCCATGAGCGTTTATTCTTGTCTTCAGATGTTAATGTTGACAAGCTGCCTATCAACATGAAATAGACCGCCGTAAAAGCCATGGTTGTGGACAGTAAAAAACAAAAAGAACTAGCTCTGCTATATTTGGCGTGGAAACCGCTGCAAAGGGCTGCGAACTCAAGCGGTGTGCCGACCGAGTTCGCAACAGAACCGACAAGGCAAATTTGAATACGGGATTCAGAACACGCCAAAAACACGCCAAAAACACGCGATTCAGCACAGGGTTTTATCTAGTGTAGGCCACTTCACGTTGGTTCCCCTGTGGTGCGGACGTACGGACATGTGGACGGTCACGGGACTATTACGTCACTACCAGAATTTCTTGGCTTGATAGCAGTGATGGTAGGACAATACAATAATACAATACAACAATAATCTTTATTTACCCACGGTCAATTCATCAGCTATAATACATTATTAAGTAAACTAACAAACTACGTCTAATCTAAATTAATGATTAAAAACATATGGTAAGAACTATAATTAAAAGCTGCTTTCCACGAATGCCGTGCTTTAAAATATACCATTAATCAATTTTTGGAATTGCTTGAGGACTTTGCTTGCCTTACTTTAGACTGTTCCATAGGACTGCGCCACTATAGTTGAAGCTATTTTTGTAATAATTTGTGCGCAGTAAAGGGACATTGACTTTACTCTCAGAATCCCTCAAGCTATAGGCAGTGTCACGGTTTACAAATCTCGAACATAGATACTCGGGTACTAACCCATGTAGAGACTTGTAAACCATTGTGGCTCTTGAATTTGTGGCTGACAAGTTAGGTTTTTCCTACCTAGGAGCTCAAATATGTTATCAACATCAGCGTCATAATTTGAGAAAGTCAAGACGCGGGCTGCTCTATTTTGTAGTTTCTGTAATTTGTCTTGTAAAGTTATACCACAGTTTCCCAAGACAATATTGCGATAATCAAAGTGAGGTTGTGTTAGAGCCTGATAAATAAAGTGCAAGGTAGCTTGAGGGACAAGATGCCTTACTCGTTTTATGGCCCCAATCCCAGAAGCGATCTTCTTGGTTAATTTATCAATATGGCTGCTCCAATTAAGTTTGTTATCAATGAGCGCTCCCAGTGATTTAGTAGTTCGCAAAGCATGATAGGGCTATCGATCGATTCGAGCTCAGTTGCAATGAACCTTCGTACTGTGCGGATCTCAAAGACCAAAAAAAATTCAACTATAAGAGCTGGAACTGACAAAGATGGAAGTTTCTCCGATTCTTGTGGTGTAATTATCCTTTGTTTACATCTGAATATTTGATGTAGCATTTTGACGGCTGGTTTCATGCATTGATTTATTGAACGCGTACACGTGGAGACTTCAATCCCGGGTTTATCAGGAATAAGCCTCTTTAGTAACTTATATGTGCAAACATCTTACCATGAATAGCCTCTTGGGCCATGAAGAACTTATTTCCAATCATCGAAAGTGAGAACACAGATGCCCGGCTTTCTGAGGTCTTGTAATTACTACAGTTGTGTGAAATCGTAAGTTTTGCCCGATGGATAAGCGTCGAGTACGTGTCAGGAAAAACCTTACGAATGTTCATTTTATAGCAATAACAGTCCTTTAACTTTCAGGGTGTCAAAAGGATCCATTCAAATTGAATGAGATGCAAATAAGTGGCTGGGTATTCTAAAATCTAGCCAGCTTCTGTTTCTCAAAAATACCGTTGATGCAGGATGTAGTAATCCTGAAGGGCTTGTCTGAAATTATACTTTCACAGCTTAGCTAAACAAGGCTGTATTAAAATATTATTGTTCAAATTGCTAGCTGTCAATATGAATTAATTAATTTGTTTTGCTTTTGAAAGTAACTGATTATGACAAAGTTAGTCTGTGATTGAACGAGAATTCCACTTTCTTTGGCAGCGGACATGAAAATCTGGCTCAAGAAAATTTAACAAAGCTCTGTTCAGCGTGTAGAATGTGTGACAATATTATACACAGTGCACCGATATTTTGAAAGCATTGACTCATTTACCCACAAGGACCTCAAGCAGAAAATAGTTCTTAACCCTTAATACAGGGTTGTTGGGGGCTTTGCACTGATTATCATGACAAAATTATCGAGGTCACAAAGAACCTGTTTAGCTTGGATCCTTTTAAAACTAGTGAAAAACTAGTGAAGCACATTAGAACAACACATCCAAGGTCATTTCTACAAATCTGTCAATTCTTTCAATGAGTAAAGTGATATTTTTATAATTATTAGAATGCTGTCCCAACTACAGAGCAATCTCTAACTAAACTTGACCTTTGAGCATTTACCCCTTGCAAACAATGGCCCAGTCCTTCATTTGTTTACTTCAGACCTCTACCTTGTTGAAAAGTCAATGGTGGATCCAGAGAAGGGGCCAAGGGTATCCCCCCTTTTTGTTGAAAAGGAAATAAGGCTGGATAAAACAGACTAACATACAGTAATATACATGAACAAAACAATTATGGATCGAGTTATACATTTACTCCAGACTACAACGAAGCAGAGTGCAGATTAGCTTGTGTACAACAGCATACTCCACTCAGAAAGCATCTGATTTTTTTGTCGATTTACTTATAGTCAGAATATAGTACAGAATAATGCCAAGATATAACTCCACAAAGGTTTGTATTTTGTTGTCTCCCCTCAACCACCATTAAACTTGGACCCCACCCTCCATGAAAGTCTGGACTCACCACTGGGCACCAAGTCTGCCGGTTAAGCCGAGTAACAGAAACTTAAGGGGTGTTTACATAATACAGGTTTGAGTTTCATTTCCTCTTATGGCTCTCTATAATGTTACCAGCACAAGATTTCATACCATTACGAGTCATACCAGTGCCAGTTTATTCTGGTTGCTGTACCAGGTCAAGATTCTCGATCTGGTGCAAAAAGTTGTACAACAATCATGGCAACACGGAAAGACCACTCATTTTGGTGTGAAATCTGTCTCCCGGAAGACGATTCAGTAGAAAACAAATAAAGATTGATATCAATGTAAGAAATTGATAAAGAAGACTACAGTTGTGAGTTCCATTAGAAAAGGGATATTTAATCAATTTACAGTTCTCAACCCTTTTATGGGTCGCACTAGCTCTAATTGTAATAACAACTTAACTGACAAAGTGAAAAGGATGTTCAATCAATAATTCACAGTTCTCCCTCAATAGCTCTGGATTTTATTTCTTACAGCAGACCTCACTAACTTCAACCCAACCCCCCCCCCCCCACCTACTCACAACTATATTGAACTGAAAATATTGTTATTGTTTTCCTTGGTTGATCTTGCTCATTACTATCTCAAATTTTTGATATCTCAAACAAGTTTTGGTTTCTCTTGCATATCTTAGATAGCACCGTGAATTTCCAATTTGAGTTACTGATCAATACTGAATTTTTTTAGCTTTCTCAATAGTTCACTGCACAGAGGTTGTAAGTTAAGAACCTTAAGGCTGCTGCTTAGGGGATCTTAGGAAACCAATCTACAACAGATGATGTGACTATATATTAAGACCCTAAAGCCCAACCAATTTTGGTCATTTCAGCAAACAAAATGTGATTCTTGAAAGTTTGTTGTATACAGGGCAACAGAGCAGACCGAAGAAACCATTCTGCCTCTTAACCTAAGGACAACAAAACAAAGGAGGGAAAACACTCATTGGGATGCCACACCATACTGTTGTTACTTGTCATAATTAAAATAAGACGATCACTGGCGTTAATATTTCGCGGGTAACTTTCGCATCTCGCAGCGTGAGAGTAATATTGGAGAGAAAATTCGACAACTTAAGCAACGCGTAATTCTCAAACTAGAGCAGCGCTATCGGGCGCTATATGATTTTATAAAAGCAAATTTATCCATCTTGATCTTGGTGTAAAATAAACGGTTTTAGATTTTTGGGTTAGCCTACAAATTCGCAAAATGTAAGACCTACTCAAATATCATGAAAGGACACGTTGCTCGATCCACCTTCAACGAAATTGTGCTCAAACTTGACTTACAAGAGATGACCAGATCCAAAAATTTCAAGACATCTAGATACACACCAATCCTAATTATTCTTGTTAAATGTAAGTTGCATTGGGGACAGATAGCACGTTAAAATGACAAGAAGTGAAGCACACATTCCCGTCAAAGGCGGCCATGTTGATTTCTCGTCCTGGTTAAGAGACTGCTCGTGATTGGCTAATATAATGATCCACCATGCCTTTCGGGCCGTGTCCAACCACCACTGGCTTGATAGGTTACCAAATTTCTTTGACAATGGTGCTCCGCTGACGCGCTATGCGCGGGCTCCGCTATTATTTTATTCAGAAGGAGAATATCCGGTATTTGACAGAGTGGTTAACTGATAACACCAATAGCAACTTGAGAACTTTGTTTGTTTGTTTGTTTCTCGGCTGTAATCAGTGACCTCTGTACGACTTCTAACAAGACACGTGAAAACCCTGTGGCTTTACTTGGAGAAATAAATCGTTCTTAAACCGTAAAATGTTTTAGCCTTCAGGCAAGGGCTCCATTTAGATCCTAACGACACGAGCGCAGGCTAATTGCAATCTATTTCAATTTATAACAACGATGCAGGTCCATTTTCATTTTGAATTTTTTATTGGCCTCATCACTGAAGGCAGCGAAATTCAGATATTCACGGGAATCCAGTGACTTCTTTTCCGAAACCGAGAAAATGGACACTATGATAAAAAGAGAAAATTGTCCTGAAGATTCAAAGCTAGCAAAACAAGCTATGTCTGTTGGCCGCGCGGGACTAAATGTAATCCGAATCACGTGCAAGAAATACAAACCAAAGGTCATGTTTAATATTGTTTTTAACATTTTAGTCACGGGGAAAATGTCCACTGAAATGCTACCTTTGCCTTGCTGTTTGATTTTCACGGGATCGTCCGTCCAAATATCGGGCACCAACGATGTAGCAGCTTTGTCACAGAAGAAAGGCGACTACGATATGAGTTGCTTTATTTCAAAGTCAATGGGTTAGCTAGCCCCAAAGACAACTCGAAATCGCACTGACTCCACTAAGACCACACAAGGCTTTCAAAAGCAAGCTGTTGACAGGCAACTTGTTATAATACGGGTTTTGTTAAACGGTCACGAAAACGATAACAATTGTTATTTGTATTTTCCTACAATCTGCATGCTTATGGACGTCCAATATGGTGCACTGTCACGATCTGTCATGCCCACCGTATTCCCTTAAAAACACGTTTTATAAACACGTCTGCAGCGCTTCTAATGTTTTTTGTCAATACTTAACCCTGAAGTTCTCTGCGATCTTAGATGGAAAATTAAATTCAACTTAAAAGATCTTCAGCAAAGGTCATCTTACTGTTTATTCACTAGTATGTCCGGTTTCAAACCTGACAAAATCTATGTGTTTACGTCATTATAACAGGAAGGCCATTGTTCAAAGGCCGCGCGAACCCAAGAAGACTAAGTGAACTGACGGACGACTAGTAACGACGAAAGTGAAAAACAAACAAGAAATTCTGAAGAATTTACAGGCGGCAGATAGTCTCTCACGCCCCCTCCCCTTTTCCTAGGGAAAAACGTTTCTTTAAAAAATCTTTAGCAGTTCGTGGTTTCCGGTGACCTGTTATGGACAATTTGCACTTCCGGCATGTAAGGAATTTTTAATGTAAACATATTACCGTTCACAGATGATTATTCGAGAATATCCGGTATTTGACAGATTAGAAAATAATATTGTAATCTTATATATAATACGTGAAGTGGATTAACTGTTCTCCATTCATCACGGCAAAACAGCGAAATTACAAAAAGCCACAACCACACCATTTCTATACTTTCCAGGCAAGGATGTGCGCAATTTGGTTTTAAATCGAAAAGATCCACTTTGGAGAATTTGCAGAAAAAGTCGCACGTTTCTCTCACTAAGCGAACACCGCATAGACTACGAGCAATCTCTCTTTCTGCTCAGAGATAGTTGAGGAAAACGAACAAGCGAGTGAGCACGAAATCGCGTGTCAAGCCGCTAGTGTAGTGATTTTATGAGTGGGCGTGACATGCGTATACGCACGACCTCCGCCTAAAAACGTTCATTTTACGAGTCGGTTCGACGTGCGCGTACGCAAGGTCGCCGCCTAAAAATTGGAATACGGTGTCGTATTTGTTACTCTTGAATTTGTTTTCATGAAGAATAGACACTGTTACGTCTAATGCTGTACATGTGCCTCTCATTTTTAGAAACAAGTGAAAAAATAACTTTATTAAGAAATTTCAACCTTGTTTCAGCCTTACATTTGCGGGTAGGTTCCAGGGCCTCAAAGGGGAGATGTTGGGAGTCCAGAAGCTCCAAAATTGTTTGTCGTGGAGCCCGAAGCCCGAACACCCGGAGCCCGAAATCGTTTTGTACTTGGAGGCCAGATGACTCTAGCTGAATGGAGCCCTAGACCCCCAATTTTTTGTCTTGAAGTCCTGGAGCCATCTACGTTTTTGGCGGAAAGCCCTGGAGCCCTAGAACCTTTTGGGACTCTAGGGTTCTTTTGATGTTCTTAAAATCCTGACCTTATGAAACTTGTATTCCAGTTTCCGCGGGAATAACAAGGTACTGAGTACCAGTAGTTGTAAGCGGCGAAAGGAAAGGCTGTTGTTTCGGTTGAGTCTCGAGGTCGAGGAGGGAGCGTAGGACGCTTCTATAGTCACACCGATTTTATCAGCCGGTTTATCCAATTTCATCCTCCTCTGATTCTAGTCACGAAAGTGAAGTGACCGGAAGAGATTCCTCCGACCCCTAAGCCAAGGCCGGAAGTGGCAAAAAGGGATTAATCCCCTTCCCGTCCCGAACCTCTAGGGCCATATTTTAGGGGTCCATTACATGAGGCGGGCTGGCCCGGTTAGCCGGGCTGGCTCGGTTTGCCGGGATCTCGGCACGTCTGTGAAACACGTTAAAAATCAACTTTGCGATCACATGGAAAAATCTCAGCCCGGCCAGCTGGGAACCCGGCATCGCGTTTGCCGGGGCAACCCGGCTAGCCGGGTCAACACTTTCTTGTCACTAAATTTTTCTTCAGAGCAAAACGGCTCTCCAGAAGATCGATATTTCTAATTCTATACTAGTGGTTTCCATTGGAAAGTGAAGTGCTGCGGGTAAAGCGCATACAGAGGAACCGTGGGTTAACGGCCAAAAGTGAATTTTCTTTTATGAAGACAACAGACGGCCTCAAACACCAATATCTTGGTCATTGGTGAAACGCGTGACGGACAAGTGCCCGTGACGGACGTCAGTGACACATCCGTGACACAGAAGTGACGAGTACGTCAGTTATCGGCCCCAAAATCTTCGTCATGAATGAAAGAATGGAGAACGAAGTACAACTATTATTTTTAGGCAAATATTTGACTCAGAAGAGAACTACTTTGCTTAAAAAAGCGTTTACTCAGATAAGAACTGCTTTGCCTCAAAAACCGAATCGCGTTCAATCCTCGCTTCATCGTGTAAAACGTTTTTCGTCACCTGCTTTCAAACTCTTCGCCGCCTCTGCGCAAAAACGTGGCTTCCTACACAAAACAGGTTTTCTGCGCTATAAGTTTTTCACATCCCACTTTATGGACGATCGAGTGTTCTTTAAGGTTCAAACATTAAAATGGTGTGTTTTCTTTCTGAATCGACTGACTCAATGAATATATTCAACACAATGAATCCTCGATAAAACATCGAATTTAATAATACCGCAGAGTTCCGGGAATTGCTAAAACTATTCTGAGAAACGTATCGGCTGCAATTCAAGATAATTTACCTTCACTTGCTTTCAAACTCTTCGCAGCCTTCGCAAAAACGTGGCTTTCTACACGAAACGTAAACGGGCGAAACAGGATCACTTTATCCGCTTTATCGACGGTCGAGTGTTCGACAACCGCCTCGATTCGAGGGCCACGAAATCGTGGCAAATTTGGTGATAAACTTACATCCTGCAGATCTCAAACGATTCTGGCTTTGGGCACAGGGAACCCAGGATGGTCACGTACGCAGCCTGAATTAGTCTGCTGCGAAGGTTTATCAGACTATTAAGCTACGTAAAACTGAAAATAATGCACCAAAATAATGGATTAGCGAAAGGAAAACACTCGAAGTAGCTACTTTTAGCCAATGACGTCACGTTAGTGACGACATATGGCTACTGTCAGGGCCTAAAATTCAACGATTTACGTGATGTCAGTCTTAGCTTCCGGTCTGTGAGACTGGGAGGATATTCTGTAAGACGATAGCTGGGGGTGTGTACCGGGACAAAGAAACCCTTACCTTATCAGCGGCAAATACCCTTACAGCTTATACTATGGGAGTACCCCCGGGCTTTGAAGCGTTTTACATTGACAAATCTCGATCAACGGGAACTATTTAATTTTCCTTCGAATGCGCTGTTTTGTATACTTGAGGTCCGGCAGGATTTTATTCGCACTGTAGTCCGTGCGTTTACTAAGCCGTGGTACAAACTTTCACAGCAACAAGACATCAGAAATTATACACAAAACGGACTCGTCAATTTCAGATTTCCTACTTAAAAGTTAATGAACGTCATGGCCGCAACGAACTAACTCGACTTATTTCGCGAATTTCTATGCACTTGCCAATAAAGCGTCCATAACTAGGTGAACCATGGCAACAAAAGCTCGCGACCAAGAAACGTGAATAAATGTTTCGTCCACTGCTCGCAGCAGCTCATAGTCGCGCCGCTTGAAATGTGATCAAAGCTCCGAGCTGACATTTTATACATGGGATCAAAGCGCCGAGCTGACATTTTATATGAAACGACTTTCTGTTGTTCTTGAGTCTTGCGAAAAGAAAAATACCCCTTAAACTGTCGAAAGAGCCGAACCTCATGGTCATTTTTGCGTGCGTGTTACAAAACATGAAACCATTTCAAACTAAAATCGGAAATTGTGCGGCTTGTTGTTAGATGCTTAAAACTGAAAAACTTGAAGGAAACTAGCTTGTGGTTCCTCGTGCTCCATGGCAACTGCTGGGCACTACGACACGTGCAGGCATTTTTTGCTGTTTCCCGTAAACAAAATCTAGTACATGTACTAGGCGGGGGCGGGGGGCTGAGGGGTTAGGGTGGGACTTACCGAAGGTGTAAAAACCCATAGGTTGTCAGGATAAATTTCACCACATTGTGAAAAAAAACGTCATTTGCTCTGCGCACATTGCGTGCCTATGTTTTCACACGATAGCTTCTAAATTTAGCCGCAGGCGGGTATGCTTTTTAAATAGGCTCAAAATGTCCAAATGTCAATATACATGTTCAAATCACGCAATATGTAAGTCCGAATTTCAAAATAAATGTCGAAATGTCAATATATAGTCCGGCAGATAAGTGTCAAATAAGGGGTGAGTACTGCACTTTGGATAAAAGCGTCAAACTGGGCACGTTAATACTAGACATCATGGAGAACATTTTGAAGATTGGAGGGAAGCGGGATATGCTCTGTGTTAGCCAGAAGAGGGTGGTAAAAGTAGTGGGGGTAATTATTCAAAATGGCCGCCGCCAGCGATACTTCTTTGGTGTGGAAACATACAGCATAATTGTCTAAAACAATGTCTGATGGTAATGATCTACTGAAATACGTTTAAGGATTACAATAATGCTATCAAAATTGGCATAGAAGGTTTCTGAGAATGAAAAATTGAAAAGATAATTCTGTGGTCATAATTATGCAAATGACAAATTTTAATTAATTCATACTTGATGATTGCATGGTTGTAGCTTATTTTTTCATTACTAACGCCTCAAACTTTACACGAGACAACCATAAATTGTTCGTTCTAAGTAGTAAATGCCAGAAATGAAAAAAAAAAGGTTGTCTTGAATTGACATTGTTTATCCACTATACAAAACACAAGAGTAACTAAACAGCCATAGATACCTACTGCAAATAATTCCACTATTTGAAGAGGATGTGGTTGATACAGGGGACCATCTTGGGTGTTACCTACATGTACAACTCACTTGCATTGCCAAAAGCATGTGGAAATACATGTATGCAGCGATTCGATTTTGGTACTTGTATAAGAAAACATACTACAACCACATATGCGGATTCATTCCTGAAAACATTGAATGGCAAGGAAAGCTTCCACGCACACCAGGCTAGCACTCATGCTCTATGTGTTAGTTCAAAAGGCACCGCATCTAAGGTACAAAATTCTCGCAGCGTGAAACCAAGCTTCGTGAGTTGTGCGCGTACTAAGGGCGCACCATAACGATTGCAATAACATTTCTGGCAGACGGAAGGAGTTCGACAACCTGGCCTAGGATAGCTAGATCAAGCTATCGTTAAAAGACACTTCTGTTACTTCTTAAAAGAAGTAAGAAAAAGCCATTTTACATTCTAGAATTGCAACGAGGTACGCGTCCTTGGTTTGCACCTAGATGAGATAATAATGCTTAAAGTTGGCAAACTATCGAGAGAGTTATACTCTTAACGGATTATGCTACTTCATGCCGCAGACAGGGACTTGTTCCGGGCGATGTTTGAAGTCGCTATCGACTATCAGGGTCACTATCAAACTGGAATGCGGACGGGACGTTTACTCGGGTACATTATGTAACTCGCGTAGTTCAGTGCGTCAAACAATAACAGGTGCAGTGCATGCGCCATGACTAGATGGGGCACCATGCCGTGTTATACGGAAAGAAGAAGGTGCATAGCTAGATCGCTATAGAGTAAATGCAAGAAAAACGTTTTTGAGGGAAGATGTTAGAAAACATACTACTTCGTCTGCTAAGAAGTTCCTTCCGTAACCCCTCATTTAGACACTGACAGGATAAAAAGCTGGCTATTTGTTGGCGTTTTGCTCCTTTAGCGCTAAGCTGCCGAGTCCAACAATGAGATCTGTAAAGGCTATAGAGGAAGGAGTAAATTTGCCAACGAAAATCTGTTTTGGAAGTAACTGTGCTTGTGTCGTAGAGAATGAGAAATGAAAGGACAAACAACAGAATGAATAGAGTGTGTAGTGACATGCTTCTACGTTCTTTAACTGCATCATAGTTCTGCTGTGAAACAGTTAAACAGGTAAGCTTGAAGGTAGCCACCGAAATTATTGAGGAAAAAGCGAAATTGTGGTTAGACGATTCGACCAGTGTAATTGAATTAATTAAATATCTAATTTGCATAATTTTGACCTAGAATAAAGCGATCCCCTGAATTCAGTTAAATCACCCCGAAAAATGTTAACGTTTTGTTTTGATGGAACATTTAACAGGCAAACATAACTAAAAAGACAATTCAACACTGTATCAAGTTACTTTTGCTTCATTTTTCCAATAATAGTCTTTATAGTCTGAATGGCAGCCATATTGAAAAATCCTCCCCCCTTCCCGCCTGCCACAGATCCTATCGAGATTGCCGCTAATCTTTAAAGCGTTCCCTGTGATACCTATTATTAGCGTGCCAAGTTTCATGCTTTTATCATAAAGTGCAGAATAGTTTCACCTATCTGCTGGACTGATATATGTCCAATTGCAATATATGTATCCGCAGTTTACAAAATATATGTCCAAGTCGATGTATGGGGGTCTCGTTTTATATTGCCTCGTTTCAATGTAATTTTCCACATATATATTGCGGATGCAGTTTCGACCTATTTCGGCATGCAAACTTATGCAAATGAGCTGACCCGTATCCCGCGAAGAATAAAAGCGAGGCTGCACCAAACAACAACATGGCGGCCCAATGGATTCCAAAAGTTGATGTGTTCTTCGAGTCTCTTGTCCGTGTGATACACGGAGCCAGAAGTCATTTGTCCACCAATCAAATAGACAGCGCAGAACTCTGGTGTCGTCGACTAGACGAGTACGAACGAACACTGACGCTTTCAATGTCTAGAGTAGAGGAATCAAGGTCTGATCAAGAAACTTTCCTTCAACATTTGCAGATGTTGACTGCATTCGTGACTCCATGATGAGGGTTGATCCAATTACTTCGACCTTACGAAATTCCAGGCGTGTTGTAAGAAGAACCTACAACGTTCCTTGTCCGAATGCTCTTTGGCAAGCGCTCATTCTTACCCCCTTTGTTCAACTTTGTTTATGCATAAATTCGAGCTAATCTTTTTTCCTTGCAAGACCAACTCATTTTGAAATCCAATATTCCCTCCAATCACAGAACCTCAGTCCCCTTTTATAGGTTCTCATTTCGACTCATTACACAGTCAGAATTACAAGTACAGAATTACAAGTACCAGCTGCTGTGATTCATCTTCTTGTTTGTTGCTACATGTTTATCTTTTTATTCGTCTGAAAACAAATGAATTCAGAAACTGAATTGTCACGGATGCGTGTCACTTATAAACAAGAATTTGAAAATAGAAATAAACATTATTATTATAATATAATAAGATTTAATGTTTATTTAAAAAACTTACCAGTCCAGACATCCAATTTCATTGTGTTTTAAATGTTTCATTTATTGGTATCATGGCTTCAAGTAGGTATATATGGCTTTACCTCGGTGTAAGAACCTGTGAAACTCACGGATGGCGTAAAATAAAGGAAACAAAACATTTCAAACAACAGTGTACAGCATAACAATAGTTAGAAACAAAGAAAATCTTGTCAGGTTCTTACACCAAGGTAAACCCGTATATATTCACCGCAGAGGAGGTGAGTGGTGGTGGATATTTACCAAGCCATGAAGTGGTCAGGTAAATATCCACCACTTTTCACCTACATTGAGGTGAATAATAATGTTTCAGTTTATACCTTACAAGTGAACAGACAGCCCCAAATAGTGTTTTATTTTCTGTAAATAGGCGAAATTCCCACAAGGAAAACACAGAAGCCATTTTGCATTGCTTGGAGGTGAGTAGCACACACTATACACACTCACTGACAACCTCAGGTCTCATTTACATTGTTCAAATGCAGGCATTTGGATGGGAATCACAAGTTGATAGAGCCCTACGGGATTGTCATACATGGTGCCATTGATGGGTGTTCACGTTTGATAGTTTACCTGAATGCTTCCACTAACAACAAAGCAGATACAGTTCTTCAGTTATTTCTTAATGCTGTTCAGCAGTACAACCTTCCATCTCGTGTAAGAACAGATATGGGAATGGAAAACAGATGTAGCACCGTTATGCTGGAAAGGCGTGGTTTGAACAGAGGAAGCATAATAACTGGGACATCAGTCCACAACCAATGTATTGAGCGTCTGTGGTATGAAGTTAATAGAATTGTCTGCAGTCGGTTTGTAAACATTTTCTGGTATCTAGAGAGAAATGGACTGTTCAATCGATTAAGTGATATCCATCTTTGGTCCTTGCATGTGGTGTACCTTCCACTGATTAATAAAGCACTACAAGACTTAATATCCTCTTGGAATCACCACCCTGTGACAACTGAATGTAACTACAGCCCACGACAGCTATGGATTGATGGCATGTTAAGAATGAGGAATCGCATTTATTCTGCTGTACAGGATGTATTGCAAGGCAGTGACCAACCTTGATCTACTCAATCATTATGGCATCGATGAAGAAGGGCCTGTGCCAGGTTTACAAACAAACAACAATGTGGTGGTTCCGGAAAATGGAGTTCAGCCAAGTGAAAACTCCTTGCAACAAATTCAGGAAGTTTTGTCTACTTTAGATGAAGTCCAAGATATGGATGGTATTCTAGCAGTACACCTTTCCATGAATTGCCCCCCCCCCCCCCACACCCAACCCCTGCCTCGAAACTTTTTCCAGTGCTTTCAACAAGCATCAACAGCAACTTGTCAGCTACTTCACTCAGAGGAGTCAGCTACTTTTTTCCCTTAATTGAAGTAATTAAAGAATAATTCTTTCTAACCTTGTTGATACAGTCAGTTACTCTGCTCAAACCAGCTGCCTACTTCAAACTTTATTGAAATCCCTGCTTTTTGAGTAAGCTACCCCTTTTAAGTGAACAGATAGTGAGTCAAACTTCTTTTTACATCAATTAAGTTTCACTCAGTTTTAAACTTGCCTGAAGTCTTCAACAGCCAAATGTACTGTTTGGTTACAATACAATGTATTGTTAATATATAGAAATGACATTGATTTCATAAATCAGTGATCAGTCCATTTTCAGTTTGCATTTTAGAACAACATGAATAAAGCCCCCTTTCAATGTACATACTGAACCAGTACTGTCCTCTCCACCCCCCTCCCCCACTTTTCAGTATTGCTGTAGGCAATTGTACCCTTATGGTGCATTAGCCAGTTCTCGTGATATTTCAAATGAAAATGAACTCATGATGTGCCTACATTGTGGAATACATGCACCTTAAGAATTTAAACATTGCGTACAAGTGTCCAAAACAACACTGTAGTATTTAAAGTAGTTTTTCTACTCTTTAAGTTTATAAATTGAAGATGTGTTTATTACAGGAAAGAAAATCAATGAGGCCTTTTCTCATTTTTGTTTTCATTTTAGAGCAACATTAGGCACTATCAATGACACTACCTCTTGAGCTGTCAGGTTTACCAACACTGAAGAATCTCATTCCGTTTGTTTTTGGTGATCCATTTCTTCCAAAGGGTACCAAACTGAAGATAAGTTTTCGAGGGGCACACTTTGCAGATGCAGATTCATGTTTTGGGATCCTACATTTACCCTGTGACCATGTGAATTACAGTTCTTTCTAAAGGGCAATGAACAACTGCGTAAATTGTCAGTTTGTTGGATATGCAAGAGATGAAAATCCACCAGTACTGTTAGAGAATTTGAATGTGAATTGTTGTTGAGTTCAAGGGGTTTTTCCATACAAAAGATTTGAGGAAATCGGTTTTTACACTGTACTGCTCAAGATTTCTTCTTTCTGTGATGACAGTGAGTTACTGTTTATATTGCATATCAGCATTTCTGTGTTCATGTTTTGGACCATTAATGCTACTTGACATTTCCCTTTCTTAAAAAAAATAATTTTGGTTCCAGTTTGTGTGATAGATATGGCATAGCCTGTTCCAGGCGTTCAGATAGTGGAGCGCGAGGGAAAAATAGAGCGAGCGAAAGAACGGGAAAAAAACGAGGGGAGACTGGGGAAGAGGACGAGGGGACGCCTGTGAAATTAATTTTAAGAAGCTCATGACGGTATACCAGGATCTGGTATACCCTCTGATTGGCCTAATTTGACACCTCCTGTCAACACCAGAGGGTTGTTGACGCAGACAAGAAATGCGATATGGCGTGCCCGTGCAAAGGTCATCCTCCATCGAGTCACGCACGGTTGAATAACTGCACGGCAAGCGCTTGACGATTTCCCAAATGTGGATACTTTACAAATGGAATAAAAAGATTGTCATGAAAACGTGTTTCTGGGAAGAGGTCTCATCGCCTTTCTTCCAACAGGATTTGAAAATTGCTTGATCTTTCAACTTTTTCCAAGGTTAATCAACGCATTGCAAAGAAACGCTGTTTCTAATATAATTGTGGTCACTCCGCTTGTCGCAATCATGAAAGACCAAGTAGACCAGCTTCAAAGCATTGGAATTAGAGCGCTGGCTATCGGAGTATACGAAGAAGGAAAAGGAAAAATGGATCGGCTAGATTGTTTATGAAGGTCCTGAAAGCCTGCTGTCTAAGGAATAGAGAAAAAGAACAACAACAAACATATCGTGGCCATCGCAATCGATGAAAGACGACGAAGTTCATTCTGTCACGGAGTGAAAAGCTTTCTGTTCATCAATTTGATAAACCGATGTGTACATAAAGTTGTCTGTGCTTCTCATTACCTTTATTGGTCCAGTAGTGGAGATGACATTTGCGTTTCCGTATCGCAGAAAATTTTGCAATGTTCATTCGGCATGTCAGATTTCTTAAAGCATCATCTACTTTTCCCAACGCTTCAAACTCGGGTGAAACCTATTTCGGTGAGCATAATTACATAACTTTCTTGTTTACTTTGACCTGACGCTGGGTTCATGTTTCTCTGCCGCTGTCGGCGGTCTAAAGTAGGCGGCATGGGCTTTTTAAAATTAATTTCACAGGCGTTCCCTCGTCCTCTTCCCCACTCTCCCCTCGTCTTTTTCCCGCTCTTTCGCTAGCTTTCTTTTTCACTCGCGCTCCGCTATCTGAACGCCTGGAACAGGCTACATATGGCATCGCACATCTCTCAGAACATGTTTGGCAGGTTTTGTTGACTTTTAAGTGAATCTGAGCAACTATATTTACAATAATTACTGCATGGACTCTAATTAGAACATGACTGGCAGTGTAACTATGTTTACATAATACTTCATATGATATAGAGGGTAAGAGAGTTTGAGTTAATTAATAATAAAAGTTAAAATTCAGTGTTATTTGCCTGACAACTTTATTTATACACACTGGATACTCAGCTGCCCTGAGTTACATCTCCTCAAGGGTCAAGAAATGAATAATGTGACTTTTTGATGGAATTCAAGGCCAGTAGGCCATTTCAATTTATTAAAATTCTAACTTAACTCTGAGGCTTAGGGGAATAAAACAAATGAAATTTATTTCATTTCATTGTTTTATGCCCCTAAGCCTAAGAGCCAAGTATGAATTTTAGTATATTATTGAAATTTGCCCATTATCATTTTATTGTAATGTATCAGCCTTTAAAAACTTCTTTTCTATTTGGGGTCATTCTTGTTAGAATATATTTTCCAAGTAGGCAAAAATCTAATGCCCTTTACCCCAGATGATCATTTAATAGCACAATTTGAAGTATGAGCTGACTGTGCAATGTCAATTTGAGTTGTGTAATCAGTTCAGTTCAGTTCATGGTTCCAGACCTGCCAACTCTCACGGTTTCACCGTGAGACTCACGGTTTGGGGTATCAACTCACGGTCCCACGATTTGGCCTCCAAATCTCACGGTGAATCAGAAAATCTTGAAATTGCCATACAATTCAAGTAGTATGAAGCAATATTGAAAAATCCTTGTTGAAAATGGCCAAATTTGTCACATCTAATGTTTGAGGGAAACCTGTGTACAATTCCAACCTCATTCCCGTGGAACATAGGTGTGCTTATGTCTCTGGGAAAGCTAGAGCTGTCAAAGTTAAGCCTCGCGTCGACAGCGAAACAGAAACTGACTCTTCAAAAAATGCGGCGAAAGAATACAATAGGTAGCGCAAATAAGGTAAAGAATACTTGAAACAAGAAATCTTCCATTTTTATTTTCATTTTACGCATAATTTGGAAATCTCCAGGTTTGAGGTCCAAATCTCCAGGTTTTTCTGGGCTTTTTTGCAAAGTCTCCAGATTTGCATGTTTTGGAGGTTGGCAGGTCTGTGGATCTCACAATGTTAGCAGTCTATGATACCTGAGAAACAGTAACCATGAAATGGTGGCCCTAGCAGCGACTCTTCTACTGTCATTTAAGCTTAAATAGTTAACAAGATCAACCGTACCTCACTGCCTTTCCAGAGTCGACAAGTTGTTTCTCAAAGACCTGTGTCAACTTCTGCTTGACTTGAATTTCCGACGTGTCTTAAAGGAGAAGGTCACTCCAGAAACGGTGTATTTTTTTGAAATCGCCAATAAAAAGTCTATGATACCTGAGAAACAGTAAGCAGTAAGTCAGTCTATGATACCTGAGAAACAGTAACCATGAAATGGTGGCCCTAGCAGCGACTCTTCTACTGTCATTTAAGCTTAAATAGTTAACAAGATTAAACGTACCTGACTGCCTTTCCAGAGTCGACAAGTTGTTTCTCAAAGACCTGTGTCAACTTCTGCTTGACTTGAATTTCCGACGTGTCTTAAAGGAGAAGGTCACTCCAGAAACGGTGTATTTTTTTGAAATCGCCAATAAAAAGATAACACCAAGTTGAGTTACTGACCATGGTTTTAGCTTCTAAAGTGCATCCGATCCCACTGAAATTCATCTCCAAAGAGGGCCAAAATTCAACACTGCAGCCTGGCCGCTTATCCTTGACGTCAATTTGTTTAAGGAGACCAACGGTCGGGTAACGTGGGCTCTTGGGAACGAGATTGCGCCGGGGGGGAAAGGTCTTCTCCGCCTCGTCAACATAAACAACTTGAAACTGGCGGGAAATTTAAAACCCAGCTGGTATAACATAGCTAATAGGTGGTTGGTACTGTTACAAATTGCCTGCGTGTGTTTCGTTTTTATGTTGCGAAGGAAAAATGCCATCGTGTTCAGTTCTAGTCCAGTTCTGGCCCCTCTCTCTCTCACGCAACGCTCCGCTCTCGCAGAGAGAGAGGGTCCAGGGACAATTGTCTGCGCATGCTCGTAATTTTAGCTAGTTTCCTAGCTAATCGCTACTGCGCATGTACAACGAGATAAGACGAATAAGAAAACAGAGAAGGGAAGGGAAGCGCTGGCGGACGATTTTTTTGTGCGGTCGGCAAAAAGAAAATAATATTTCCCGAATTCGATCGTGTTTGCTCCATGTTTGGTTAGTTGCACTGAGCGATTTCCTCTTGCAGTTCAGATTATTTTTTCAGAAGAAACGGTTGCTGCGAGCGTTACATGAATTCTTGAAGTACTGGGAAACAGAGGAGTTGTGGTCAATTCAAAAACGTTGGATACGGGAGCCGAGAGAAGGCTAAAGCTTGAGTAATTACGAGGACTAACTGCCAATTTTGTGGTATTTGCTGTTGATCAAAACATTTTTCTCAATCTTTTTTGCAACACTGTAACTAAAAACCTAAATGTTTTTGGAATTTTACCAACTGGCAGTCTCCAACTGCTTCTTTATAGGTTAGTTAAAGAAGAATATATATGAAACTTTCAGAACGTTATACAGCTGTAATTGTTGTGCCTTTGCATCAGTAATGAAGGCCCTGGTTAAGGGCTATCGAACACAGGTTTCAGACTGTTTTCCAGGGGCGTTGGAGACGAACGCGCATACTTAATGAGCTCTCTATAGTTTATTCGCTCACCTCTCGAAACTCGCAAAATTCGCATCCATACTATGTTGTTTCCAGAACCAAAAGTAAGGTAAAGAAAATTTAAATGCGCCAAAATATTGTCGAAAACTTCCGGGGAAAACTACTCCTTGAGCGAAGTGGCAGATGTTGTGCCCGGGTGTTGTGAAACAATCTCATTTGCATCGGGCATATTTAATGAGCTTTCTCGCCTTCTTCATTCTACCCTCGAAACTTGTCTAAATTCGTTTCAAAACTCTATTCCTCTTCTCTCTCGAATAAATAAAACTAATGACAGTGCAGACATGCCACAGACATTCCAATCCACCAAGTTAATCTTGAACTAAACTTGAAAAGTTTTCCGAGTGTTGCCAACCTCACTCGCCACAAATATATTTTCAGTCGGGTGAAATCAACATCCTGCGCTCTGATCCGCTCTGATTGGTTTAGCGGGAGCATGCCCAGACAATTGTCCCTGGACCCTCTCTCTGCGAGAGCGGAGCGTTGCATGACAGAGAGAGGGACCAGAACTGGACTAGTTCAGTTCCGGTTTGCAATAACAGGTCCGAAAAAGATAGAGTGAGAGGAGTTAGTTTTCACAGCTTATGCATGGTTCAATTTTACCTGTTACCACCCCCCCGGGCAACCCCTGGGACAAGTCCAGCCCTTCGGTCCCGGGGTTGGGGAATTGTTTGAAGCCTTCTTGTCCCGGGGGGAGGGGGCGGGGCAAATCAAATATAACTTCTTGTTGTTCTTGTGAAGTACGTCACTTCTCGGTTGACGCCGGAGCGCGTGGAGAAGACTGCCTATTTCCAGGTAGAATCTCTAGAATTTGTAGCAGACTGGTTAGAGAAGAATAATCTCTCAAAATTAAAATCTGTATTCGAAGGTACTTTCATTATAAATTGTTAAACGAATGTGCGTTTGATGCGTACTCGAATGGATGGCGTTCGTCACAAACAAAGAAATATTTCTTCAGCGTATTTATGTTCATACTAAGGGATGGACCATTATTTTTTTGGAGGCGGGCGGATGAAAAATCCTGAAAAAAATTGTTTGCAAAATCAAAAAAGCCCAAATAAATTGTTTGCAGACATGAAAAGGAGAAACTAAAAAGTTTGCAGACTAGTTGATACATAGTTTGATTTATATAAGTAAGTTTAGTCCTATTTGTTAAAATGCAAGATATCACTGCAACAAAATGATTTGCAAAATCTGGATTCATCAACTGGTTTAACAGGGTAAATTAGCCACCACAAACTAATTCAAAAGTTGACATTTTGAGTGTTAGCTATTCATTAAAGCAAATGAACTAACACTCAAAACATCAGTTTTGTCACTTCTTTCCGGTGGCTGATTTACCAAATTGACTTGGTTGATAAACCCCAATTTCTGTTTTTTACTTTTCCACCAACAAATAGGCTCGTTTAGTTTATTTCTATTCTGGGTAGTTTTTTTTTTTGCCTATTTTAGTTAATTTATTTTATGCTGTAATTATTTCTATTTATTTTGGCAAAATAAAATGGTTGTTGTTGTTGTTAAATCAGTAACTAACCCCTTTATTAAAAATAATCTCTTCTGAGGACTTTGAAAGCATTAAATGTTAAATTTAGGTTATTGTATTAATCGTTTCTATAACAAGAACTTTTTGTAATTGGATAGCTGTAATCGGACAATTATGTTGTGCACGCGTCAATCAGGTGCACTGAAATGGGTTCTTTTTATAGCTGTTTCTCCACTGCTTACAAAACTGATAATTAAAAATATATCCCTGAAGGGCACACAGATTTTCTAATCTCGCATTTAGTTATAGATAGGATTAACTGGACTTCCTATTGTATAATGCAGGGGTAATCGTGCTCGTCATTTCAAATCGTCCTCGCGCTACGCGCTCGGCTGATTTAAAGTAACTCGCCCACTTACTCCCTGAATTGTGCTCCACTGAGTCCAATTACTATTACTAATCAAGAACTCTTTGAAGTGCAATGAAACTCTAACTAAGAGAAAAGATTAAATTCCTGGGTTGCATGTATTCACTAATAGTCACACTGGCTTTTCAACAGGGTCCTAGGCTAGTTTGGGGTCTGCCTAATGTGCGAGCCAGCGAGCCATGCGAGTCATGCGAGTCATGCGAGTCACAGTGCGAGCCACGCGAGTCAGGCGAGCCAGGATGCGAGTCATGATTTTAACGCAAGAAAATGCTTTTAAAACATGTTGTTGAGCAATATAAATAAAATAAAATAAAAAATAGCCACGCTTTCGTGATTCTGAAAACGTGTTAAATAGTACGGCATGCCGTAAATGTACTCATTGCGTGTTAGGCTCAATGTATACATTGTGTTTTGCTGCTCGGAACATCAAACCAGCGCACATTTCGACGAAAAATAGCGTCAAAGACGAGTATATGTGTTGATTGCAAAACGATTTATTCCAATCGACACACAATCGAGTTTTGGATATACATGTAAACATCAACATATGAAAAAGACATTTAATAAGATTACAGATTACACACACTACCGGAAGTAACGCATTCTCTATTTATGTAAATAGAAACATATTACATCAATTATATTATTCAATTATCTACCCCTTCCTCACCTATGGTTTATTAATTTGGGGCAATACTTATAGTACTACTCTTAAACCCTTAATAACTCTTCAAAAGAGAGTTATACGTACTATAACTTTTTCAAAACCGGATGAACACTCTGAGCCTCTTTTTAAGGAATTAGAGATCCTTAAATTAACTGATCTTGTTACCCTTCACAATGCACTCTTCATGTATCACTATTACTATAATCTTCTTCCATCTTCCTTTGAAAATTTCTTTCAAACAGTAGCATCTGTACACTCATACAATACTAGGCTTGCTTCTAAATCGACCTATTACATCAATACCATCAAAACAAACTATGGTAAATTCAACATTCGCTTTGCAGCTGTAAAAGTTTGGAATCACCTTGATGAAAGCATTAAATACCTCCCCCTTAAAACGTTTAAAAACAAAGTCAAGCTAAACATCTTACAGTCTTACTGTTCATGAGTTTTCAACTGGTAGTTGTTTATTTATTTTATTTATTTATTTATTTATTTATTTTTACTTATTTATTTTCTTTATTTTCTTCTTTTCGTCTTTTTTTAATTGACTAATTAATTGCTTTCACCAAGCTTTAGTGCCAACCTACCTCTGTACTTAAACATCACTTAGTTTTACTCAGCTCGATTAGCTTTTTAGTTATCCTGAGTAAACATTACCTATTTTGTATTAATATATTATATTGTAAAGTTTAATTTTTTTTTCCTTTTTCTATTTGGTAATAAAGCTTGTTGTTGTCTTATTATCAGAACACGGCTGCGACAGTTCGCGGCATTTTGCCAATACTGTTCCATTTTATTGTCTGTTTACTTATATTTTGTATTTTTGTAAGTAACAGACAGTTACGGGCTCGGACAGTTCTATATTAACATTCGGTCAGACGACGGTGCTTTTCCCTCCCAGGACTGACGAAAGATGTAGGGGAAAGGCCTGATCGAGGCTAGTTTTTTTCGCTCAAGTTGTTATGACTTCGAGAGGAAAGTCATCGTTTCCTCATGGATACACTCTAGAACTACAACTTGAAGTTATCTTCCAGACTCAGTGCAGCTAGTGTGGATGTAGGATTTAAAAAATGGTTCGAAGACCGAAAGCTTCCTTTTTTAATTATTTTAATTAGCGAATGCTTTTATGAGGCTTATCATTTTTAGAATATGTTATTAGACTCGATGATATACTTTTTAACCCCCACAAATACTGTAAGTGAAGGTGAAGGTAATGAAAGTAAATCGATGAAGAATAGTACTTAACGTCAACGTCATTTGACCTTCCCTTGTCTCTTACCTTAAACTGGTCTAACGAAAACTCAGAAGAACTTGGATGTGACTTTTACCATTCTTCCGCTACGAGTAGTAACTGCTCGAAGAAAAGTCATTTCGTCCTCGTTGTCTACTTGATCTTCAGATGTCTGAATCTGTGTCATATTCTGATTCCTGTTCACAATCCCCTGTATCTCTGCTACCTTCTCTTGACATTTCGGCCGCATCCTCTTGTTGTTCGTTCTGCTCAACATCTACAGGAGCTTCCGAAGGTCTTGTCTGGAATGTCACTTTCTCGTTTTGCGCAACAGAAGTGGCATACATGTTTAATGGCAGTGTGCCTGCTTTAAACATCGTCGTTTCCTGACGCACGGTGCGTTGTCTGACGGCCTTGCCGTAGTTTTCTGCCCACTCCCTCATCAATTCTTTCTCGCAGCTGTTCAGCTTCCGTATGGGCTTTAGGTGGTTCATTTTTGAAAGAGCATTCAGTGGTGTCATTTGAGGAATTACAGGGTAGTACGACTTCTCGTGGGTAAAGTAGTAAGCAGCCCACCGTACAACTCGTTTGATGCTTTCATAGACAGGATTTGCCAGATTTCGAGCATACTGTAAGCAAGCCGCTGGGAAATTGATCCTTAAAATGACCCATAGCGTGGAGGTTTTCCACTTGGACAGTAAGGCAAGTGTTAAGATCTACTTCGTAACTTGTGTTGAGCTCTTTTAACAGCTCTGCGAGATCTTGAAGACCTTTAAGTATCATGCTAACGGACGATTGCGTTTGACTTGATATAGTCCCCTTCGCTCCCATGGGTTTGCATGGTTTGTCAAAGGTAGAAATCACTTCATCTGTTGATCTCTTCAAGTAGCTATCCAGGACTTTCAGGAGCTCTATAGCGTCAGCCAATGAAATTTTTGCCACCACCTGATGTTTTTGGTGAACGGAGAAGGCTTTTTACAACATCCCCAAAATGTCGAAGATGTATGGTCTTTCGCTTTGCGTTGCGCAACTCAGCTTGTGTTACATCCGGCTGGAATAGCTGTGTGGATGTCTGTAAACAGCTGTATACAGCCAGAACATCTGCTTCTCACAATGAAGCGTTTAAATCGTTTTCAAAAAGTTTCAGTTTTGGGAGAATAAACGACCCAGGCATATAACATTTTCGTAATGGGGAATTGAACGAAATCCCGTCACAAACCAAAAAAGGATGTAGGCTGCTTTGACCTTAGCGTCTTTCAGTGACCATTCACAAACACGTGCGAATATTAAAAATAACTGCTCACCTTGTAATGCTGTTGTCGACGGTGACTTTAAAAAAAGAGGCCTCTCTTCGTCCCACTGTGCCTGTGTGTTTATAGCATAAGCTTTGCTGCCCTCTGCGGACTTTGCTAACCGGCAGAGTTTTAATTCAATACAGGATCCAAGACCACGCTTTTCCGACTCAGCTTTCAAACCAGCATACTCTATAATGTGCCGCCTTAAAGCTTCTAGAGAAGAATGCATACTGGTGATCGGAATACGGATTCTTTCCTTCCCTCCAAGAAAAGCCAGAGTTCCAACAGATTTGGGGTCCACATAATAAACTACTCCCTCTAATAACATTTGTTCATTGTCTGTATTGTCGGCCATTGTAGCTGGCATACCTGGACTGACCCTGACGGCAGTACAAAGGTCACAAATGTCATGCGGAGACTAAGGTCTGCCCAAGGCCATTGACGTCATCAGAGATTGTTTTAAAATTGATCTTAATTATCACGCAGTCTTCAAAGGCTTCAAATAACAAAGCAGAATCCTGCCATTTGAAACTTTAAAACAGGTTAAAAAAACTCCTGTGAGGATCCAAGAAGGCCCAAGAACGTTACCACCCATGTAATCCATTTTCAGGAGAAATATTTCAATGATAATCACGAATATCGGATAATCTTTTTTTATATTTCACGTATCACGACAAGCACAACATTCACAGTTCACGTATTATAATTTCACACTTTCACAGATCACGGAAATTAAAACCGTTTGATCACGTATCACGCAAAACCCCCTTTCATCCCCTCTTCAATTGTGTTAGTTTCTTTGGGGTAGCTGGGATTTCTTGGACGAAGCTGTGTACCATGACTTCCATGTCTTCATTGAGGTCTTGTTGATCCTCAACAGTTTCATTCAAGTATGCTCTTGACAATGTGTCGGCAACGAACATTAACTTTCCGGGTACGAACTGCACCGTTAAGTTGTATTTCTGCAATCTGATCAACAATCGTTGAATTCTTGGGGGTGTCTGAGATAATGGTTTTGTCATTATCGCCTCAAGTGGCTTGTGGTCACTGTGTACCACAATGTCATTTCCGTAGACAAATTGATGAAATCGCTCGCACGCGAATACTATGGCTAATAGCTCTTTCTCTATCTGAGCGTAGTTCTGCTCAGCGCTGGTGAGAGACCTTGATGCATAAATGACAGGGTGTCCTTCTTGAATGAGACAACTCAACACTTTGAGAAGCGTCAGTTTGAATTGTGATTTTCTTCTCGGGATTGAAATATTGCAGGACTGGGCTGTTCGTGAGCGCTTGTTTGAGTTTGTCCACCGCATTTCGGTGTTCATCGTACCAGACCCATTGTGTGTTTTTCTTCAGCAACGCACGTAGAGGGGAAGTGATTTCTGACATGTTAGGAATGTATTGTGAAAGATAGTTCACCATTCCGAGTAGGCGTTGTAGGTCTTGTTTGTTTTGTGGTTCTGGCATGTCGATAATTGCTTTTATCTTGTCAGGATCAGGGTTAAATCCATCAGCGGTTACGATGTCGCCCAGATATTTCACTTGGTTCACTCGTAGTTGAACTTTACTGCGATTAAATTTGATATTTCGCTCTCTAGCACGTTCCAGCACTTGCTTGAGGGAAATGTCGTGTTCTGCTGTGTCTTTCCCAGCGATGATGATGTCATCATGTACTGCTAGAACTCCGGGAATATTGCTGAAGTTGTCGTCTACCATTCGTTGCGCCACGTCGCTGGCTACACAAATTCCAAATGGCATTCGGTTGAATTTGTATCTTCCGAACGGGGTGTTGAATGTGCACAGATAAGACGATTCTTCGTCGAGCTTTTTGTGCCAATAGCAATTACTCATGTCAATCACAGTGAAGAGTCGCTTTCCGCTCAATTTGCTGGATATTGTTTCAGCTGTTGGCGGCTTGTAGTGCTCTCTCTTGATTGATTTGTTGAGATCTCTCGGATCTAAACAAAGTCTCAGTGAGCCGTCTTTTTTCTCTACGATCACCAGACTATTGACCCAGTCGGTCGCTTTGTCGACTTTGGTGACTACACCCATTGTCGTTACCCTTGCCAGAGTTTCTTTGAGTTTGGGTGTGAGGCTCAGGGGTATTTTCCTTGGTGGATGAATTGTGGGTTTCGCATCGTCACGTAGCTCAATGTGGTATTCGCCACTTACTAAACCGAGTCCATTGAAGACATCTTGATAGTTATCAAGCATTTCCGTTTCGTTTGTTTTCACTTCACTCACAGTGTTGTGTATACTAATTAGTTGTAAATTTCGGCATGTTTGAAGTCCGATTAGTGGTTGAGCTTTCTCGACGGCGACAACGAAGAATTCAGCATCGACGGTTTTGGCGTCTTGCTTGATTTTCATGGTGCATGTTCCTTTAATAGGTACACCGATGCCCCCGTAAGCGGTTAACTTGATTTTGGTTGTCTGCAATTTTGGCTTTCTGGTGAGCTTTTCAAAGGTGTGTTCCGGGATAACATTGCATTGTGCTCCGGTGTCAATCTTGAAACGGATATCTTCATCGTTCACATTCAAGTTAGTGAACAGTTCGTTTTTGTCGTTTTGTGACGAGTCTATTTCTCCAAGGAATAGTTCGTCATCCGTGGCAGTATCGCTGCGTTGCTCAACCTCGTGAAGCTTTTGTGAAGGAGAATTTGTAGTTTTGCTGCGGCACATGTGGGCGAAATGATTTTTCCCTTGACATCTGTGGCATGTATAGCCGAATGCTTTGCATTCTCTTGGTTTGTGATGGGCACCGCAACGACCACATGGCTTTTTGCTCTGTTGTCTATCCTTTTCTTTGCTCTGAGGCTGGCTTCTCAATGGCTGTTTCTGTTTCTGGCGTCTTTTGTTGGTGTGCACAGCTGCTGCTTCTAAGGATGCGTTGTTCAGATTTTCTGTTTGAGTTTTACTCGTTTCCGCGGCTCGCAGGGTATTGATTGCCACTTCAAGTGTTAGTTCATTGTTGCGTAAGAGTCGTTCTCTTATACCATTGCTGTCTATTCCACACACAATTCTATCTTTGATAAGACTATCCTGAAGAGTTCCAAATTCGCAGGTTTTAGCTTTTGTGCGAAGATCGGTGACAAAAGGGTCGACTGACCGGCCGTTTTGTGCACACGAAAAGAATAAATAACGCTCATATGTGACGTTTTTCTTGGGCAAGCAGTAGGCGTCGAATTTTCCAATGAGTAGTTCTATCTTGTTCTCTTCACTCTCTGTGAAGGTGAAAGTATCGTATACTTCTAGCGCCTGGTCTCCAATAGTATGCAGAAAGACTGCGCATTGCGTTTCTTCGTCTTTGGCGTCTACTCCGCTAGCTTTTGCGTAGAGCGTCCATCTCTGCTTCCACTTTCGCCAATTTTTGGCGATGTTTCCATCCATTCGTAGAGGTCCTATGGGCTTCACGTGTTCCATGATTGGCCACTTTCTGACACCATGTAATAAACTTTGTTTAATAAGAATGGAAATAAACTATGAAGAAGACTCGCTCGATGTCGTGTATTCAGGTCCTTTCATTTATTGATCTACTCTGTAATCACATGGGAACGTGGTTAAATATAAAGATCAGTTGTCGGGTATAAAATTACATGTCAATCAAATACAAGATGAAGGTGATATTATTACAGGTAGAATTGAACCATGCATTACCTGTGAAGAAACTGCCAGTGGCTAAGCAGTGGCTTGGCCAGATTCGCCGTGACAAGAGGCTCGGGCTGCCGGAGCCTTGATATGTGTACGTATGTAGCGAGCATTTCAATCAAGACTGTTTCGAAACGGAGTACCGTTTTCAGCTTCTCAGTGGAAATACCCACATAAGATCTCTGAAAACTGGCTCCGTTCAACAATATTCAAATGGAAGGCACCTGTAAAAGTACCGAACATCAGCGAAGCTGAACAAGAGCGAAAGGAGGAATGCTAAAAGTAAAAATAAGCAGTATTTCTTTAGTCGCGTTTTCTCATCTGCAGTAAAATAAAGTCATGTAAATCCTATATCCGTGAAAGAAATCATTCTACGCTAAAAGGGTTTGGTTCGCGGGTTCCTTTTTCTCTCCACCCGTCTCGAACCCGTCGCATTTCTTTGCCTGCAGTGGAGGCTAATGAACTTCGTAAGAAAAGCAAATTCTTTATAAAATTAAGATTAAAAATTCCTTCTCAGAAAAATTGTTTCTTCTACCTGAAATAAGAGCCGAAAAAAAATACCTCGTGCGGAACATGCCTCAAAACAACTTTCCGTAAAGTTGCGAAATGTGCCTACGTTTTTAAATATACAGGTTCTAAAATCGTTGTTGGGCCCGAAATCTTCCACTGATGCGACATCGAACGATATAATGAAGCTGACGACGACGAAGTGGAACAAAAACTAAGGCTCAATTTGAGCCTACTGTTTAATTTAACTTACAAAGAGATTTACAGGCGTTAAAATAATTTTCGACTCAATCTTTAAATACACGTAGTGCCAATGTACCTTCCATCTTGTTTCCGATTCCAGATGCTCAACACAACAAATACACTCTTTCGGCGTTAATACGGTGTTATTACTACACATTTCCGGCAAGAACACCAGAATGTGCTCTCCAACCGCTCGTTCAATTCATTATCTTACCTGCTTTCATCATCAGCTACATCGCGGACACGTTCTGGCTCAAAACGGTACGGTTCAAGCGCTGCCATTTTTATGTTGACGAGGCGGAGAAGACCCTCCCTCCGGCGCAATCTCGTTCCCAGAGCCCACGTTACCCGACCGCTGGTCTCCTTAAACAAATTGACGTCACGGATAACCGGCCAGGCTGCTCAGTATGATTCAAAATGGCGTCGTGCAGTAATGAATTTTGGCTAATTTTGGAGAGGAATTTCAGTGGGATAGGATGCACTTTAGAAGCTAAAACCAAGGTCAGTTACTCAACTTAGTGTTATCTTTTTATTGGCGATTTCAAAAAATACACCATTTCTGGAGTGACCTTCTCCTTTAAGAAAAGCAGAGTGCATCCACATAACATCCTAATCTCTACAATTCTGCTTTCTGAGAGCCTCTTGGCACTTTCCTCAAGCTCGGAGATGGCAGTAAGGAAACGTCCTTGTTGAACAGCTGAGAAGTTGTACACGTGTTTGTACAGGTAAACGATTGCCTTCAATCCCGGACATATGGAAGTGTTCTCTGGCGACGCAATCGCCTTTGACTGATCCTGCCACCATAATTTGCCGCACGGTTGAAACTAGAAGCAATTTCTCACGAAGTATGGCTGTTGGCGGGAAAAGCTGCAGTAGCTGCCGCCGATCGTGATCTTCGAAAGTTAAATCTTGAGGACAGCTCTTTGTTTACGTTTTGTTACTAGAATCCTGTTGAATTGAAGAACCTGGCGCCGCTTCCCTTAAAGTTATCTCTGAACTCACAAGTTCTCTCACGAGGCGTTGGATTCTGTCTTCTTCCATTGCCGCCATGTTGTTGTTTGGTGCTTCGCTTTCATTCTTCGCAGGATACGGGTCAGCTCATTTGCATAAGTTTGCACGCCGAAATATATGTCAAAACTGCATCCACAATATATATGTCGAAAATTACATTAAAACGAGGCAATATAAAAAGAGACCCCCATACATCGACTTGGACATATATTTGTTAACTGCGGATACATATATTGCAATTGGACATATATATACTGACATTTCGACATTTGTTTTGAGATTCGGACATACATATCGAAAATTGAACATGTATATTGACATTTGGACATTTTGAGCCTATTTGACAAGCATAGGGCAGGCTGGCTCGCCTCATGTAATACCGGGCTGAGCAGTCATCTCGGTAAACCGAGCCACTCCTGTTAGGGGCCGATTACATGAGCCAGGCTGGCTCGGTAGCAGGGCTGGCTTGGTCTACCGAGATGACTGCTCAGCCCGGTATTACATGAGGCGAGCCAGCCCGCCTGCAGCTAAATTTAGAAGCTGTCTTATGAAAAGATGGCTACATCAAAGAGTTTTTACAAAGTGTTTTTCAAAGTGTTTTTACGTTCGCTAATCCATTATTTTGGTGTATTATTTTCAGTTTTAAGTAGTTTTATGGTCTGATAAACCTTTATGTGTTATATAGAAAGAGAAATATCGATCTTTTGGTGAGCCATTTAATGCTCTGAAGCGAAATTTAGTGACGAAAACGTGTTGGCCCGGCAATCGCGATTACATGGTAAATTTTCAGCCCGGCTAGCCGAGATCCCGGCATCGCGATGCCGGATCCCAGCTAGCCGGGCTGAGATTTTTCCCTGTAATCGCAAAGCTGATTTTTAATGTGTTTCACAAACGTGCCGAGATCCCGGCAAACCGGGCCAGCCCGCCTCGTGTAATCGGCCCCTTAACCTAGCCAGCCCGGCTCATGTAATCAGCCCCTAATTAGAAAGTGAAAGCCAAGGCCAGAACTGTGGGAAAGTGATTCTCAGATCTCCAGTTATATTCGAAAGTGAAAGCCGGAAGTGACCGGAAGTGAAGGCCACAATGGTGAATGCCCTGATTGCCCTCTCATGAAAAATTTTAGCTGGAATTTCAGTCGTTGCAATTTAAGAAACAGCCGAGAATCTTTTCTGTTTCTAATCTACGAATTCTCTGTTGTTGTTTTTTATTCGTTTAGGGGGTTGATCCCCTGAAAAACACCCGCTTTTCTCTCCTTCATATTCGAATGTGAAAGCCGAAAGCGACTGAAAGTGAAAGTCACACAAACAGTGATCAACAGTGTGGAAAAGCTTCTTCCAGATTTCAGTTATAACGCCAAGCAAAGGAACAGCCGTGACTCTTTTCTTTTCCAGTTTTGCGAATTTTCTGTTTTAAGAATTTACCTGAGAAACTGAAACGTTTTGGAACGAAAGAAATTCTTTGTTGAGATTCCACTTTCCGGGAAATCGAGGAACACTTTGGCGGGATAGGTTTTTGTGCAGGGGGTAGCGTACAATGTCTTTGTGTCAGTTTTTGTAGAGAACAAAATCAGACTGGTATACATAAATGGCTTTCTCCACACAACGTGATCCTTGCTGTATGATCGTTCTCTGTTGTAAGATTTTCCATCCAAGAAACGTAACCAGTTTGCCATCTCAAAGAACTACCCGGTATTATGTGTACACCGAAACTAAACGCAAAATAGTTCAAATTACACATGTACATTTGGACAATCATCTTATCCTAAAATAAAAAGAAAGTCAAAGAATCTCGTTTAAACTGCGAAGATGTACGACGTGAATAAGAAGCACAAATGTGCATTTTGCGATAAATACAATAACCAGGGACAAATTTGTCAAATGTAGCATTAGCGACAAATTGAAAAACATTCGACAGGATAATCATTTAGAAGTAAAGGCCTAATCGCCACAAAGTTTCCAAAAACTTACCCCCATATTTAGGAATACAACTGCCGACTTTATCCTCTCCTCAGCTGCAAAAGAATGCTTTGTAATATGAAAAGATAGTGAAAGAAACACTCTTTTCATTTGAATGGGGAATTTTCCCCTTCAATGACCTCAAGTTTTCTTAGAATGTCGATCACGTGAGTTTATAGTTGCGGGCATAGTATTTTCGAACCAACAACCCAACGTCAGTAAAAAGTAATGGTCACCATTGCTTTAATTTTTTACGATTGCCATATATGTTTTTCTTTGTTGAAATCGCTTTTGAGTGAGAAGGAAAGGAATAGCAATGTTTCAGTGTCGGATCGCTATGGCGTTGCGTGACTTCCGACTATTGTTATTCTCAGGGTGACATAACAGCGATTAGATTTCTCGGAAACATTGCGCAAGGGGCTATCTCTAAAACGAGGGACCGGAGAATAAAAGAACGAGGAACGGGGAATGGGGAACGGGGAATCTCCAGAATAGGGAATCTCTAAAATAGGGAATCTCTAAAATAAGGAATCTCTGAAATGAGGAATCTCTAAAATGGGGAATCTCTAAAACAGGGAATCTCTAAAATAGGGAATCTCTAAAATAGGGAATCTCTAATACGGGAAATCTCTAAAATAGGGAATCTCTAAAATGGGGAATCTCTAAATTAGGGAATCTCTAAAATGGTACCGTGGCCGAGGGTGGCCATCGAAAGTAAAAAGTCAAAACCAAAAGTCGATCTTCAAAGTGAAAAGCCAAAATCAAAAATCAAATGTGAATTTACGAAATAAAAAGTCAATTAGCAAATTGAAAAGTCGAAATCAAATGTCGATTTCTGAAGCGCGAAAATCAAGCTTCGAATTCTCACTTCTCACTTTCGACTTTCGACTTTGACCACCCCCCTACCCCCCTCCCCTATTAATTCGGAAGACTTGGTAGCCTCGTCCAGCAGATTTCGCAACCAGGCCTAGCAAAGCCGTTTTTTTGCCATGTTATTATATAATTTTTCCATAGTTTCAGGTTCAAAATGTCAAAGAGGAAGAATAAGAGCGACTTCAACGCCACCAATGTTGCAGAACTTACAAAATATTTGCAGGAATGTCGGTTTCAGTAAGCGGATATTTGAAAACTTCGCTAGTGGAAATCGCCTCTGCAGTCGAAAGAATGGTTTTGCCAGTGGATCCAAACTTCGAAAAAGATCAAGTTAATGATGAGAGAATTTAATAATTCATGATAGGCTAATTCCGCATCCATTTTACCCCGAAGACCGTGAACAACTTCAACTCTTCGCCGCCGTTTGGGTTGTACGACATTTTTAACTATTAAATTTACCAATCCACTGCATACATTGCGGCCACAATGTGCATACATCCCCTATCTCAACCACCTATACACTTACATCTTGCCTGAAGTACACTACCTCGGTTTGCTCCTCTACCCTCAAGAATAAACCAGAGATCGTAGTACTCCTTTCCTTCATCCGTTTTGATTTTCATGAGAGGCCACACTTTGGCTACATATACATGGACACCCTCTTGATTCAACTGAGCAGTTAGTAAAGATTCTACATAACCATCACTGAATAAGCGATAATCTTCAAATGAGTTGTAAACGGCGAGCCAATGCTAGTCTGCGTAATCACTGCAGAGGTATTTCATAAATCAAACAACCCAAACGGCGGCGACGAGTTGAAGTTGTTCACGGTCTTCAGAGAAAATGGATTGGGAATTAGCCTGTCATAAATTATTAAATTCTCTGCATTATTGGTTTGATCTTTTTCGAAGTTTGGATCCACCAGCAAAACCATTCTTTCGACTGCAGAGGCGATTTCCATTAGCGAACTTTTCAAATATCCGCTTTCTGAAACTCGACGTTCCTGCATAATTCAGCCATATTCATGGCGTTGAAGTCGCTCTTATTTTTCTGCTTTGACATTTTGAATTCTATAGTAAAGGGAACTTGAAATAGCGACTCGTAATTTGTATACGTGTGGTTGTTTGGGAACCGAATGTCCGAACTTTCGCGGTTTGTTTACATCAAAAGTCGCGTGACAATACACGTGAAAATCTAACGCCGAAAAGGTGAAATCTAATCAATTGTCTGATTACTCGTGGATTCTTGTGGCTTGCCTGTTTGTTATATTTCTGAACGTTTGTTAAGCGACTTAATGTGGTTTTTACGCCGCTTGGCATATTAGGTACGTTAAATTTGTTTCCTTTAGGAACTTGATAGGTTTTTTCAGCCTCTCATGTTTATGTTTGTGACAATAAAGGATCTGAAATATTATCTGCAACGTGATGAGTTTCAATTCCCTGCTGATGTCTGTAACGCTGCGCCCGGCTTATGTAAAATTCTTTTGCAGGATGTGGTGTTTCGTATCATGGAGTGTGATCTATAGTCCCTCTTCGTCATGAAATTGAAGTTGTAGCTTCTTTATAGCTATGTAACGTGTAACAGATGGCTGAACCCCGCTTCAGTCAAACGTGTGAAAGCAAAGTAAATGAGAACGGCTTAAACACGAGCGTGGGAGTCGTGCAGGCCTGTCATCCCCATTTTACACGGTTGATCTGTGAGTTTTCTGAACTAGAAATAGAACACAAAATAAACGGTTTCAGAAGTTTGTACTGACCAATTTATTGGAACATTGAAAAAAAAACAAAAAATTCTTACCGCGTGTCTTCTTTTCCTCGTCCATGATCTGACACGAAAACTTTGCCCAGCCTTCTGCCCGTTAAGAAAATGTTAGGGGACAGGGGTAGGGGGGTGGTCAAAGTCGAAAGTCGAAAGTCGAAAGTGAGAAGTGAGAATTCGCAACCCGATTTTCGCACTTCAGAAATCGACATTCGATTTCGACTTCAAAAACGGTTGGAGGTAATTTATTAGTGCGCCTTTCAAGCAGAGATTTACATAACGCGAACTCTGAAATTCACAAACAACTGATGACCCCATTTGTTTCCCTGTCGACAATCATAGTTAGTATCGACCTCAGACGTTTTTTGAGGGGGGGATTTTTTTGGCCCGCTTCATGGGCCATTGATTTCACTCCGCGCGTTTGAAAAGAATGACCACATGATCACAATTTCGATGACTACAAGCTGAACCCAAGATCTGTACTGAAAATGCGATGAATGAGTGAACTGGCAATCATCAGAAATGCTCTCAAATAACGCCTTTCCTGAAATAAAAGGTCGCCCTTGAGGGAAAATTTGGAAAAGTGTCATCTGAGGCCAAGAAATATGACGGCGAGTTAAAATTCATTCACCGAAAGTTGAGCGTTGCTGATCTTTGCCGATCTTGCGATCCATAAACTTGTGATCACGTGGTTACTTTTTCAAACCGCGGAGTGAAATCAATAGTCCATGAAGGGAGCTAAAAAGACCCTTCTTAACGGACGTCTGAGGTCCGATCGTACTGTACATCGACAGCTAACCCGCCAGCCATGAAAACCAGAAACCTACGAAATGATCGAAATCAATCAGTCATAGAACGCGACCTTGACCTTTTTACCCCGCTAAGCTGAGCTTCTAAAGAACCGATGATATGATTTTAAGGTTTGCCATTTCAGAGATTTTCCAGTTTAGAGATTCCCCGTTTTAGAGATTCCCCATTTTAGAGATTCCCCATTTTAGAGATTCCCTATTTTAGAGATTCCCTATTTTAGAGATTCCCTATGTTAGAGATTCCCCGTTTAGAGATTCCCTATTTTAGAGTTCCTCATTTTAGAGATTCCCTATTTTAGAGATTCCCTAGTTTAGAGATTCCCATTTTAGAGATTCCCTATTTTAGAGATTCCCTATTTTAGAGATTCTCCGTTCCCCATTCCCCGTTCCCCGTTTCCGTTCCCCGTTCCCCGTTCCCCGTTCCCCGTTCCTGTTTTAGAGATAGCCCCCCCCCCCCCCCACTGCGGGTTTGTTTTACGATCGATTCCAGGACAGAAGGCGTGCCGAGATTGCAATTCTTCCAGTTGTCTAGAGCGAAAAGCAGTCTTTCAAGCCTAGTGACTGTAAAAAGAATTCTCGAGGAAAAGGCAACGATATCGAATCCGCTACTAAGTATTCATCTTGTCAACTGCGATCGTACCTACAAGCTCGATGCTGTCGAAGATTGGTTGAACGAAACGAAACGGAAACTAGGATTTGAGTTCTCTGTGGAAAAACACTACTTCTCGCATTCGGAAAGTCCGAGTTAAGCAGCAAAAAGATTCCCAGTTTGCAAATGGATTTCGCCGTGTTTGTCGTCCATGCACATGAATCTCGGCTATCGATCAACGAAGATAACGCTGGAATTGGTTACGCAAAGATCTTCACAGCCTTGCTACAGGCAACAGGTAAGAGTAGATTTAGTTCATGCATCTAAAATTTAGTGTTAGTTTCAGTTTTTATGGGGTATACCTGGAGTTCTTTGTGAGCGGTATAGAAAAATGTGTTGCTCGAAATTTACATGCGGAAGTACAAGAGAAAGAAAAAGTCATCCCACGTTAAATCAATCTCCCGACAAGGATCCCCACCCCCCCATCTGAAATGGTAAAAGTCCTAATTCGGGTGGTAGTAAGACCTATAGAGATACGTCAGCTGTCTAGACTGAAGCAGATCTGGAATACATTCTAACGGAACGGTGTGCGAGGGTACACAACATTTCACGAGTTGTAGTTCATAAATGTGGCGTAACATAGTACCTTTATTGGACGTACATATTCACTGTAGAAGGCGAAATAAATAGAGAGTACGATACATTCAGGCTCAACTCTATCGAGGCTGCACCTAATAAATGTACAAGCAGAAATAACAGTAGAAGTTTATTGGCTTTGCAGTTATTAATTAACAAGTGTCCTTTTTATGAGCACGACGTGACTATTCCATTTCTTGGAATAACCGCTTAAGGTTTTTGGGAGTAGGGGAATATAGGCTTTGCGTTCATAAACGAAGAGATGAGAACGAAATTCTTGATTGTGCATTTGCCTGGTGGGTGATGGCTCCAACAGAAGGAAATGGCGAGCGTCTAGCAGCTTCTATTATTATTGACATATTTCGGTCGGTTCAGCAAAAGCATCCAAGCCAAAAGCTTGTAAAAAAAATGCAAATATATCGTACCGTGAGGCGGAAGTTGTTTTATGAATCACAGTCACTTAGACTATGTGGCAACTGGCAAGTGCATGATAAAGACGAGTTTACCTACAACACTCATCAACGTCAAGTTAGAAAGTAAGCAGTCTTCCTCGTTACCTCAGATCAGACATACCAGCTAGTCTGCAAAACAGTTAATATATTTTCAGGCTTGTGGCTATTTGCAGGAGGTGACCTGCGCCGTTTTAGAATGGAAAGCCTGGAGAGAGAGTGAATACGAAGAGTGAATACAAAGGGTGTGAATACAAAGAGTGTGAACACGTAGAGTGAAACTGGGGAGAGCACCCGCCCTGCAGGCACGCGAAGCTCTCGCGTGTCAATTCACGCCACACGCCTTGCGAGTATTAACTTTCGATCAGGCCGAATTTTAGCATCGCTCTCATATTCTCTTACCTGGGTTTTTGGTTTTCCCTTTCTCACCTGAATGTTTCACCGAGCGAAACGAAAACACAGGAGCCTGAGCAGGTTGTGTCACTATCCCTGTTTTTGGCAATTCAGAAGAAAAAAGCGACTGCTTTCTTTTACTCAATAGAATCTCGTGACCCGTGCAACATGTCGCGTATTAAATGGTGTGTCTGCGTGCCTCTTCAATCCTCTTTCTATCCCAGCAGCCCAGGTTAACTGTTCTCTGCAAATATAAATACAGGTGATAATGTCATCATTGTTATCGGCGGAGATGATAACTACAAGAACGAAGACGAGGAAAGCAAAGAGTTTATTTTACGGTGGGCAAAGAGGAAGGTATCCTCACAGTTCAGCGAAGAATTTCTGGATGGAAGAAAGAGCTTCATCTTTTCTTGGAACAAGAAGCACAGAGAAATTCACGAGGAAGCAATGGTGCATTTCTTTGACACAAGTAAGAAAGGCCAAAATTTGAATATAAACTGAAACCGAAGCTTTACACCTGTAACGCAGCCCCAAACAAGTGCTACAGATCCTGCCAGAAGAAAGCCAGAGGAAACGAGAACACAACCGCGACCAGGGAGGAGTGATTCCCTTCAATACGATAACCGCAGTCAAGAGAGGAAAACAGGAGATGGATCTAAGAGTTTTTCACATGGTAAAGTGACAGGAGAAATTGCACCACCTTACAACAAACCAGGACAGCCATCAAGTGCTGCAGAATCTACCAAGAGCAAACCAGAAGAAACCAATCCACTACAGCGACCAGGAGTATGGGATCCCCATCAACATGTTGAGCCCTTTGAGGGAAAACAGTAATAGAGAAGTAAATGCACCATTGTACACCAAAAAAGCAAAAAGATCAGGTCAGTAAACGCTCAAAAGACCAACGAATACTTATGTTCGAGTATAGCCTCCTTCCGCAGTAGGGCGAGTGAAGGTGTTTTCTCGCACCTGCAAGCACCTTGCTTAGCGAACTCTTACCTCCCTAACATATGTATTTGGAAGATAAACTAAGTGTTGAGTATCGCGGTGGTCGCTCATTAGAAGTGGCCCTTCTGGAACCTCGCTCTAGTGAATAGCTGTGTTCGGCATTTTATTTAGCTCACAACACACAATCAATTCATTTGACAAGATTTTCTATTCAGGCCTTTTTTATGCATTTGCATTTTAGAGGTGCAAGTCATCATCACTATCTGCTGTCCCTGGTTGCTTTCAAGTAAAGACAAGTCCATCCTTAATAATACAATTACTAACGCCTTCAGCGACACTAGCAAAGTCTTTATGCTTGGTTTGTGGATGGGAAACTAGTGCTAGAAGATGATGAGCTCACAACGCTTCTGACAACCCAAAGCATCAAGACCATACCTCCCAATTTCTCCAAATTCCGCCTCCCTTTGGGACGGACCGATCTGCTTGCACTTCAAAAATTGAGATTTGTTGCTCCCTACAATAATTCCGCAAACAAACAACCTCTCTTCGCCTCCAACAAAACTTGTTACAGACAATGCAATGTCTCTATCAAGAGTTTCATCCACCTACTGGTCTCTATAACTGCAATGTTGCTTTACTGTCATATAAAAGGATGATGTTTAAGACCAGTCGATATCCTCTGAATGGAATAGTCTCTACTCGATAAGAAGTTGTTGAATCAGGAATCCTAGCTATATAGTAGACTTGCCAAAAGTCGTCTTCTTAAGCCAAGACGTAAAATAGGAGCGAAGAAGTAGCAAAAGATTGATCGTGCGGCCACACGAAGGGACTAGTCCCGGGGACTAGTCGCATTGACAAGTCCCTGTAGTGTTTACACGAAGGCAATTGTCGCACGGATAGTCCTATTTGGTGTAAAGCTGTTAGACCTTTTTAATTGAACTTATTTGGTTGCAAGGACTACTCGCACAAACACTGCACGCAAAGGGACTGGGCGCAGGAAAAAACGCATTTTTTCCTGCGCCCTGAAAGGGAGAAGCACAATGTGGCAGGACAAATCCCTGCGACTTGTCGCACAAATTCATGCCGGTCTCAATTCCTGTGGCAAGTCACAGCAACTATATTTTAGTCCCTGTCACTACATTTTTTTTTTGAAAAAAAAAATGGATAGTTAACTGACGTAGGAACTTCCTGCCCGTGGACTAAACGTATGGTCTAGTCTCTTCGTTAACAAAAACAATATTTTTTTAACGAAGTAAAGCTAATCATGTAGAAACACCAATTTAACTCCGTAAGGTTCCTGACTAGACTTGTTTAAGCAGTAAGCAGTTATTATCAAAATTTTGTTACAGCGGTTTTCTCTAACCCGCGCCTTTCAAGATTTCTTTCCCAACGGCCAAATGTGTTTTTGGTGGACGTCAATCACCTGTTTCTATGACAGTTTTTCGAATTCTCGCGCGCTGATTGGCTCTTGCTGATTGTCACAAGTAACACAATCCTGTCTGGGGCTGTGGATACCGTATTTACTCTAATAAGCTCCGCGTACGTTCATATAAGCTGTATGGGCATGTGCCGCTGATAAGAAGGTTTCAGTGTCCTGGTGGCACACCCCCACGCAACATCTCACAGGATAATCCCCCCGGCCTCAGAGACGAAGACAAACACCATCGGGCGCCGTTCTTTTAGGCTTTGATGACATTAGCCAGGACGTCACTTTCGTGACGTCATTGGCTGAAAATTGGACGCCACAAAGAAATCTTTTGTTTTAATTTAACGGTATATTTTCTATCTGTACGACAGAGCTACAACAGAACTACGTATTGCAAGAATTCTGGACAGAGAACGTAATGGGCGAGCAGTGAGACAATCACTTTGAACTGAAGAACATCGCTTATGATGAAAAGAAATTTCCAATGCTGTTATAGAGTTGCTTTGTAGTGGTTTTTTGGTTATACGGAATTCCTGCAATAAGGGCCGCATCGGGAGCACGGCGCTTATTTGGGGGCGGCGCTTATTTGGGGGCGGCGCTTATTAACTTTTTTTGTCCCAAATGCGGCGATTATTCGAGGGCGGCGCTTATTCGAGTAAATACGGCAAACTGATTTTGCGAATCTGTTGTGCCCTCTGCTTCTCAAAATTTTGTAACAGAACTAAGCAATTCTGGAAATATTCATTGAGGACACAATCGGTAATCTGTAAATGTTGATTTTTTAATTGACTGAACTTCCAGAAACCAACTGCGAAGAAAAAAGAAGAGAAAAGAATTTCTAAACAGCGAGAATCAGAAGTTTGCTGATCAACTGCGAACCCAGAGAAGTAATTCAGTGGATTTTAGCACTTCGTCGAATAGAATAAAGGTCAGTTTTATACAAATTTGCTTCCAAAGTTTACTTTCGTTTAAACAAGTTCGCATTGGGTATTTTCAGGCGCTTTGAATACATTTGTGAAGCCATGCTCGATTCAATGAATAAAACCTTTGCCGAGCGATTTTTCTTGGTACTTTTCAAGTAATAATTCAGAGTGTGCAATATTTTGCTGTCGGTTAGAAATATACAAAATCGTCAAAGCGTGGTTAAAACTTCCCGCAAGATTTTTTCTTTATTTCACTCAGTGCTAAACATGAGTACTCGATGGAGCCGTTCTGCAAAATAACCGTTCTGCAGGGTCATCATGAGCTGGCTGGCAACTTGTCAACCGGCATAGAAATCTTGCTGGCAATTTGCTGTTACCGAAAGCTTGCCGGGTCTGTGTTCACCAAATTATTCTATGGCTGGAAATTTAACTCTTCCTGTTGGCGTGACGAACTGTTGATATTATAGCTGGCAAAACGTGAGGATGTCACGCGGCGTGATTTAATGTTTCACTTCGTAAGTAGTGAAATATTTCTTTGCTTTGTCGGTACCTTTTGTTTTGCTGTCAACTAGAGGACGACCAGGTAATTTTTAATTGCAAAACGATAGTGCGAATTCACATATTTAAAAAGTTTGAAAAAAAATTTACTAGTCCTGATAAAAAACGTTTTGCAAAAAACTACACCAGTGAAAATTAAATGAAGCTATATATTTTTTAAAAATGCTTTTACTAATAAATGGAATATCTTGCAAAAAAGTCAATTTCTTTTTTGCAAGATAATCTATCAGTATATACTTCGCTATTTATACTAATAAATGTGTATAATCTTGCAAAAAAGAAAACGACGTTTTTGCAAAATATTCCATTTACACTAATAAATGTGCAATCTTGCAAAAAAGAAATCGGCTTTTTTTGCAAGATATTCCATTTGTTAGTATATGTTTCAGTAATGATACTAGTAAATGCGCAATCTTACAAAAAGGAAAACGAATTTTTTGCCAGATATTCCGTTTATTAGTATGTCCTTCATCATTGCTAGTAAATCCGCAAACTTACAAAAAAGAAAACGACTTTTTTGCAAGATATTCCATTTATTAGTGTATCCTTCATCACTACTAGTAAATGCATAATCTTGCAGAAAGGAAAACGACGTTTTTGCAAGATATTCCATTTAGTAGTATATGTTTCACTATTAATACTAGTAAATGCAATAACTTGCAAAAAGGAAAATGACTTTTTGCAAGATATTCCATTGATTAGTATATTCTTCACTAGTAATACTAGTAAATGCACAATCTTGCAAAAAGGAAAACGACTTTCTTGCACGATATTCCATTTATTAGATTATGTTTCACTATTAATACCAGTAAATGCATAATCTTGCAAAAAGGAAAACGACTTTTTTGCAAGATATTCCATTTATTAGTATATCCTTCATCACTACTAGTAAATGCACAATCTTGCAAAAAAAGAAAACGACTTTTTTGCAAGATATTCCATTTATTAGTATATGTTTCACTATTGATACTAGTAAACGCAATCTTACAAAAAGGAAAACGACCTTTTTGCGACCTTTTTATCGCTTTTATTTCTGCTGAAAAACGCAAGTTCACTCAAACGTTGAATGTCGGTATAAATTCGCCCACGACTGGGAATGCTTAAACACGGACGACGAAATATTTACTGTTGTGGCTAGACCGTGAATACAAACAGTGAACATAGCAGTAGAATCAAAATATAACGCTTCATAAACACGAGCTCGAGAAGATCGTCAGAGTCTGGGGCATGTTAAGGCATATCTTATGACGTGATATTCAAATCCGGTTTGCTAACCCGGGAATACCCTTGCAAAACAAGTTGACTCGGAATTCGTAATGTAAACGACTACGTACCAGACTACGCACTTACAAAATTACCTCAAACCCAGCCAACACAACAGCCAACACCACACGCAAACCACACGCATCGCTCGATAATATTCAGTTATTTTCTATCTTAAAGAGTCGTAACAGCTACCTCATTAATTGATCTCCTTATTAATGACCGATTCCTTCGTCTTCAACTTCTCGCCTCAAATAAACACTCATATCTCTCCCTTCTCAAGAACTATGATGTATCGATGGGGCAAACCACTAATTGCAGCATCATACTAATGCCATATATGCCGACGGCCGGTTAACGAAATACATTTTTCAAGTTTGCAGGGCAATCTTGAAAGGGTGTTCACTGCGGCAAAATGCACTGCGCACGCGCTCTATTTTTACTTCCTGTCAATGTTGACTGGCGAAAAATGTCTGATTGGTTGACGCGCGACCACGTGATCAAGCTCTTGAATTCAAGATGGCTACCAAAATATTTCTGAGTTCTTTCTTTCTCGTGGCGGGTGTTGAATGTTAGATTTAGAAGAAACGCAGAATTAAAAGGAACGAGAACAACGTAAGGGCCATAAGTTTTGTACAAGGTCGGTTGTGGATGGATAGGACCATTTGTTTTTGTGGTCGTCGCCTATAAATTATTTGCTTTGAGACTCGTTTTAGCACCTTTCGTTTCCTAAAACATCGTTTCTTTTACTTCAGCCCGAAGACGTTTAGCGTCGGATATAAAACGAGCTCTAACATTTATTTAGTTTGAAATCGCTCATTAGATGGATGTTTGACACATGGGACATGGTTGTAAATGCAAGAAAATGGAGCATTTTACTGTCCAAAATAATTGATTTCTTAGGAAGTCTGTACCAGTCAGGAAAACAGGTCAAGGAAAATGTAATGCCATTTGTAATCGGTGTCAACACTAGTTAAAAAAATTGCAAATTCACAAAGAAATATACGCCAATATAGAGGCAGTGTTTTGCATTGCAGAATAATATCGTGCCTGACCTTAGCAAAAGAAGCTAAAAGAAATGCATAACTGTGGGGTGGAGTTGGTACCTGCATTGTGTACCTCTAGAAAAATATTATAAATGCATTGAAAGAAATTAGACAAAGAATAACAATAAATGTTTTCAGATTCTCACATTCTAACAAAAGTTGTTCGTTGTCATCAGTTTTACCACCATCAAGGGTAACCCTTTTCTTGGTTAAAGATCTTAAATCTCTGGTTATGGCTAAAGAAACTACACCATTCTACTTCGATTCTAACTGGCTGTTAGAAGGCATATTAATCATTATTTTGCACTAAACTGCAACTGCTTGAACATTAGTTGTAGGTCACTGAAATTAAAACTGCAGGTACACCATGGCCTCTCCAAGATTATTATGAACACCAAGTAGCAGTTGTCTTCAAGGACAGCACAGAGTCCCAAACAGCTTTGAGAATGAGTTATTTTTGAAGGCCTAACCTTGTTTCCAGGAACGTGATAAATGCCCAACTGTTTTGTTGCTCCTACAGTTAAAGACTTGCCAGTCCAGTACACTATTTGTTCTACTTAAGAGTCCTTTCAATATTATTCAACTCACCTAAAGGCTTATGCGATGTTTACCCTGGAGGCTGAGACTGTTGAATATTAAGGTCTGGCTTGCAAAATGTTGTGGTATAAATTCTCAGCTACATTAGTAACCATATTATAACGGGTACAAATATTATTATTCAGCTACAGTAATCTTGTCTATTATTGCACCTACTGAGTTTAAAACTGAACAATCACACTGTAAAATGTCATCACAGCTGATCACGACATATGTAAGTAAACGATCCTGGGTGCATTGAAAAACATTTAATTAAACAAAATCGTAAAACACCACAATGTTATTAGAAGTTAAGAAGTAAACCAATTCCAATCATGATTTGATTCCATTATAAGTGTCTTTAGTTCACTAGAGCTAAAGTTTGCAAACTCATTGTTAAATACACTTCTTTGGCATGTAGGTGAACACCCCAGCATCAAGACTCAGTTATAATTAACTTACATCTGAATTGAAGTGGTCTTGACAAACATGCAGTAAAGGAGTCACCCCCTTCTCCATTATAACAACAACAAGTTGAAAAGATATAAGATACGAAGTGCTGCTGCAAAGATCTTGTTTATTTGTATTCTTTCCACAAAATATTGTCCTTTCATATGTGCACATTCATCACCATGCACCATAAATAATGTCCTATATTTGCCAACATGTGTTTCCATTTTTTTATGCTCAGCCTCCATGAAAACTGTTTCATCTAGGTCTGAAAACAAAACAAGCATATAATACACATGTTAATTAATTAATAAGTACCTCTTGGATCCAACCTTTGTACAACTGACAACATTCGAAACAAAAGGCAAGAAAGCATTTTTTTTATTCTGATCAACAAAGGAGGGTGTAATGTGGTAAGATCTGAGACAGGATACATTTTGAAAGCATTTATTAAGACTAGCATTTTGGACAAGAATGATGTTAGAACTAAAATGCCTTCTAAATACCTTTAATTGAAACACTGTACAAGTAGTCTATGATCCTGGGCTAAAAAGTGGACACTTATCAGAAACTCTTCCCTGTCCCAACATTTCTGGTGCTAAGGCCACACCTTAAGGTAAAGCAGGAATTACAAAAATTATGAAAAAGTATTTAAATCAAGTTTGAATACCATGTGCATGAAAATTTGTGACTGCCAAATTTGGGCCAATAATATTGTAATTTGCTTCATGACTATAATAACTGTAAGAAGATATATTCTTATGCACTGAAAACAGATCAGAGCTGGCAGATGGGTGTATAAGGGAGGGGCCCCAAGAAAAAAGGAATGGGGACATAAAAATGTTTCAGAGTGAAAATAAAATAAATTCCTTCAGGGTTACACTACTAGTGTGATGATAGCATGATAGCAGCAAATAAAGAATTGACTGATGACTTAAACCAACTTAAAAATTAAAAAATATATATAACACAGTAGAAGTATTGCAAATGGTTCCGGCTTGCTCATCAAGCAATGTTTATAGCAGGGAGTGAAAAATCTACTTGCTAAAAATTTGCTGGCCAAAAAATCATTTTTCACCAGCATGAGATATGAAATAAGGAAATAAAGGTTGCAAAAATTAGGGAAAAATAACGAGTAAATCTCCAAGTTATGCAAAAAGTCATGAAGAAGCTTAACTTAGGTGAACAAAATGAGCTTACAGTTTGCATCAAAATGTCAGAATTACGTAGCATCAACACAACTACCACCGAATTTACTGCAACATTCTATTGAATAGCTGTCTGTACGAACAACAACAACAACAACAAATCGAGAAATTTAAGCTTGTGTCGAAAAAAAAATGCAATAAGGTATTCACCATCTTCAATGGCTGGAAAATTTGCTCAATCTCACGGCCACAGTTTGTCTTTAGTCTGTATAGAATTTTAACTTTATCGAATCATCGATCTTCAGGTCGCCGATTGCAATCCGAGATAAAACCTATAAAAATAGTCTGCATGTCACACAACAAGGCACTTTCCCTGCCACGTGGTACAAGCTAATTCATATATCTACACAAAGCTCAAGAATAATTCTTTCGATCCTTTATAATACCTTTTTGTACCACGTGGCAAGAGACTGACACTGTCAAAAAACGCAAAAATAACTCACCTTTTTCGCAGCCCTTTCTAGCGAAGACATGATGTCAAGACGTCGATTTGTACCCGACTACAGGTTGGAAGCGACTTGCTGAACGGTGTGCTAACGTAATATTTTCCATAGAATAAGGTCCGCTTGAAATCGGCCTTAAAACAAGCTTTGATCTCTCAAAACGGTAAGAAAACCACAAGTCTGTCAACTCTCAACCGAGAGCATTTTCTCACCGAGAACCAATAACATTCACGGAAACCTACCACGTGATTTTTTTCGCGGCGCCTGCGCAGACATTTTTCGCCAGTCAACTGTCAATGCTCCCCTGCTCCTTGCCCATTGAAAACTATTGACAACAATAACAAACTCCGTTTCCGGCCACGAATTTTGAAAAAGTTAAGCTCCAGAGATCAAACTTAAGGTTAAAAAATCCAGAGCAGCTTCAATATAGTTTTATCTGTTTCTACACCTTTGCACCTCCTAGGTTCGAGCTTGCACCCACAGCGAAACACATCATGAAAGGCGATAGTTTACGTTCGCATGTCGCCATTGTAGTGACATTGCTACTCAGCGCGAGCTGTTTTGTAATAACAGCGAACGAAAAGAAGTGAATAACACATGTATGAAGAGTGAAAAAACAAGGAATGGCACAAAATGCGTAGGGAAACTCCCTTTACAGAAGCCCTTGGAAGAAGCGCTGAATTGCCGGTAAATAGTCAGGTTTGCCGGCTCCATTGAGACGACATACGACGTCAAAACAACCGATGCACGTGTCTTATGGCTAAACAATCAAGAGAGTTGCACCCAAACTCTATTCCTTACCGGTTTTATCGTGTGTTTGCAACAATCTCCCGCACATAAATGTAGACGGTCTACAATGGTAACTCAAGCATATTAATGTACAGAGTCTACATTAATCGCATTAATCGAGTCGGTTGTCGATAATCGCCCAGAAGACTGGTAACGTATCGTTTGCTCACAGGATTATCAAAATGGCGGATTGCTCGGGAAGATTTGATGAGAAATTAAAAGCTATCACTGAGGAAGCTCAAGAGGCTCTTGCCAATTTAGAGGCAACGTTAAAAGGAGGTGGTGTAAAAAAGAAGGGTACAAAGCGTAGAGTTGATATTCTCTATGATTCGTCCGGAAAACGGTTAATTAAAACTCCGAGGAGAGCTTCCCGAAGTACGCCGACCCCGGGACGCCGACTGGCTCGACATCCTCGCAGAGCACATCAGGTGGTGAGTTTCTCCGATAATTTACTATTAAATAGGGACATGTATTGATATGATTCCAACAAGTACCGTTTAGCTTAAACTTTTTAAATTTTTATTGCTTATGCTGTAGTTGGTTCCAGCAATACCAGTGAACGTCCATGTGATGATGAAGATGTCGTAAGTTTACATGATAATGATGTGGACGACCAGTTACATTTCGAATATGATAAGGAAGAAAGCGGTGAGTCAAAAAAAATTTCATTTTTTTCTTTTGTAACCTGAACAGTCAGCTTAGAAACAAAAGTGTTTCATTGATGAATAGCACTGTACTTTTCTTAATCTCCCCCATTTTAATTCCTATGTCAAATGTATTGTTTTGTACAATTGTTAGGAGATCGGCAAGTTAGTCAATATTCATTGAGGTTTGGTCATCAATTAGCTTTTATATTAGGCTTTACTTGCGGGAAAGGGCGAAAGGGTTACTGTAATAGCTATGAATTTACAATTTTGTGTCCACCTTCCATTGCATCTACAGCCATAATTTAACTTGGGCTATTCCATTTAATATCCGCACCCCCCCCCCCCGGTTGAGGAACAGTGGAATTCTTCAGGGGTAAAGGCCAGAAGCTGGGGAATTCTTTAGGGGTAAAACCCAAATTATAAGTGGAATTCTTCAGGGGTAAGAGGGAAAGGTCAGTCCTCAACCGAGGGGGTGCGGATATTAAATGGAATAGCCCCTTTTTGTTACATCACTGAAACTTTTCTTCTTTGAACAGACACCATGTTACAAGAGGCATTCAATGATGGTGAAAAGCTCATTGAAGCAAATACAGTTCAGGGGATTACGTGGCAAACCAGGCAGACACGGCTGGAAGCAAACTGGGAAGGCTTCAGGGCAAATCTAGCCTATGATGCTATTTGCCAAGAAGCTTTATCCTCTCCACAACATTGCTCAAAGTGTTCTTTGGAGATAGATCAGTGCATAATATGCTGTGTTGATTGTGGTCTTGGAATTCTGTTTTGTTCTTTGTGTGACATGCAGGCACATGATCAAAATCCTATCCATGACAGAGAAGCTTGGAATGGGAATTTTTTTAGTCCCATTTTTGCCAACTGAAGCTTTTGACTCTCAATGAAAACTGGTCTCTGTTGGTTAGTAGCACTGTCTTGTTATTAGTGAATGCAGCCAAATGGGACTTACTCCCTAGGGTCAGTAATCTTCCATCTTTCATTGCTGTTGTTGTTGTCACAGACAGTGTCTGTCCTTTTTGTAAAACTTGTTTTACATGCTGCTGTTTGAAGTGTTAGTATAACTGACCGTTGAGGGGGTTCATGTACCTGTATATTTGTTAGTTCAAATCTTTCTTGGGTTTGAAAAATTTCACACCAGTTAAATTTTTATTTTCCCTGGTGTCAGACTCATTTCCATAACCTAAAGCTTAACTAAATTGAAAATTCTCAAACCAAAGAAAAATTTAAACCACAATGTATATGACTATTAATTTTATTAACACTTGATTTTAATATTTTGGCTCGTTTTGTTCCATGTGATCCGGCTCCCTTTTGCTGTCCCAGTTGCAAAAATGACTCGCTGAAAGTTGTACCATCACAATCTAAGTGTATTTTGATTAATCTTAAAGGTAAGTACCAATTAGAGTAATAGTGTGTATCATGTTTGATGAGTGCAGATACATTTTCTGCAGCATTTCACGCTAGCACATTTTTTTGTGTTTCACTGTTTTACCACCATTTTCACTACTACGCGACTTTTCTTTTCAAAACACCTTTGAGCACTTTGCAATACGCTTCCGTCAATCATACCTTATATGGGAAGTGTCTGATGTTACCGCAATTGAATTGAGCGCGTAGTAATAAAGGTGACCCCAAATTATCCCGTAAATTTGCGCTGGCGAGTCATATATTGACTAGTAAGAGGCTTTAGAGTCGTTGATGTTGCGAGAATACTTCACGTTTGGCAGACATTTGTAAAGAAAATTTGACATTTCTTCAGAATCAAATACCCGCTCGGTGAATTACCCTACGCGGCGGATGGTAAGCTCGCGTTCAATTTCGTGAATAAGCTAACCGAAGTGTGAAGTAATGATTCTTGCTTTTCTGACCTGAAAATAGCAAACGATATGTTATTCGCCAGGAGTATAATCTGGTTTACGAGGACGAAAATTCAGGAGCGGATAGAATCATGATCAGCGTGCCTTCGATCAACCCATTCGTGAAGAAAATGGGCTTGACAAGTAAAAGGTACGTATGTCTTGTTGCCTTTTTTTGTTCTTTGTTATGAACACTGCTAATTCTAATCGCCTATCACTTGAGGAATGAAATAAAGAACAAAGCATCAGCTTATGATGCGTTTTGTAACGTTAATTTTTTGTTGTTGAACGTTCGAGAATGTAAACATATATTTAAACGCTGCGACATGATAGGAAGGGGAATCGTTATTTCTACAAGCGGGAACGGGGAATCGAGGAAAATATTTAAGCTTACTTTCAAGTTTACTCCTTCGTTATAACTCAGTACGATTGCCAAAGAGCGTGATGAGGGAAACAGAACGATGTATTGTCGTAGGATCGCTGAATTTCAACGAGAACAGTTGCTATTTATAGATGAGTTTGAGAAGTTCTGATTCACCTATAAATAGCAACTGTTCTCGGTGAAATTTAGCGATGACATACGACGAAAAGTCGACGATGCATCGCCCTGTTTCGCTTATCACGTTCTTTGGTAAACACAGTGAGCTATAACGAAGAAGTAAAACATGAAACTATGCTTAAATATTTTCCTCGATTCCCCGTTCCCGCTTGTAGAAATAACGATTCCCCTTCCTATCATGTCGCAGCGTTCAAATATATGTTTACATTCTCGAACGTTCAACAACAAAAAATTAACGTTACAAACGCATCATAAGCTGATGCTTTGTTCTTCTTCTTGTTTTTCATTCCATTCCTCAACTGATAGGTGATTAAAATTAGCAGTGTTTCTTGCAAAAATAATCCAACAAGACATACCTACCTTTTACTTGTCAAGCCCATTTTCTTCACGAATGGGTTGATCGAAGGCACGCTGATCACGATTCGTTTCTCCTTTGCATACTATATCCGCTCCTGAATTTCGTTTTCGTACACTTCCGGATATTGTCAGATTATACTCCTGGCGAATAACATGTAGTTTGCTATTTTCGGGTCAGAAAAGCAAGAATCATTACTTCACACTTCGGTTCAGCTTATTCACGAAATTGAACGCAAGCTTACCATCCGCCGCATAGGGTAATCCACCGAGCGGGTATTTAATTCTGAAGAAATGTCGAATTTTCTTTACAAATGTCTGCCAAACGTGAAGTATTCTCGCAACATCAACGACTCTAAAGCTTCTTACTAGTCAATATATGACTCGCCAGCGCAAATTTACGGGATAACTTGGGGTCATCTTTATTCCTACGAGCTCAATTCAACTGCGGTAACATCAGACACTTCCCATATAAGGTATGATTGACGGAAGCGTATTGCAAAGAGCTCAAAGGTGTTTTGAAAAGAAAAGTCGCGTAGTAGTGAAAATGGTGGTAAACCATTTGACGTACAAAAAAACTACTAGTAACTGTCAATCTGTAATCAAAAAGTGATTGCAAAGGTGATTAGCAAACAAAAGTGCTGTCTAAAAGGGCTTGATAGCTCAGTGGTAGAGCATTTGCATATGTGCTGCAAAGGTCATGGGTTCAAACCCCATTCAAGCCATTGTCCTTTTGTGTTTTTTTGCCACTATTTTTAGTTGCAAAGCTAGTTCTGGTTATCTTAGTCACTTAATTTGTTTTGCATGTGAAGTGCTTGCATGGGTATCATTAATAACCGTTCAACAATTTGTTGCATATAGTGACATAGCATATCACTTGCGGGTATTTCAGAAATGAATATTTCACTCAAAATTCATTTAATTTGTATAATATTATATAAGAAACATTGTCTATAATATTTTTGTTTCCTTGCAGGCCGATTTGATTTGCACATCCCCCAGCTGGTGTGTGACTCTTGCAATTCTGCAAGTGAAGTGTCACTTGTCCATTTGGGATATTGGCCAGGCAGCCCCACTAATGCCTCATACTTTTTTGACCATGCTGTGTTTCAGTTTTGGGACGCCATGCAAAAAAACATGCCCGGTTCGTCCTCAAGCGCTTTTGTGAAAACGTTGGCTCAGATTTCGGAAAAGAAAGGCAGGGTACATGGATTTACTTTCAGTAAAGAATGTTAATTGCACTGAAACCTTCACTGCAGTGCTTCCAGTAAGTTGTGAAGTAGGTGGCTGCCCTAATGCAGCACCCATCAGAGAGCAATTGTTGCACTGAATCTGTTTCCAACAATGCATGAATTATAGGTAATGAATTTGACCAGGCTACTTGCCACAACTCCAGCAAGTGACAGGTCTTGCTTAAAGCTGGGCTATTAAGTATCTGCCTTTGGCCACTTAATATAGGACGCCTGCGTCGTAGAGGCTCAAAACACATTAGCACAAGTTATGGTAGAAGAATGGAGGTGATCGAAGCAAAATTTATTTAAAATAGCAGATAATGTTTACAACTGAACCAAACAGTCTGAGTACAGAAAAATTAATAAAGCGTTATTTGCATAATTTTTCTGTAATGTAATAATAACTTTACAGCGACTAACAGAAATAGCTATATTTAATACTCAGCCAAACTGAATTCTATATATATATGGCTGTTTACCAGATGCATTAACTAATCCAAAATCACTTATTGAGCTAGCATAAGCTGGCTAGCTGTCTCTGTTTTAACAGACATGATCATTTAATGGAGGCTTAGTTTACATTGATTTGCTGATAATATATTTATTTTTCTGTTAAGGAGAGGGGACTGTAACAACTGACCTCTAAAAAGAGTGGCTGCTTAGTATAGGGTTTCACTGTATCTGATGTTTTCTTTTTAAACTAATATTTCAAAGGGCATTATTTCTTTTTCACAGTCAGGTGCAATCACTCCAGCAACATTTTCAAAAGCTTTCCAGGAATGGCGATATTGTCAGTTTGAGCTCAGTGAGGCAGCTGGGCTAAATTTTATGACCTGTCCGTGTTGCCATGGAGGTCAATTGGCTTGCCACATGGATGGTAACAGAAAAACATATCGCTGGAAGAAAGTAAATGCGTAAGTAGCTACTACCATTTTGCTGCTTCCCCTTTTTTGTAATTAATAGTTAACGTGTTGTTTTCAGTTTTTCAGGCGTTCTTTGACCGGAGTTTACTAAATAAATAATGATAAATTTTATTAAAAACATACAAAAACCGAAAGTGTAAAATTTTCAACCATTGCTTTTAAACTTTGTTTAAGTAAGTGTTACCTAGCAATCCATTGAAAAAAATGCTTCTTCTCTAGTATTTTCCTTCAATGTCAGGGCACTCAGGGTTCCACATAAGAGAGGGGTCTCGGGTCAAACACCTGTCAAAGACAGCGACATGACCTGACAAAATAAATGGTCAACTTGGGAAGATTGGAAGAGATCCACATCTATTGACCCCTCAAACTCTTTATGGACCCTCTGCCTATAGCATGTTGTTAATTAAAAGTGAAAGTGATGTCAAGCATTGCAGTTTATAAATGATAACGTATCCTGTTAATTAACACATTATTGTAGTCAGATATCATTTAGTTATATTATTATGTTACAAATAAATGCGTGATCCATTGAAGTGTCAGTCTTTATCTGAAAGACAAGCTTATGGTCCCAATGTATTTTTATATAGTCATCTTCCACTGATTGTTGCTCTTACCTTAGCTTTCTGTGTGTCCATTTTTTGTTCTTGTTTTTTTTTTGTCAGTGGACCCCTTGATTCTTACTATGCTGACACCTTTTTTTGTGATGACAAAAAAGTTAAAGACGCTTTGGAACGAACGTACCAGCAAAAAACTTCAAAGGTGACCAATGACTTTAAGCGTATTATTATATGTAGACATTAAATAATTTTTATTAATATTAATATTGGAAGTAATTGTTATTGTTGTATGCATGCATGCATGCATGTATCTATGTATATATGTATGTGTGTGTGTGTGTGCATCTATGTATGTATGCCACATCTTCTGACACCTAAGTTGACCTTTGTAAGGTAACTGGGCAAGATTCATGTGGTCAAGTGCACTGGCAGGCTGCTAAGTCAAAAGCCAAATCATTACAAAAACTGGATGAGACCGGAGTAATGGTGGCTGGCTGTCGACATGCACTGATGCAAAAAGCTGTAAACATGTGGACTGGGGAAATGTATGGCTATGGGTTTTACCTTCAGGTGAGCTTCAGTGAATCCAGGTCTAAGTTATCTAAAAAATTCTGATATGTACATCACTGACATTCGATCTGCCATGGTTTTATTTCATGCTGCTGTCGTTGGTCTTCCCTGTGGCGCGGCTTTAGGCTATAAGAACAACAAATTCGTTCATCTTTAAAAAGATAATATTGATGTTGTTCACAGTCAAACCTGCAGCACTTTATACTTGATTTAAGCAATTTTTTTGTGCTGTGAGTATCTAAATTTACCTAACCTTTGTTACATTTTTCATTGCATCCTTTCTCATAGGTAATTTAATATTGTTGTAATCCTTGTTACTAGAGTAAGCTTTACCAGACCATCCCATCACTGTTATCTTATTTATTTTTGCAGAAATATGTGTTGCCATCTATGGGTGTCAAGTTTTTATTTTATGACGTAATTTGTAAATACTGGCCATGGATACAAAAGTGTCAGCAGACACATCTTTAATTCCGGCTCTGGGACAGATGCATGGAACGTTGCACAAGTGGACCAGCAGAGTAATTCTAAATGTTGTTTTTTTAATGACCCGGCTGCACATAACATAGTAAAGGCATAATACATGTATATACATGGAAAATACTTGTATATACCAGTAGTTAACAATGTCATTTTTGTTGACAAGCTCTCATTATCTTTTTTTACTATGAGGTACTGTATGGGAGTCAATGGCAGGAAGAAGCTGGACTCACCACAGGTGAAGAAATGGAAACAGCTTTCCAGTATCTGTCAAGGTGTGGCTCAACCACAAAGAACATGACAAGAGCAGGTACGTGTATAATGTAATATACCCTACAGCTGTAACCAGAATAAGACGATACATTTTTTAAATGTCACTAGATTATTAAGCAGTCATACTTATTTCTCCAAATTGCCAGCCAGATTACATTGGTCTTCATTTAAGCAATATACCACACATTTCTATGGTTTATTGGCTCAATAAACCACGCGGGATGTTGGAATAACATGAGAAGAGATTGTAAGTCACGAGCAGAAGGCGAGTGACTTACAAGCTTTTTGAGTGTTATTCCAACATCGCAAGTGGCTTATTGAGCCAATAAACCAGAGTTAAATGTGTGGTTCATTGCTTTTATATAATAACTACATGTTCCATGTGGTTTACTGGTATAATAATCAATAGGTATTGACCAATCACAGCGTACTTATTATCATCAGTTATTGTATATATAATAACATTCTTTCATTGCAGTTTAAAAGGTTGTTACTTGGACTTCTGATTACAACTGTGTGTTAACCTTTATAGCACGCATGGAACACTTGACAGAACATGTCCTCTTCTGGAATGAAAAGAAGATACTTGCCTTACCTAAATACTTATCATTGCGTTATGTGAAGGTTTGTTGTTGATGTTACTGTCATTGTTGTTGATGTTGATTTTTTTAAGATAGTAATTTCAGTTTTTCGCACATGTATCCTGAGGTTCAATGCATTTACATTAAATTCAACGTGATGTTTTGGCAGTTCCTTTAGTTTTTTCCATTTTTGTAGTATTGAGTACCATTTCTATGATGGATTTAACACGTTGAGTAAACTTTTAATGACTTTTTACTATCGTTTAAAGATCCTCAGAGAAGTGAAAACTCAAAGTGATGAACTCATCAAAACTGGTGTGACAGAAAATGTGCTAAGGAAGTGGAAGAGCGAGATTATTAAAGCAGCCCAGGGTATCTGTTATTTATTCTATTTTTACTATCACTTTTTAAATTTGACATTTATATACTTTTAGGTAAACCTCCCTTATACGGACATCAAGTGGACACAACCAAATGACCGTGTTATAGAGTTGTCTGTATCTAAGAGCAAGGGATTCTATACGTTTAGTTCACTCCAGTACAAAGTGAACTGATCGATATTGTAGTGGTGTCTGTAAGATGAGTTTTAACTGTATTTTTTCTTACGCATTGCATTAGAATCAATTTGTTTTAGCCACGTTTGCAATTAGTATTTTGCTGTAGTGATATTTCAAAAATATTGGATTTAATTAACTGATTCTTTTCTTCTTTTTATAGACGAGGAAACATCAACTGCTGGTGCGAGTGACAACGAGAGAGCTGAATACTTTAGACTTTCACAGGAAATCCGGGAGGCTGAAGCTCTGCAGCAGTTCAGTACCGTATCCAGTCAATCCCTTTCAGTCTTGGTTGGTAATGTCAACTTTTTCACTCAGGCGAAACAGCTACTAGAAAATCTTGAAGTGAAAAGAGCCCGCCTTTCTGCTATCAGGAGTAAACTATTACTAGATGGTGTAGACGAAGCACATTTGGAGGATGCTGGCCTTCAGTCACTTGCAGAGTCAGTGGCCCAAACCCTCCGAGATAAGATCATGTGCTCCATGTCTTTGACTCGAAGACGCCAGGAAATGATTAACAAGGAAGCAGGTAGGTATGAACTCGGGTGGGCAAAAACTGTCAATTTTTCGTGATGCGTAGCATGGCTTGTACTGCATATCAGCCTGGTGCATAGTTGTTAATTGTTCTGTTTTTCAGTCTACTCAAAGCAACGGTCCAAACTGAGGAAAAATAACGATGCAGAATAAAAGGCTCTTAAAGACACGTTGTGTAACCACAACAACATCGTCATCCACTGTAATCCCAGTAGTGGTTATGTGCCAGCTTCAGAGGAAGCTGTATTATCTGGAAATGTAGCGTGGGGCAGCAGTGAGGGTATGAAAAAGCACACGCTCTGAAGATCTTACATTTATCAAACATGAGTTGCATTCTGTTTTTGTTTGGTTGGTTGGTTAGTCGTCATTTTCTTTTCTTTCTTCCTCCCTTCCCCCCTCCCTCCCCTCCCCTCTCCTCTTTCTTTCTCTTTCTTTCTCTCTTTCTTTCTTTCTTTCTTTCTTTCTTATTTACATTTTTATTTATTTATTTTTGTTCATTAGATGAGCAGTCATCTTTGTGCCTTTTCAAATAAACGTCAAGGCGAAAATTCCATTTCTTTGCATAGTTGGTTGTAGATCTTCACAGGCAAGCTTTAATTTGTAAGGAGGGTTCAGACAGCTTGCAAATATACACTTTGACAATATTTTTATTTTGCAGGAAAATAATACTGAGTGCAGAACTGAATGATCGCCAATTTACTCTGCAAGGATGCTTTTTGAAAAATGGGCAACCTTACAGCAGAAGTCAGAGATTTAATCCTTGATATAATATTATATTATCAGTATTGCCTAATGCGTATTGATTGAAACCCTTGATTGGTTGTTATGCAATACTTTACCAGTCCAATTACACTAGTCCAGTTACACTAGTCCAATTACAGGTCATGTATGTCAATAACAGTTTTAATTGGCCTATTAAAAGCAGTTTATTCTATTGAAACGGTGACTGCAAATTACAAGTAAAATAATTGTAATGATTACATAACAGGACATGTACACATCAAATAATACAATGGTACGTGCACTTACAACAAAATAGAAAAATGAATAGCAGCACAAAAAACAGGAAATTAATAATAAGGAGTAAGACAGTGCTGCCTTCTCGATGAAGTCAAACTGTGACGTCAAAAATATTTTAATCTGTGAAACAATGAGTATCATGAAATATTAGCCCACTTGCCAAAATTTAGCAGCCTATTAAACAAATTAAGAAAGATTTGTATCAAGTCATCAGGGAAAGTGTCATATCTTACCCTAGGATTAAACTAAGATGCTGATAATTTTGGCAAGTGGGGATTTCATTATCATTCTTTTCAGAAAATAACATTGTAAATTTTGCCTTTTTTACGTCATCACTTTAGGACTCGATCACGTGGCCAACAGGTCTCACAAAATTCTGTTTATAGCCATATGCAATTGACTTCTAGCACCCCATTGATTTTCCTATCAAATAGTAGCAAATGTGTAAAACATGGCTATTATCTTGGAATATTGCTGGTCTATATCTTTGTGCATACAATGATTGGTTTTTCCTTTCAAAAACAAAATTATCTAGTAGAATGTTTACCTTATCTGCCAACAGCCTTTAATTTTTGCAATTAACTCTATTTCCACCAGAAAGATTTTGCTCAAATCACCAAAACGAAAGGACAATTTGGTGCTTTCTTTGAGAAAAAAAATCATTGGCAACCAAGATACTTTGTGAAAACTGAGTGTTAGATGCTCGGCTTTTCAGACAGGTATACTTTTGCCATGATTATGTCTATGATGACATTAACACCCTTAACATATTGCTAGAATATAGTTATAGACATATAACAACTGTTGTTATGATCAGTAACACCGTTAAATTTCCTCATTTTCTTTCTTTAAAAATTGCTATTTTTTGCATTTTTCCTTCCTGTAATATTATTTATGACTTGATAAAAACTTTGGTAAATGCAGGTGACTACTGCAAATGACAAGATTAAAAAATCTTAGTGCTTGATTTCATGTCTGTTTACTTAGCAAAAAACTGAATGTGTACAACAATTGGCCATGAAAATATAGAAACCCATCACGATTAGCACTTGAATCAAAGGCTCTGTCAGTTACAATGATAGAGATTCAAGTCCAGCCATTCAAGCTAACACTAGTTAACCTGTGAGGATTAACCACTTTAAAGAATTCAATAAAGGGCATCATTGTACTCAGTGTGTTGGCTTGTTGTTATCCAAAGTAAATAAACCCATATTAAGTTTTAAAGCCATAACAAAATCAAACAAGCAAGGCAAAACAATATTTAAATGTGGCTTTATTTCACATTCAGTGTCTGTTGCCAACACCGATTGCTCCCACATCCACTATCATTAAGAGATATGCAAACCTGAGATGAAGTCCAGGGTTTGCATAACTTTCAAGAATTCTCCTAACCCCACTCATGTTTACATCAGGCTAAATGCAAACACAGTCAAGAAAAGTTTTGTATTGCTATTATAAAATATCCTACACACAACTGTGACATCACAACTGTGTTGACATACTCTCACGCAAACACACCTCTCAGGCAATCAGAGCGCATGTAGTATCTTAGTTGTTTTATAACACTATATGGCTTACGATGTGCCACTCATATTCTGAATTTAATTAACAGTGGACTGAACAAGTCTTACTAGAATACATTCCTGGCATGACTGAATCTCATTTTCAATCCTATATATCAGGGGCATCCAACCGTTCGTTTTGGCAGAATATCTGTTTGGCAGACCAAAATCGCCAGCGATATTCAGATTTCATTAACGTGAAAACTAGAGATTTAATTGGTGAAACATAACCTCGGACTTTCTTAATAAAAGGGCTGATTAATTCCTATTGTTTTCGGAGGGACCAATATGTCAATTAGAGTGTAAAATAAGGCCAGCTAGCATTTTCAGACAGTCATTAGCAGCTCTGAAATTCTGCGGACATTTTGTAAAAATTCTCTGAGGCCTTAAGTTTTACCTGAAAAAGGCCAAACAGATCAACTTGCATGAATTAGCTTACACAAATATGCCTTTACAAAGCTCTGAAACCATCTGAGAAAGCAAAAAATGCCATTTGAAGTATTTTGCTAAAATTCCTCGATTGGGTGCCCCTGATCTATTATCATCATCATCATCATCATCATCGTCAATCCTTTCCCTCCTGGTAGAGAATAGGGCCATCGATCATTTTCTTCCACCTTGCTCTGTCCTTTGCAGCCTTTCAATTGAAGACAACTGAGTTATCTGGGTTGGAGCCAATTATCCTATTTCTGTAATAAAAAGGGATTTTTCCTTCAGTCCGTTAAAACCCCTCTTTAACAGTTGTATTAACTAGACTACAAGCAGTCTCTCTTCCCACTCAAGGAAAAGTCCAGGAAAACAAACAAGCCGAAAAACTCACTGATGTTATGGGTACTAATATAAAATAGAGTCCCTGTGAGAATAAATTTTTGTACACACCCCTAGACAGTTTACCCCCATGCAAGAGCACCTGCCGTTGTTCAAGGACTGTTTTGGTGTCCATCTATCAATTATTAACTTTAAATATTCATTTTAACTCACCTTTAATGCACCTACCAATGTTAAGCCGGAGGGGGGGGGGGGCATATGTGGGCATTTGAATTTTTTTGAAGAATTTTTTATCAAAACCGCACCCTGGGATCAAAAAAATGGTTCAAATCAGGTCAAATCTCCCTGGAGACAAATTGTATCGAATATCAGAACATCTGGCCGTGTATTTATGAATTTTACTACACTTTAGGGACATCGTCTCCGCCTTAAATACGTTGTTCGCTCTTGTCTTTTATAATAACAGATCACAATTTAGAAATGACTGTTTTATTTAATATTAAACTTTTGAAAAAACCTGTAGCAACATAGTAACTCTAGCATTCGTCTTTCATTTGTTGAACATTTAATACCAATAATTCATGTAGCGTATCCTCCTCTCCAAAAAGTCAAATGTCCCCACCCTGGGGCCCAGACTCTCAGTCAAATTTCCGAGGGTGGAGATAGCAAAGGTAATCAAATACCCCACATATGCCTGGGGTTTCCCCCCCCCCCCCAATCGGGCTTAACATTGATAGGTGTATAATTCTGAACAACAATCTTCAATTTTTTTTTTAATTCATCAATCCCCCCCCTCCCCCCTCTTTCTTCTATTTACTTTAAAAATCGCAAAAATATTCTCTCAGATTTATGGGAACTCACACTATGATCCTATGATAGTATTTTTGGATTGAATGAAATCTCATGGGGAAAAAGGCATCTACGTAACATAGTCAGAATACAATGTCATGTCACTTAAATATTTGGTTGCACGTAAAACAAAACAAGTAGTTTTATGCGAAATCAATGAATGACAATACGTTGTTCGAGAGTAACTTTTTAAGCCAACACATAAGCTTAAGTTTAAATACATGCAGCAATCAAAAAACCAAATCCAGCCTACAAGGTAAAATGCAAGCAGCTGCAAGGAGATGCTCCAGTAGTAGCTGAACGCTTATAATTTCAGATAAGCAGATCACCACTCTTCTTTACGGACAAAAAAGTAGATCCTTAATGAAGTTCTCATTGTGTTTTCTTCTCGAAGTTTTTCAATTCACTTTGAAAACCTTACAAACATAATGAAGGGGTTTCGCAAGCTGGCAAGCAGTAATACTATTATTAAACTCCATGTAAAAACAATTTAAAAGAGGCATAAAGGGGAACAATGAAAAGATAAAACAGCAGCCGAATGCTATTTCATTGCTTACCTGAGCGGCGAATCAAGAGACAAAGTCGCTTTCAGTCTGAATCTCGATATAATCGTTCCTATAAACACACTGGTACTCGAACACACTTGCTAGCCCGTCAAAGAAGTCTTTCAAGCGATTTCCCAGGATCCCTTGTGACCCTCTCTATCCCCTTTTAATGTAGACTCTGTACATTAATATGCTTGAGTTACCATAGTAGATTGTCTACTTTATTTGGCGGGATATTGGGTTAACTCAGGAGAGTATCTGCGATTCACCACCCCGCATTTTTCTGGATTTCGTGCGCGAGTTTTCCCTCATTTCTCTTGTTAATTATGAGGAAAAAGTAAAAGCTCTACAACTTTCTTACATCTCAAACTGACGACTAGTTGGAGAAACGAAAAATCAAGGAAACGATCTCACGCTCAATTTGGTATTTACATTTAATCTAAGCCCGAATTTACTTATAAAATCTGGGAAGAGCAGAGGCAGAGCGTCCTCACTTACATTTGTAAAACGTTTCCACGGTAAAGTGATTTGTCTTAACCTGTAGTAACACCGGTATAAATATATCCAAGAACCCATGATATATCTTATTAGACAGTTTAGTGTGTAGTATCGTGGGATTTTTTTACGGGTCACACCATATTTTGGCGAGCCCGTAAGGCGAGTCAAAATATAAGAGACGGGCAAAAATGTATCACGATACTACACACTAGAACGTCTAATAAGGGACTGGCTGGTAAAATGGAAAACGTGGCCTGCTTACAATCTATCTGAGCTGCGTGACAAACTAACGTTACTTCTGAGCAGCGAGTGAGCGAGCCCGTGGGGCCAGGTTTGCGCGCTTGATGTGAGGTTGTTGTTGATTGGTCAAAACGAAAACTTGTCAAACCTGTCAATCGAGCAAGGCATCGTGATTATATTTCAAACTTGCTTAGAAAGCAAAGATGGAATAGGGCAAAACTGAATTATTTTCGGGTTTCCAATTAAGTATTGTTTAATAAACGAGCAGGAGTGTTTTATCGGGTTTAAAACCACGAGGCGTAGCCGAGTGGTTTTAGACCCGATAAAACACGATCTGCGAGTTTATTGAACGGCTTCAAAAAACGATCTCATAGAATAATGAACTAATGGTGCCATTTTCCCGTGCTATAACTTTATTCCATAGTCTCATCAAGAGAATGTCAAAATCGATCTCACAGAATATAAAGACATTCTTTCATGTTTTGTAGTTCCTATAGTCTTTGAAAAGAATAAAAAGTTTTGTTTAATGAGCTTCGGACCATTTTCCCGTGCTGCTAGTTCATGCTGCTAGATCTGAAAAGAATTATAAGATTAGATGATTTGTATAGTGGAAACTTCATTCAATAGTGAGCTCGATGAGAACATTATGGCTTCGAAGCACAAGCGGACGTTTCGCAAACCCAAAAATGCTGAAGAAGAGAAACAACTGCTGGAAAATGCCGTACCAAAGTCAACACGTTCCGTCAATAAGTGGGCTATGAAGATTTTTTCAGAATGGCAGTCAACAAGAGTAAATAAGAAAGCTTCTGAAGAGCCGAGCAGTTGTACTAATGACACATCACAAATTCAAGACTTGGAAACCGACGTGCTTGATATGACGGCAGAGTCGCTAAATTTTTGGTTAACAAAATTCATAATGGAAGTGTGCAAAGATACCGGGGAAAATTATCCTCCTCGTACGCTGTACAGCATTGTTTCTGTTATATAAAATGTTACCCTCATTAGTATTCTTTATATAAAGAATACTAATGAGGGTAACATTTTATATAAAGAATAGTACACTCGGTACAATCGGTACACTCGGTACACTCGGTACACTCGGTACAGCCGGTACACTCGGTACACTCGGTACACTCGGTACACTCGGTTCAGTCGGTACAGTCGGTACAGTCGGTACTCTCGGTACACTCGGTACACTCGGTACTCTCGGTACAGCCTGTACACTCGGTACTCTCGGTACACTCGGTACACTCGGTTCAGTCGGTACACTCGGTACAGCCGGTACAGCCGGTACAGCCGGTACAGCCGGTACACTCGGTACACTCGGTACACTCGGTACACTCGGTACAGTCGGTACACTCGGTACTCTCGGTACTCTCGGTACTCTCGGTACACTCGGTACACTCAGTACAGTCGGTACAGCCGGTACAGCCGGTACACTCGGTACACTCGGTACACTCGGTACACTCGGTACACTCGGTACAGCCGGTACAGCCGGTACACTCGGTACACTCGGTACACTCGGTACACTCGGTACACTCGGTACACTCGGTACACTCGGTACAGCCGGTACAGCCGGTACACTCGGTACACTCGGTACACTCGGTACACTCGGTACACTCGGTACAGCCGGTACACTCGGTACACTCGGTACACTCGGTACAGCCGGTACACTCGGTACACTCGGTACAGTCGGTACACTCGGTACAGTCGGTACGCTCAGTACAGTCGGTACCCTCGGTACACTCGGTACACTCGGCACACTCGATACACTCGGTACACTCGGTACACTCGGTACAGCCGGTACACTCGGTACACTCGGTACACTCGGTACACTCGGTACACTCGGTACACTCGGTACACTCGGTACACTCGGTACACTCGGTACACTCGGTACACTCGGTACAGTCGGTACAGCCGGTACACTCGGTACACTCGGTACACTCGGTACACTCGGTACAGCCGGTACACTCGGTACACTCGGTACACTCGGTACACTCGGTACACTCAGTACACTCGGTACAGCCGGTACACTCGGTACACTCGGTACACTCGGTACACTCGGTACACTCGGTACACTCGATACACTCGATACACTCGGTACACTCGGTACACTCGGTAAGGCTGGTACACTTGGTACTCTCAGTACACTTGGTACTCTCGGTACACTTGCTACACTCGTTACAGTCGGTACACTCGGTACAGCTGGTACACTGGGTACACTCGGTACACTCGGTACCCTCGGTACACTCGGTACACTCGGTACACTCGGTACAGTCGGTACACTCGGTACACTCGGTACACTCGGTACACTCGGTACACTCGGTACAGTCGGTACACTCGGTACACTCGGTACACTCGGTTAACCCTCGGTACACTCGGTACACTCGGTACACTCGGTACTCTCGGTACACTCGGTACACTCGGTACACTCGGTACAGTTGGTACACTCGGTACACTCGGTACTCTCGGTACACTCGGTACACTCGGTACAGTCGGTACACTCGGCACACTCGGTACAGTTGGTACACTTGGTACACTCGGTACAGTTGGTACACTCGGTACACTCGGTACAGTCGGTACACTCGGTACACTCGGTACTCTCGGTACACTCGGTACAGTCGGTACAGCCGGTACACTCGGTACACTCGGTACACTCAGTACACTCGGTACACTCGGTACACTCGGTACAGCCGGTACACTCGGTACACTCGGCACACTCGGTACTCTCGGTACACTCGGTACACTCAGTACAGTCGGTACACTCAGTACACTCGGTACACTCGGTACACTCGGTACAGCCGGTACACTCGGCACACTCGGTACTCTCGGTACACTCGGTACAGCCGGTACACTCGGCACACTCGGTACTCTCGGTACACTCGGTACAGTCGGTACACTCAGTACACTCGGTACACTCGGCACACTCGGTACTCTCGGTACACTCGGTACACTCGGTACACTCAGTACACTCAGTACACTCGGTACACTCGGTACAGTCGGTACACTCGGTACCCTCGGTACACTCGGTACACTTGGTATACTCGGTACAGCCGGTACACTCGGTACACTCGGTACAATCGGTACACTCGGTACACTCGGTACACTCGGTACACTCCCCTAGTAAAAACAGACCGGGAATTCCGGTGGAATCCCGCCGGAATTCCAGTCTGGACTTTCCTGGAATTCCAGGTAGATGCCGGGCGGATTCTGCCGGAATTCCTCTGGAATCCGCCGGAATTATTGCCGGCATTCCGCCGGTGTTCCCCTGGAATTGCGGACATTTCCAGCCGGAATTCCGCCGGATTATTGCCGGCATTCCGCCAGTATTCAAATGGAATTCCAGCTGGAATTCCACCGGAATTATTGCCGGCATTCTGCCGGTACTCCACTGGAATTCCAGCCGGAATTCCGCCGGAATTATTGCCGGCATTCTGCCGGTACTCCACTGGAATTCCAGCCGGAATTCCGCCGGAATTATTGCCGGCATTCCACTGGTATTCCACTGGAATTCCAGCCGGAATTCCACCGGAAATATTGCCGGAATTCCTCCGGTATTCCACTGAAATTCCAGCCGCAATTCCGCCGGAATTATTGCCGGCATTCCGCTGGTATTCCACTGGAATTCCAGCCGGAATTCTGCCGGAATTATTGCCGGCATTCCACCGGAATTCCGCTGGAATTATTGCTGGCATACCGCTGGTATTCCGGACAACTCCAGCTGGAATTCCACTGGAATTCCTGACCCGAATACTGCTGAAATTCCAGAATTAGGATAGAATTCTGGCTTGGAAAGAATTATTGTCAACATATCGCCAGAATTCTTGACTTCTTCACCCAGCATTGATTCAGAATTCATACATACAAATTAAACATACATGCTTATAAGCTTTATTTATACACAGTATCAAGTCATTCAAATCAAATATTATGCTGACTTCCATCGATCGAGCTTGGTACGCCTGTGTCAGTAAAATATCAACAAACCAAATGGTATAAAACATGGACTGCAGACTATTGACTGGGTATAAAACATAGGCACACGAACACATAATATGGACTGAGGGCTAAGTCTGGGTGTATAAAGAGGATTACCTAAAAAAATTTGTACTTATGCAATCAGCAAACATAGAGCACCCAAAAATTGAAACTATGGACTCCACAGAAATTTTAAACATTTGTCACGGTTTTCCCAGCAAATTGCAAACTTTACACAAAACATCTCTCATTGTAACTTTTTGTATCAAAAGTTGCTTGCACCAAACACACTGTAAGATATGTCTAGCATGTAAATATATTGAATGCATTTCAAGCCAGTGTTTCACTGTTCAAGAGCATTTGCTCCATCGATCCATGTCATGAGCTCTTGGCGTTTGGTCTTTTTCCAAACTGTTAACTTTGACTCTTAGTTTATCCACGAGTTTTTAAATTAATGAAACGAAAAGAAATTTTCTGAATCAGTTTCTGTTGGTCTGTAAAAATTGCACTGATAACTCTGATAAAAGACAGTCAGTGAAACACAGTTTACAGGATTCATTTCAGTAACTGTACTGTGTGTACTTAAAAATACGAGGTCGAGCAATAGCTTACTGTACGCAAAAATACTTCACATCCAACTGAACATTTGAGCCCAATTTGAGGATTGGAAAGCGACACTTCCGGTATTTTGAAGAAGGAAGTTTAGCCACCAGGTCAATCTTGCACAAAATATCTTTGGTTTCTGATTAAATTTATTTGTTTGAATAGTACAGCAAACCCACCCGAAATCTACATGTATGTTTTTGTTTCAGACATGCAAGGACAGATTCAATAGATTTCAAGTTTGTAATTTCTTATTTCTTCAGTTCAATTGCACTCCTACAAGTAGTCTTTATTCTTTGCTCATTTCCATTACAAAAAAATAACCGCAGTTATTTGAGCTAGTCCGCGTTTTGTATCCAGTCCACTTTTTATACCCATTCCGTAGTCCGTAGTCCGTTAGTCCACAGTCTCGATTTTATACTGACCGATCAACAGACAGCTCGGAACTTATGCACCTATCAATGTAAAGCCGGCGGGGGGGAAGGCAGGGCATGGGGTGGGGATTTGACATTTTTCAAAAATTTGCCGTCAAATTCCCTGCCCACGGGCAAACTATTCCAGTCAAATACACAAAAATTTCCCCGCCCCAGGCGGCACATTGCCCGTACACTGATCGTTCGCATTGGCAAAAATATCGACTTCGTTTCTCTTTATCCCCGTTTACTTCAATACCGCAATATCTAAAAACATGCAAGTCAACAAAAAAAACTCTAAATTAATAGAAAATATGGAGATAAAACAGTCAAATTCACTCATCTTTCTCTGATTCTCGATCTCGTGGACATCCATTATGATTTCAAGGACATATAGCGCATTCGTGACGCGGGTAAAGTAATTTCGGTCTCAGTCTCTTCATTCAAGTCGATGTTCAATACCCCCACATTGGGCGAAGACAGATTCAAATATCCCCTCCCCTGGGAAGGCAAGATCAGTCAAAAGACCCACCCCAGGGCCAACAATAACAATCAAATCCCCACCCCATGCCCTGCCTCCCCCCCCGCCGGCTTTAAATTGATAGGTGCATTAGCATTATTACTGTTCCGCCAAAATGTCGTTCTAGTTCAGCTGGAATAACTGACTAAAATTCTGTCACAAGGAAAACTCAACTCAAGAATTACGTCACCTCAAACTCTTAATTTTCTGCACAGCTTTCACTTAAAATTAACTTCACTTGGACAAGTCCAAGTCTAGCTCCATTGAACAAGAATTCACATAAAGACGTATCGCTGTCGTTTTAAGTTTGCTAAGTTTGTGGTGTAATACATACTACGTACATTTTATGGAAGCAATTTTAAAATAACAGCGAACACATCAATCTCTTCACGTCAAGAAAAACGTATTTTCACGCACTTACCGCGGCGAATTCACTCGCAACTTGTTATCTCCAGATGCAAACTTCGTTCTTGCAGTGACACGTATTTTCGTCGGCTTTTAAGCTCCACCAAAGGGAAAATCCATAAGTTAACTTTATGTTTAGTAGTGGAAGCTCGAAGCAATCCAAAACACACAATTTGTACAAACTGTAATCAACTTGTCTAATAAACGAGTCGAATCCATTTCACAACACACTTATTCATTTTATTGTCCTCGTAAACACGTCCGGTACAGTATGTTGCCCAGTTTTCGTACGGGCCCAGTTTTCGTACAAAAAGAACTTTATTTGATTATTTTCGTCGGTCATTTAAATCTTCGTCAACCGAAGAATTCCAGAAATAAAAGGAACATTTCAGCTATAAATTGCCGGTTTTGCCGGGCTTTTTGACGAAGAGGCAGGTCAGTGCGGACAATTTCTTTCGAGGTGAGTAAAAGTTTAGCGGCTAATATTTGCACTTTTCACTGCACAGTAAAGGTATTGTAGATGAACAAATAGCCCGTTTTGCTGGTAATTTTGCAAGGAACCTCATGATTTTTGGACAGATGATAGACAAAAGATGAAAGTGAATGGAAAAACTTTCAGCGCCAGCTTAAATTTAACTCCTCCTGAATTTTAGCGGTGAGAATCTTCGCATACATTTTGACCTACTGTGCCAGTTTTCGTACACTTAGCTGCGCCTTTCTCAAAACCTATTTTTAGATAAGTTAAAGAACTGAATTTTAAGCTTTACTGTTCGAAAACTAATAGGTCGCAAGTGCAGTAAAGATTACACAACAATCCTTGCAAAGTACGATACACCACATGTATTTGTTGTGGTATAACAGCGACGCTTTACATCCAGGTCACGCAAAGTCACGAATATTTTAAAATAAACGTAATCCCACGCAAACAATCTAAATCGTCAAATAATTAACTAAGGTAGATGTCTATGTATAGAATGTTGACATACACCGTGAAATATCGTTAGCTTACCGGTTTTACTGATTTTTTCACTCCGTTGCAATTCTAATAAACATTTACAAAAGTAGGTAAGAAAAGCAAGCGTAAGCGGAAACGGAAGTAGAGAGTTTGCTATTCTAAAGTCGTAAGCGGAAACGGAAGGAAAACGTCGAATCTTATACAGGCCTTTTCTTAAGAGTTGTAATTCGCAGAATAGTAACCTGTCAACTACCTTTACCAAAGCAGTAAATGACGTACGAGACAGTGGATTGAGCGTAAGAAAAGCCGCCCAAAAGTGAGGGACCAAAAAATCAACACCGCAGGATCGATTAAACACCCACCCCCCTAATAACCATTTGCTTTGTACGCCAAATTTTGGTCGCTAAGCCGATATTTATTCACAAACCGAAGAGAAAACACGATAAGCACTCAGCAGGGTGGCTGACACATCAGTTTGCGTCGAGCGTTTTCGTGGAGAAATGTTGTTTTGTCGATGTACGAAAACTGGGCCAGGTGTACGAAGACTGGGCAACTTAGGAGTTTCGGGAAAAATGGCATAATTTTGAGCGTACGTCGATCAAGCGGCCAATCGTTTTATATATTGAAGGTAAGTAAATGGGCTATCTTTGATAGAAAATTCAGAAATTTTCGTCTCACAGACGAAAAGATATAGCGATTCCAAACTAAAGTGTACGAAAACTGGGCAACACACTGTAGATATTTTTCGCTGTAGTTAATTCTAAGCCCATTATAAGTTCGTGTCTTCAGTTTATGTTCTCTTGAACACCATCGGAAGCAAAGTGGAGATGATGTACATGTCCAAGAGCGAAACATCAACTTCTGAACAGGCAGGAGATTCAAACTGTAATGGTCATGACCGCCAAAAGATAAACGGCTCGTTTGAAAAACACCATTCCGTTGATATCAGTTTACATATCACGTGAAGATGCGCGTGTGTTCACCAAAAACGTCACATTGTCGCCTCCTTTTTTAATATTTTAACTTTAAGAGTGTTTGAAAAACAAAAGATTTGTCTTTGAGGATTTTCTTAACTCGATTGAACCATATTAACTTAGACTGAACTGTTGCGTGTTCAAGTAGTAAAGACAGTAAAGTAATATTACGTATCTCGGTTATCTGTCACGCACTCTCTCAACCCAGTGATGTAATTGTCCCTTCCTTAAAGCGTGCTAGGAAATCGATCTTTTCTAGATCGAAGCGACTCTGCAAGCAGGGTAATTTGCCTCTGGTAGAAAAAAAATGCGGGAAAAACGTGAATGTTTGGATCCTACGAGCGTTGAAGTTTTTTGTTTTTTAAAAAAGCAACATATAACCTAACTACTATAGCATATATCGGGGAAATACAGCTATGAGCGTTGAAATTAGCTGGTGAGTCATTCGCTGTCTATCTACGGTCTTTGCATACATATCAAAACAAAATATACACTGAGCTTATATTCTCCCCTTTGTTTCTTTGTGAAACGTAGTGAACACAATAAAACATTTTTGTGCTGTATTAGCACTTTGTATTTGATTATAGTCCGGATAAACAGAAAAACGCCCGCCTATCCCGCTCCTTTTTTTGTGGTTCCAGGTCCGACTGCAGTCGTTATTTTACCGCAATGAAGATGTATGAACTTTCACAGATCACTGCCACTTTGTATACAAAAAAAGTACTCCACAACTAGTTTTTGCTAAGTTTTTTAACATGTCTGAAGAATCAATGGAAAACTTTCAGGGCATCCATGCATCTGTAATAACTGCACTGAGATGCAGCAAGACTAGAGTCTGGAATTCCGCCGGCCCCCAGATTTTCAGCCGGACTCCGGAGCTCCATACCCGGAATTCCGCCGGACTCCGGACTCTGGACTGGAATGCCATCACATGGCAAAATTCCAGACCCGGAATTCCACCGGACTCCAGAACTCTAATCCCGGAATCTGCCGGACTCCAGAACTCCGAACCCGGAATCCACCGGAATCTGGAATTCCGCGTCTCAGTTACCCGGAATTCCGGTGGACTCCGGCCGGAATCCAAACTGGACCTGGAATTCCGCTGGAATTCCGCCGGAATTCCGGGCCTGTTTTTACTAGGCTGGACGGTACAGCCGGTACACTCGGTACACTCGGTTATGACACTCGGTACAGTCGGTACACTCGGTACCCTCGGTACAGCCGGTACACTCGGTACCCTCGGTACTCTCGGTACACTCGGTACACTCAGTACACTCGGTACACTCGGTACAGCTGGTACAGCCGGTACACTCGGTACAGTCGGTACACTCGGTACCCTCGGTACAGCCGGTACACTCGGTACCCTCGGTACTCTCGGTACACTCGGTACACTCAGTACACTCGGCACACTCGGTACAGCTGGTACAGCCGGTACACTCGGTACACTCGGTACGCTCGGTACACTCGGTACACTCGGTACCCTCGGTACACTCGGTACACTCGGTACAGCTGGTACAGTCGGTACACTCGGTACACTCGGCACACTCGGTACAGCTGGTACAGTCGGTACACTCAGTACACTCGGCACACTCGGTACAGCTGGTACAGTCGGTACACTCGGTACACTCGGTACGCTCGGTACACTCGGTACACTCGGTACCCTCGGTACACTCGGTACACTCGGTACAGTCGGTACACTCGGTACACTCGGTACACTCGGTATACTCGGTACACTCGGTACACTCGGTACAGCTGGTACAGTCGGTACACTCGGTACACTCGGTACAGCCGGTACACTCGGTACACTCGGTACACTCGGTACACTCGGTACACTCGGTACCCTCGGTACAGCTGGTACAGTCGGTACACTCGGTACACTCGGTACACTCGGTACACTCGGTACAGCCGGTACACTCGGTACACTCGGTACGCTCGGTACACTCGGTACACTCGGTACCCTCGGTACCCTCGGTACACTCGGTACACTCGGTACAGCTGGTACAGTCGGTACACTCGGTACACTCGGTACACTCGGTACACTCGGTACACTCGGTACACTCGGTACACTCGGCACACTCGGTACAGCTGGTACAGTCGGTACACTCGGTACACTCGGTACGCTCGGTACACTCGGTACACTCGGTACCCTCGGTACACTCGGTACACTCGGTACAGTCGGTACACTCGGTACACTCGGTACACTCGGTATACTCGGTACACTCGGTACACTCGGTACACTCGGTACACTCGGTACACTCGGTACACTCGGTACACTCGGTACACTCGGTACACTCGGTACTCTCGGTACTCTCGGTACACTTGGTACCCTCGGTACAGTCGGTACGGTCGGTAAAGTCGGTACACGCGGTAGTCTTGGTGCACTCGGTACGGCTAATACACTCGGTACCCTCGGTACATTAGGTACACTCAGTTCATTAGGTACACTTGGTACACTTGGTACATTAGGTACACGCGGTACTCTCAGTACAATCGGTCCACTCGGTACGGCCGGTACATTCTGGTACTCTCGGGACTCTCTGTACACTCTCAGTACTCTCTGTACACTCTCGGTACACTCGGTACACCCAGTACACTCGAAACACTCGAATTCTGAGCAATCGAATTGAGTGACTTTTTGATCTCTCATTCCCGAGCTAAGATCAAAACATCAATTCTCTTTACTGACTGATCAGTACACTGTTCCTTTCCTGGTACACTTGATACACTCGGTATAGCCAAAGAAGGTAGGGTAATCACTCTTTTTGCCATAGATAGGCAGATACATCATTAGACGTCTACTTGCTGTTGGTATAATTGAAGAGCCACTTGGTGGAAATACTGCAATAATTAACAATTATTCTACGAGGGCGCGCTGGATATGAAATGATAGATAACCAACGAGGCGCGTAGCGCCGAGTTGGTTATAATCATTTGATATCCAGCAAGCCCGAGTAGAATAATTGTTTTATTAAAAACCTAACTACTATTTTTGTTAAAAAAAAATCAAGAAATAAAGAGAAAAATGAGAAAAGGGATAAAGAGGGAGCAAGAATCGATCATATGACTGAACGAAAAAGGCGCCAAAACCTTGCGAAGTGTTGCAGCGTTTCATTGCAAAACTGAATGAATCAATGAAAACTGTTCGAAAGTGAACGAAGTGGCACAAGTCTGTGAAAAAAATCTTTTAATTATTGGCTCTGAAATATGGTACATGTTTGATTTTTCCACGAACCATTGTTGTAATTCCTCGCGAAGCGAGGAGGGCCGAAGGCCCTCCGAGCATAGCGTGGTTTATAAATTTGTCGCGTGGGGATCGCGCGAGGATTGCTTAGGGCGGTCAAATCTCGATCTCGATGATGTCTGCACAGTTTCCTAGCAACAAAACCAAATCGCGACCGCTGACAGTTGCGCACTCTCATGTTTCTTCGGCGTGTTTCTTCATTTCTTGCCTGCTTCGCTAGATACATTTACGTGCTGATATTTTTATTCATCGTCTGTGAACAAGCAATTAGACAGCAACCCCAGGTTTAACAAGTGGCTCAAAATCCATTCCGGGGTAGATTTACAACTGAAACTGAGCGTGAACGCCGACTTGAAATTCAGCACGAGCAACGAAGGCGAAAGAGTCGACGACAAGAAAGCATGGGTAGGAGAACATCGTTTACAGGTAATAGCCTTGCAAGACTAAAGCCGTCAGCAGGACACAAACAGGAGACTGGAATATTACAGGCGAGAAATCTTGGAACATACACAACGTAGCTTAAATTTAACTTGATAGCACAGCGCTGCCACAAAACTAAATTCCCCAACAACGCCAGAATCGATACAAGGGAGATACAAGGTCTTCGAAATTATAACTCAGTCACACCAATTGAATAATGAGAATGAACTGACAGCGGCTACAAACACTTCGAGAAAATTTGTGCTGAAACCGATTAGGACCGGCGACACCGACTAGAAGTGCTTCGACAAAAGGATTTTCTTATAGAAGCAACGAGAGGCGACAAAAAATGCACGATCATCAAAATACTTTTGCTAGAAATTTACCTTTCCAACGGACGGTGACTGAACAGGTTGGCTCAGAATTATTTCCTCTCTCTACCATTATCTTTACTCTTGATGTACTAGTAATTATTATCAACATGTAATTACTTTTCCAAGCATGATCAAAAATACAGATTACACAAGAGAAATGAAATTATTTCACAAAATGGGTTTCAGTTCCCACAACAATTTGCATATTTGTGTATGAGCAGTACAAATAATTTAAATTCTAAGTTTAGGACGTTCCCGAAAAATATTTGAAAGAAATAATTCATATTGGATCAGTAAGAATTTATAAAAGTTTATGTTTTCCGTGGATATTGACCCTGTTAATAGTTTAAAAATAATATTCAGATGGATCAGAAAGGACAATTTCTGTTCACAATTTGGTTTGGAAATGCACTTACAAGTACTGCTCTGCCTAGCAATTACCACTTTAAAATGTGTAGCGGGCATAGGTACATACATGCATGTATTTGATGTGAAACAAAAATTACTGCTTAACATTAATTATTGACAATAATTTCATGCTACATACAGTGACCAGCATCACAGGTCTCCTCGCAGTGCACAAGCAAGCACCAAAATCAGGGGAATTGACATCCTGATCACCTACAACATGATCTGTCTATGTGAAAGTTTACTTACTTCTGAAGGTTTCACATGCGATAATCTACATTCACCCTTCCCCTTAATTAGCTACTCTTGCTTTCCATACCAATTGACCTTCCTAAGCCCCAATGTAAGCCTGCAAATTCTCCTTACTGGTCTTTGTACATTTCTTGTAGTACTAGTGCAGAGAACTTCTTTCTACTGAAATTAACACTATTCATGTTTGGTGATCAATTCCTTAAGTCTGATGACCTAATTAAAGCATTGCTATTGTAGGGAGATGCTGGTAACTGGGGATTCAAGGGTTAACTTATTATGTTATTGTGACAATTATCTAATCCAATTTTTATAGTGTGTTGGGGGGAATGAATAAACATGCTACCACATCAATATGAAACTCTGTGCTTTACTTGCCATTATTCTGTATTATTCTCATTTCAATTTTTGGGTAAAAATGGATAATTTTTTTAATACATCGCATCACTCTTCAGCAGTAGTAGACTCAACAATTAAATGGAAATAATAAATTGTGTTAGCTATTGACACTTGTCAATACCCAGTAAATAGAACAAAAGCTGTACAACAGAATCTAAAGGAAATGGCTGGGTAAATGTTGGAGATAACAAGTTCCAAGTTGGAATTTGAACTGCATTTCTGATAAACCTATACTCTCACCCAACCAAAATATACAGAAACACCACACATTGGCCCTGACAACAGGTCCACAGCAATACTATATACATCCTCTCTAGAGAGCAATTTACCTTATGTCAGAATGAAGAGAGGTGGGGGGGTGGGGGCTGAACGTATTTTCTCATACATGACAGAGGATTGGATGCAAGTTACATGGAAACGACTGGGAACCAGAATGTTGATCTTAACTCACAATTCGGGACCATTGTGGCCACCCATCCACGCCTCCAGTTAAACCGAAATTCTATCCTCTCCCGACCCCCATCAATCAATTTTGTGGTGCACCCGTGCCCGAGCTTCGCGAGGTTCTGCGAGTCACGTATTTCCAGTAATCGTTCAAAGCGGATTGAAGCTATACAATTTCACCATATTAGCTGCTGGAGTTGAAACAGAACAAGTTTGTAATCTGTTCGCACAACGGAGCCATGATGTGCGTGTTTGATCGAAATGAAGACAGAACCAATTTGAACTTGAAGAAGTAATTTCTATGCAGCTCAGAAGCAAGATTACTGTAGCGAGGAACATTAGAATTCACCATCATAGTTTGTTTAATGCAAAGCACAAAGTGCAGTTGTTCTCGGTTTAGAGGTTGCGGAGGGAATGGTAAAAACAACATTCAAACAACTGGAAAAGCGATTCAACTCCGTTTTACATGGCATCCGATTTCTATCTGAGCATTTGGACCTGTTGGAACACAGAGCTACAAGGAGTGCAGGTAAACCAGTGTCAATTTTGCGTGTTAAAGCCGAAACAAATTTTCGCCCTTCCTTCGGCCTTCTTGGTAGTTTGCAGCTGTAGTTTGTTAAGTACTTGTTTAGACTGCTTCCTGATTTTCGCACCGAATCGTCATGAATGTGTGACAGTTGTTATTATTTTATTTTGTCTTGTCTTGATATTTTGAAGTGGAAAGGCTCCCTGATAAAACCTACCGTTTGTTCAATTTTAATGATCGACGTGACGATCGATGAAAGAAATTAAAAAACTTAAGCTTAATTGTAAACACAACGCTCAATGCTTAAATTTCTAATTTCTTTTTCTGCACAGTTTCTTCAAACAAATTTGACTTGTGTTAGACGACGCTGCTAGTGACGCTGTTGGAATTTCTGCTTAATTGAAATTCGCTGCCAAGTGATTTTTCTTGTCCATTTTTCTCGCCGGGTTGATGGCGAGGAAAAAACTTCCAGCTCACTTTGTTCATTTTGTCGTTGAGTGTTCATTGTCCATATTTGGTCACAACAGGTATATGAGCTGATAGCCTGGCTCCGTTCAGCCAATCAGAATGGTAGAAATCCTATATACCTAGTCCAGTTTTTAATAAAAGCCATTATTATCGATCAACCCAGGACACCGGGACACTACCAGCTTCCTAGAGAGCAGCCAGGAGGGGGAGGGGGGTGGACGTCTCCTTGATATATTACTCACAAGGGATTCAACATTAGCCTTCGAAATGACGAAGACGCGAAGACCATAAACCTTGGTTAAACCTATTATGTGATTGGATCGGTGCACTTTGGTACGGAAATGCTCAAAGCGGAGCAAAGCGGACCAATAACAGAGCCGCCTCGGAACGGTGCTGGCAACGGCAGCACGGTCGCGTGAATGAAATCACGCAATCCTTTTGACAAATCAAACAGGCTGTCACTTTTTACTCATATGACTCCAGCCAAGAGACACACAAAGAATTGACTCAGTGCAATGGTTTCCTTTGTATGGTCAGAATTTATTTTCATTTCAAACTTGCTTCATTATTATTTTTAAATGGGTTACTCACTTCGATTTTTATCTTTTACAGTATGCTTTTTTATTAACTTCAATTGACTAAGAGGCACCCTTTTAATCTTATGTTAGGGACTGTGCAATAATTACCTGGAGGGGGGTTGGGAAACCAGAGAGGGGGGCATAGGGGGAAATCACAACTAGAGAAAGGGGGGTTGGATGTAAAATTTAATACATACGGGGGGGCATTACTTTTTTCAATTTTTTTCACAAACTGGAAAAAGTGGTGGAAGAGCTGTTAGAGTTCAAATATTTATTCTTGCTTACACTGGAATTAAACTGGGAAAATATCAACTCCAGGTGTTTTGATCTCTGAACTGGCTGATTATTTATTATTTTCCTATCTGTCATGCAATAGGAAAGGAACAACTCTGTTATATGTTAAAACAGTGCTACTTTATTGGCACCAGGGTTTAATGAAACAGGGACCCTTGAACGTTGTAAAAGTAGCACTATGGTGTTATTCAATGAAAAAGAAAGATGCCAATGTAGGAGAGCCCACATGGTATTAGTACTATTTAGCAAAGTAAGCTTATAAGTTAGCCAAAGTAAGCCAAGGTAAGTTCAATCGAACAGGAACTCCTTCATCACATTTTCAGCTTTTCCAACAAAGCTCCTGGAGTTCAAAAGATCTGTTAAAGTTATAAACAATGAAAGAGTTTCATAATCAACTCCTTCAACTTGCTGAACGCCGTATATCAATGGATCATACTCTTTGTCAATTAGTGACCCCCCAAAGACAAAAATATGAAATAGGCTCTCTTCTTTCTAGCCTCTGCAGCTGAAAATGTATTTGAAACATTATGGTCTCAAGATAAGCGGAAGTAAGGCTGATTTAACTAAACGAGTTGTCAGTCACACACATAGAAATGCTGCTAGAGATGTTCTGGAAGATGAAGAATTTAATAACTCGTGTGAAGACGACACAACTTCAGAATCAAAGTCAAGTGATTTCGATGGAAAGAACACATGCGTTGAAGAGTCATTTGAACTACTTTTTCTGCCTGAGGAAGACATCCAACACGTAAATTAGGTATAAGGGAACCAATGGGGGAAGGAAGCAGGGGAGGGGGTTGACCTTAATATTATCAGTAGGTGAGGGGGAGGGTTAAAGTTAATTTTTGCTTACTGAGAGGGGGTGCGACTTAATTTTGAGCCGTATTTTACCCATTTCCCAACCCCCCTCCAGGTAATTATTGCACAGTCCCTTAAAGGCGAGTTTCACTTTCCATTGCTCGATCACTGAGTCAAATCATAACAATCAAATCGCTTTCCCCAATCAAGTCTTTAAAATACTTATGTGCATATTGCACTAACTGTCGTCTGAAAACCGTTTCAAAACATTATTTCAGAAGTTCGCACATGCCCGCAATGCGCGGGCCCTTTATTCATTGTAGTAAATACCCTTCGTAAAAACATGCAAGGACCCAAATTTTCCGGGCCGTACCGTCTATTACTGACCAAGTGTGTGCCCAATACAGCACGGGTAGGATCGAGTAGATACAGTCAAACTGGAAACGGCACGGTTGTTGCCATCCTCGGAGACCCAGGGGCAGATAGTTGGGGCGTGAGGCAGATAAAATGGGTGAAATCGGTGCGAGCTGAAGCCTGGTGCCCCTGGGGGTGTAATCTGTATTTCAAGTGACGGGGATGATCGAAGGATTTTTTTGGATTTCAAAGTTTCGATTCTTGGATTTTTTTGAGTAGGAAAAAAAATAAAACCGGTTATACAATAGTCCACAAAGTGTCCCCGGGTGTATCCAACAAGGCTTCAATTCATTCAACTGATTTCTCATCCATCATGTTTATCGTCAGTGGAATTCCATTTTGCTGTAGTGAATTCTTAATATCCTTCGCTTGTGACTTGTGGGTTGATCCTTGCTGGAAATTTTTAAGGCTCGGAAATTCGGCAAGGGATTTTTTGGGGGTTAATTTTTGGTCCAGGGATTTTTTTGGGTTCGTTGGAAGCCCTAGGGATTTTTTTGGGTTTTGATTTTTTCCCCAATTCGATCATCCCCCTCACGTGAAATCCGGAGTACCCTTCCTGGGCCTGGTGTGAGCAAAAGTTTTCAAGACGGGCGGGAGTACCCCTGGGAACATATATTTAACGGACTAGTTTAAGAGCCCATTTGCGCTCTTGCTACTGATTGAGCAAAACCTTTGAGGCATTGTATTTTTTGTGCCCAATCAGCGATCAGCTTATATCACCGTTCCTTTCGTGACGTCTTATACAGAGTGTAACTTTGCTACGTTTTGCATCCATTTGTCACTCGTGCGTACTGAAATCAACTTTTTGTGTCGCTTATCCATAGACTTACCATCGAAGAAAGTTTTTGTAATATGCGAACCCACAAAGCCGAGAAATCGAGAAATTTGGCAAGGTTAATCAAGGAAAAGGAAAACAAGTACGGAAATCAGATTGAGGTATTGTGAAAAGTTCACTGTGGCCTTTTAGAAGCGTGCAGTTTGGAGCAAATAAACGCAAAGACATGTTGTGGAACGCACGTAAATCTTAAGTGCACGCTTCTAAAAAAAAAGTTCACACCTGAGGTGTGAGCTTTTCACAGTACCTCGATCTGATTTTTGCACTTGTTGGTTTCTTTTTCCTTGAGTACCCTTGCCAAATTTCTCGATTTCTCAGCTTTGTGGGTTCCATTTTACTGAAACTTTCTTCGATGGTAGGCCTATCGAACGAGCGAGTGCATGAGATCTGAGTACAAGATTTAGCAAAGTTGCACTCTGTATATGACGTCACGAAAAGAATGGTGAATTAAGCTGATCGCTGACTGGGCACAAAAAATGCAATACCTCAAAAGTTGCGCTCAAGCAAGAACGCAAATGGACTCTTGAACTAGTCCGTTAAAGGTATATTCCTAGGGGCTCTTCCGCCCGTCTTGTCAACTTTCGCTCGCACTAAGCTTCTGCTCGCACCGATTTCGCTTGATTTATCTGCCTCTCGCCGCGTCTATCTGCCCCTGGTACTCCGAGGATGGGTTGCTGTTCGCTATAATACATACACTAAAAAATAAGGAAACGACTTAAATTGTGAATTCAAAAGTTTAATCTAAGCTGCATAAAATCGTTCTCGTTCATCCAAGGCAATTCCCGAAGACTCTCATATTTTTAGATTGCAGCTGCTGTAACATTCAGCTTAATTTACATAAATTACCAGGGAAACGACTTGAATAGCTACATTGTGGCTGTGTATTAACGATAGATGATGTTTGCCAAAGAAGCATCTGCAGTAAAACGTCGGGCTCCGCAGCTATCCGGTTGTCTCTCATCCACACGACAAAGCCTTTGCCCGAGGACGTAAGGATGGATTCAACTGTCTGCGTAAAGATAGCTTCATCACTCGGAGAGGGCAGAGCGCAGGGACCACAGATCATCACAGTGACTTTTTCAACTAACATTACAAGCAAAGGTGACCGATATTCTGGTCTGTTACATACAATGATTTACCCGCCCCAGTCTTAACAGAAATCATCCCGCGTTGATAAGACAAAATTAAACAAGACGAAAGCCGAGAAGTAGTTTAAGGCCCTGCCGAGGCTAAAAATTCTTGCATAAATTTATAAATACCGTTTTATTGGTCTGGAGGCTTTTTCTCCTTAGGTACGTACTTTATAAGCTCCATGACTAATATATTGGGAGATACCAAATGTCCTAACTGACTGGTACTCAAAACCTCTGGCACAGTTTTTTCCCTATACGAACCGACCTAGACCGGTTCGCCAGTACCCATATAGGAACATGGGTGCAGGGAAACAATATGGGATAAACTTTTTTCTTTAAGGAAACAACACGATGGCAGAAACCTGTGTTGAGCCACCGACCTCCTGATGGAATGTCCGACGCGCTAACCACTAAACTACCGCGCCCTCACAGGCACCGTGGTGATTATTTGGAGTATTTTCCCTAAAATGGGTGAGTAAAGGGAAGGTCATCAACTTACCAACTCTACCCACTGCCGTTCTCAAAAGGTCCTCATATTCAGCTTTGTGGCTTAGCCAATGTTCATAAGAGACCTGGACGGTGTCGAAATCGACCACTACCACACAGAGCCTGGGAGGGTTTTCCGTGAGATATGACTTGGCTACAAGCGGTGAAACGTTCAACAGTATGGGTTCCTTGGAGATATTTAATGCAGGGCGAAGGTCATTAAATACCCGCGTAACAACTTCCATGGACCTGTCGTCGACATGACAGCCTAGAATTGCCAAATCTACAAAAAGAAAAATATTCAAACATAACTTACACTTAACTCATACTCAGTAACACTTTGTGAATAAGTAGACCGCTACATTTTCGTGTCCTATACGTTTATGACGTCACAGAGCATGGCAGTAAGAATTAAATAATTGCCAGTTAATAGCATATAATAGGGGATATTACACGGTGGCGCGAAGACATGAACGCTATTTTCAAGTGGTAAAATATTGCTTTTTACCACGAGAAAATAAAATTCATATCTTCAAGCCGCCGTGTAATTGTCGTTTTGTTAGTTAGAGAATTGTATTTTTACACAAACAACAGTTTTAAAAGCGGGAAATGACGTTTTCATGGGAAAATATGCCACTCGAGTCTCGGATGTAGTTTCTCATGAGCTTTACAAGTGGTCTATTTTCCACTAAAACACGCTTGTCTATATAATAAAATTCACTGCAGAGAATCTGTCACCTCTAAAATGACCAAACCGCCGACCGAACCCTACAAATAGTAAAATGCCAACTTGAAGGTCTTTCCTCTAACCTTCAGGCATACCTTTTCCAACGTCTGAAGGAGGAACCTCTTTAGGCCTTATCTCTTGCTCTCTGATGTGAGGTGCCCTGCTTCCTCCGGCTACATTCGTGTCGGCACTACGGACTCTTTCTTCAGAGCTGGACCCTTCTGGTAAGGAAGTGCGAAGCTTCGATGGCTGTACTGCCATTTTTTTTCGTTCTTTTTTGGTCGGGTATAGAACCTTTGAGTGTTCAGAAGGCTATTCTTAGTGCCTCTGCATCCTCTGCAAAGACATATGCTAGGGAGGGGAGAGTCCGCTAAGCAAGGTGATTGCAGGGGCAAGAAAAAACCTTCACTCGTAATCTCAGCAGATTTTCCCTAAGGCCACAGAACTACTGCGGAAGGAGGCCTATCGAACCTTAGTCTTCGTTGGTCTTTTGAACGTTTACTGACCTGATCGTTTTGCTTTTTTGGTGTAAAATGGTGCATTTACTCCTCTATCTTCTGCCTTTCCCTCAAAGGGCTCAACACGTTGTTGGGGATCCCACGTACCTGGTTGCTGCAGTGGATTGGTTTCCCCTGGTTTGCTCTTGGTGGGTTCTGCAGCCCTTGATGGCTGTCTTGGTTTGATGTAAGATGATGCAATTTTTCCTGTCACTTTGCCATATGAAGAAGTCTTAGATCTATCTCCTGTTTCCTCTCTTGACTGCGGTTATCGTATTGAAGGGGATCACTTGTGCCTGATTGCGGTTGTGTTCTCGTATCCTCTGGCTTTCTTATGGCAGGCTCGATGGCACTTGTTTGGTGCTGCGTTACAGGTGTTGGAGAAAGCTTCGGTTTCATTTGATATTCAAATTTCTGGCCTTTCTTACTTGTGTCAAAGAAATGCACCAGCGCTTCTTCGTGAATTTCTCGGTGCTTCATGTTCCAAGAAAAGATGAAGCTCTTTCTTCCACCCAGAAACTCTTCGCTGAACTGTGAGGACATCTTCCTCTTTGCCCACCCTGAAATAAACTCTCTGTCTTCCTCGTCTTCGTTCTTGTAGTTATTATCTCCGCCGATAACGATCATGACATTATCACCTATAAAAAAGAAATTTTATTTCAAATGCAGAAAAACGCAACAATTCAGAATGGAATGTGCCAAGGAATACCTTTGCATATGAGAATCATCCCCAGGCAATATCAAACATATGAGAATCATCCCCAGGCAATATCAAACAAATGATAAATTGCAACACTGAAAATTCAAGCCACTGGAATCTTTTTTTTTTTTTAGCGGCTTGAATTTTCGGTGTTACAATTTATCATTTATTTGATATTGCCTGAGGGTGATTATGATTTAGAATTAAAACACTGTTATGATCATTTATTTGTTCCTTGCATGTAATACATGCTACGCATGTTTGTCGCAGGTATTTCCTGTGCACACGTAAGATCAAATTGGGATTCGTCCACTTGCGGTACCCATCGTGGCTTTGTAGCTCAGACGGTAGAGCAGCGGACTAGTAACCTGAAAGTCGTCGGTTCGAGTTCCACCTAAGCCACTGAATTTTTTTCAGTGGCTTGGATTTTCAGTGTTGCAATTTATCATTTATTTGAATACCTCTGTATTCCTGCACAAGCTAGCTGTGGAAGCAGAAGGAGGATTGAAAAGCAAATTACACTTGCAAAGTTCTCGATTAAGGTATAGGGTAACCAATTTAACACGCGCCATACGGTGTAATCAGATCTTTTTTTTTCACTTCCACCCCGACCCTTTAACCCCTTTCCTTTAGAAGAATTAAAAATATGACGACCAATCTCCTTCTGGTGTCTATTTTTTCAGTGTAATCAGATGTTTTTTTCACTTCCACCCCGACCTTTTAACCCCTTTCCTTTAGAAGAATTCAAAATATGACGACCAATCTCCTTCTGGTGTCTATTTTTTCAGTGTTCTTTGTCCATGTCCTTATCATGGTCACTGTGTTTACAAAGTTACACTCGTGAAACACAAGAAGTTCAACAGCTTAAAAGCTGGACACACAAATTGCGGCTATTAAATAGTGCACCAGCTAACAGCCAGGGTATTAACTTCCTTTTCATGGCAAAAACGCTTATGAATGAGAATGCAAGCTGTGAAATAATGATTTTTAATACGTGGTAGATCATCGCAACACACTCAAAAATCCTAACAAAAATTCAGGCTTGAACGGGATTCCAGCCAATGACCTGCAATAACGGTGTAGCTCTTGGTTGTGTACAAAACTGCAACGATCTTCCATCTATGATGCATTATCAGTTAAATAGTAAGCCAAAAGAATCGCCGAGAGCGGTGAAGGTCGCTCCTTTCCCAATCACTCCTCGTTTTCACGGGCCAATTCGCATAAATAACGTTCAGGTCATGCGTCCGATTCGGGGTAATGAACGAGACTGCTTACATTCCAACTTCACCTTCGCCAGCGTTAAAATACTCTTTATCCATTCTCGTCCCCAAAGCTACGCGGCTTTTTTTCACTTACGTCTCGTGTAGCTCTGGTAACGGCCATATTTTTTTTTTTATTAGTCGATTCAAACTGTATGCTCAATCACGTTAAATTTTTTTTGCCTTCTACGCATAACGTTTTAGTTCCGATTGAATTAATCAGAGCATTAATTAATATATTGACTTGATCAATTTCCCCCAGGGGGGGTACTCCGGACTTCAAGTGACGGGGATGATCGAAGGATTTTTTTGGGTTTGAAATTTTCGATTCCGGGATTTTTTTGGGTATGAAGATTTGGCAGGTATTTTTTTTGGGTGGCTTGATTTAAGTATGGATTTTTTTGGGTATTCAAAATGATCTGAAGATTCATGGTAGTGCCCATGTATCCCGGCCGCGTAGTTCCGCAAATAAAGTACAACCAAACTTGTTCTTGCCCGGGTAGTCTTGTTTTGTTTAGAGTTGTCATTTATAATGTTGTTGTTGATACAGAAGATGTTCTTGGGTGTCCCTAGTGTTGTTAGAATGACTACCAGATAAGGAAAGGATAAAATCATCTGGTATGATGAATTATAACCAAATACAAACATTCAATTTCTAGTGGGTTTTTTTTCGTGTTAGATCATTTAATCCTTTCTGGAAATTAAGGCTCGGAATTTCGGCATGGGATTTTTTTGGGGTAAATGTTTGGTCCAGGGATTTTTTTGGGTATTGATTTTTGCCCCCATTCGATCATCCCCGTCACTTGAAACTCGGAGTACCCCCCCTGGGCAATTTCCACGCAAAGAATGTGGCTTACGGCGGATTAAGCGACCAAATTTTGCTGTTTGGCTGAGCACGTAAGAATGCGCCTGCTAAATTTCAAAATCTTGGCAATTGCTGCTAAATGTCAGCGTTTCTTTTCTCGCTACAGCATTCTCTACAAAACTTCAGGCTGTCCGTAATACAGTGTAGCGTCTAGTGGCGAAACGATAAGTACACAGTTGAACAGAAACTAGACGAAGGTAAGAAAATAACTATACCGGATTCAGTATGACGCAAACGCAGTACCTTTATTCAGGCAAGATACAAACCCAAAACCCGTGACCCCCCCTCCCCTTTTCCCTAATGTTCCCTCCTGTTCTGGTAAAACGGCATCAAAAGTGTAATCAAAAATTGCGGATTGCATCTTAGGCTCTTCATTCATGGCAGCTAGCAAAGCCAATATTCCCCTGATTTCGACAAGATAAGCAAATACTCCGAGTAATCGAATCGTCATGAGTTTAAAGCCGAAGACGGCCGCTTTATTTGGTATTAGGATTTTTACCTTGGAGAACTAGGAAGGGGATTGGGAAGGGTTTACACACCAGGCGATTGAATCATCGCGCAATGGCTTTCACTCCGTACTTCCAGTGTGTGAATTTTGGCCGACAGATTGTCAATACCATTCGCAAAGAACTCCCTGTCTACGTTCTGCAAACCTGTGGTTTTACCTCGATGTAAAAACCTGACCAGATTTTCTTTGTTTTGCAAGCTATTATTTTTCCCTACCGGTTATTCAGTGTTTATAATGTTTTGTTTCCCTTGTTTTACGTCATCCGTGAGTTTTAGAAGGTCTTACACCGAGGTAAAGCCAAAATCCTACAAGATATTAACACATTGTTCTTTTGCCCAAGACTACACTTGCATCTGATTGGTGCAGAAAGTAAATCTGTACTTACCTGTTGCCTGTAGCAAAGCTCTGTAGGTCATGACGTAACCAATTCCAGCGTTATCTTCGTTGATCGACAGGCAGGCTCCATGTGCATGGACAACAAAGACGGCTAAATCCATTTGCAAACCGGAGATCTTATTTTTAAACTCGGACATTTCCGAAAGCGAGAAGTAGTGTTGTTCAATGGCGAATTCAAATCCTAGTTTCAGTTTCGTTCCATTCAACCAATCTTCGACAGCACCGAGCTTGTAGCTGCGATCGAAGTTGAAAAGATGAACCTTTCGTGGCTTCGACATCGGCCGTTCTACTCTCATCTGCACTTCTGGCTCCTTGTATGGATCATGACCAGGGAACAAACTCAGCGACAGACCCGCTTCAGCTGACTCCAGCTCATTAACTATTAATAAAAAACAGACACAGAAGAAATTGTACTGTATTAGCATAAAAGGTGATGTACGGGGAATTCGCCTGTTTTTTCAAGTTGTACAATGAAACTCAAGTCACTTAGTACAATGTACATAGAATTCTGCTGGGGAGATGAATGACTAAATTATCCCCCACCCCTCAATTTCATGTATTTCAGTAACAGTAACATTTCTAACAGTAAGGCATATTTCTTTGGTCTTAGCCGTTTTCCCAGTTGTAATCATCCCACATAACTGAGTGAAAAAAGGAACAGGAACAAGAGAAAATTGAACACAGTGATACTTTGATCGCAATATCAAACCAGGTCAAAACAGTTCAGTCTTAGAAATCCAAGGGAACGCAAATGCAATAGATTTGCTTTATTCCATGGTCATCATTTTATATTATTGCATCAACATTGCTATAATTTTCAAAACTGGGGACAGAAGCTAAAGAACCCAATTTCAGACAGTAGTATAGGATGCACCAGTTACTCCATAAGGAGGAAATAGACGCCGTGATGAAAAAAACTAGGATAGTGTTGACTCAAAGAAATTAATAAGATAGGAAAAATGTTTGTCTGTTGAAATAAAATTTTCACTTAAAATCTGTGTGTAGTTGGTTTGTTGGCGCCAAAATTAATATGCACAATTTATGAATCAGTCAACCGAAAAAAGCTTTCTTTTATTAAAGAACAATGCTTGTCTGCAATAACAATGAAAGCGGCAAGAAAATGGAAGCTTGCACAAGAACGTCACGGTTCAGTGATTTTCAATCGCAAATGGGATGCAAGTTGGCGTTTGCTAGTAAATAGAGCTTTCATAGGCTTCAGAACAATGAAATTACACTATGACATTATCGATCCAAAAATAACTAAAAACCTGTCAAACCGGTTATACCAATCAAGACCGCCACATGCTAAAAAAGAACATGATGTGATCGACAAACCTGTCAAACCGGTTATACGCTAATGAGAATCCACCGCACTTTATTCATGAGATCAAGACAATAGCCTATGACGTCATCAGCGTTAATGTGTTCCACACAAAAGCTAATTAAATCCACAAAAAACGGAGTAACCGGTGCGCCCTATACTACTTCAGACCTTCTAAATTATTTCCATGTATCCTTGAGGATGCAGGTTCTTTGTCTGAAGATGGTTCTTCCATTGGCCTCGCTCCATGTTGATCGCAGGGAGTTGTCGTTGTTTTCATCGCTACCAAAGCAGAATTATCTTTATCAATTTGCTGCACAGCACAGAGCTCTAAATGATCGTTTGAGGGCTGGTCTGATTCAATATTTAAATATAGAATAGTACATTAAGGCCTTTGTAAAAAATATCGCCCGAAAGACTAGATTTATCGTCGATTGTATTGTTGTGCGCCGGTCCACGTTTTTCAGGCATGATTCGTCCGTTATGCTTCGCTTTTCCTGATTCGCCTCTAAGCAGAAAATGGTAAAGGAAATTTGTGGATCTTCCGTTTCTTCATAAATGTTTTTGTCTTCAGCAAGGGAAAGCATGTTTTGATCTGTGAACTTACTTCAAGCACAAATTTATTTTACCGTCTTAAGGTGACTATGGACAAATTATCCAGGTCTAAAACGTTTAGTCAGTGAAATCGACTACAAAACCTTAAAAATAATCTAAATTTAAATCTTGAATTGATGTAATCCTCAAAGACACTACGCGCAACAGTGCAGCTGTGTGAGTGTCTGTGAAAGTGATCAAATCGGTGGGTGAAAAAAAAATTAAATGTCAGAGCCTAAACTAGGTGGGCAGTGACGGCTCATTTCAAGGCACCCATAGTTCCTCTCAGAAAAGAGGAACAACCTCTCAGAAGAAATGCCTAAGTCAAATAGGTTTACTCACCGTAGACCACATTCTGCATCATTTTCACAAGATCGTCACACTGTGTCTCCCAGCTGTACTTCTCCGCATAGCGTGCTCGTAGTTCCCGACATTCCTGAAGTGCTGCCTCACTGCCTTTCTGTCGAACGGCTTTGATAGCCTCAGCCCAGTGTTCTGGATCTTCTGAATCAACAATGAATGATCGTCCACGAGGTATTTCTTGTATAGCCTCTCCAAATCCACTGTTTTGACTGACAAGAAAAGGCAGCCCAACAGATAGCGCTTCTAGGGCTGTTAAGCCGAAGCCTTCTGTTCTGGATGGAACAGTGGCAAGATTCGACGCACACAAGAGTGTATTTAGATCTTCTCGATTTTCAAGAAATCCTTTCACGATCAGCTGATTTCGACACAAGCCTTGCTTGAGTAACTCGTTTGTCATTCGGGTTTCGCTTCCACTGGGTGCGCCTACAAAGGTAACATGATAACTCTTGTCATTCAGCTTAGCAACTGCTTGTGCAGCAATGTCGAATCCTTTAAGTTCAAAATCTTCAGAGTCACCACGTCCGAATACCAGGATACGAAACTTCTTTCCTTTTCCAGTGGACGGATTTAAAAGAGATAATTCGGTAAAGATACCTGGGGTAAAATTGTAAACGTCTTTCACACTCGAGGTGAGGTAGGCAGAGTAGAATTCATGTAGTTTGGGTCCAACTCCCACAACGAGATCAGCAATTTGACACAGTTTAAGCTCATTTCTTTGTTTTTCTCCACCTTTAGGAATGGCATCAGAATACATTTTGTACATTGCAAGTTCCTCCGGAGCAGTATGAACAACTTGCATCCACTTACATTGGTGAGATCCCCTTATTATTTGCGCTTGTTTTCCAAGTATTACACCATGACCGATAACAAAATCGATCACATGATCTTTTGCTGGGAAAGCGAGCCAATCAACTGGTGCATAGCCGGGAAGCTCTTCTGCCTCTAATATCTTCACATTATGACTTCCAGCTTCTTTTTTATCCTTGTCAGAACATTCGGGTACAAGGAAGCTGACCATTGCATTGGGGTGCTTGGCCAGGTGTATAGCCAGCTCTCTGTTCATTGTTGATAACCACCTTTGGAGGATTTCCATTCGCTCGCTAAAAGTGTGATTCGTAACGTTCTACTAGTCATGTTTCTTTAAACGGTACTGCTCCACACTCTCCTGCAACAAAAAACAACAACAACAAAATATATACGATCAAACATTATTAACTCCACACGTTTCCCTTCTTCGAATCATTGAGGACACAACTATTTTATCTCTACTAGTAGTGGGTAGTTTGCAATTCCAGCGAAAAGTTATTTTTCTGTCGAAAACGTTTTTCAACTTTTTCAACACAAAGGTGATTCCCTGGTTTTTGCACTGCGCACCCCTACTGCGTATAACATTGCGACATCAACTGATTGCAGCCTTTGCGAAAAAAAGCCGACCTTTGCCACGATAGAAAAGGGCCAATTCGCTCTATTAAAGAAATAAACCACAGAGCAAAGCTGAAAAAAGTCTAGAATGAGAGGTTGCCTGAGGATAGTCAAGATTTGTGTTTCGATAATGTATGTATAAGATGAGTGGTAGGCGTGTTGTCGAGCTTGACTTGCTCGCCAAATCACTTGATAGTGGATGCAAAACGTGTGCTGGGCAACTGAATTTGTCAAATATTACCGACGAAACGCTGTCAAGGCTAGGATCCTTCCTCTAAATTACCTGCTGTCATCCAGATTGTGGAGAAATTTTGAAACTCGAGCCAGTCTTCGCTCGGATATTAAATTACATGAAGACTGGGCTATGGACTCTGTGAGCGCGACCGCAAAATTGAGCACCACGACCCCAATTTTTTATTGTATAAATTTAATCAGGACAGTGTTCCCAACGCAAAAAACGTAAAATCTGGTAAAATCTTTGATCAGATTTTGCACAACGTTTAAAGAAATCTTACGAAAAAATACCCTCTAGGGTAGAGGACCGCACATCAAGATACCTTCGTTACCGTCTACTTTGTGAGTTTCCAGTAAATTTTAAGCTTTTCGGACATGGTTTGTACGACACAGATGACTATATAGAGATTACTTCATGGAAAATGCGCGCGTACGATTTTTATTCAGGAGTTGAGTAGTGTCAGAAAACGAACGAGTGAGCGTAGCGAACGAGTGAGTTTTCTGATACGTATCAACGAGTGAATAAAAATCGTACAAAGCATTTTCCTTGATGTAATGTGTTTATTTCATAGGTATTGAGATTTTCTTTTTCGTGTAGTACTGAGTAGACAAATTTATTTGCACAAATAAATTACACTGTAAAACCATTCAAGTGCTCAACAACTGAGTAAATCAAACATCTGCAGCACTCAAAATTTTTCAGTAAAGTCAAATGTCTATTAATAAAGGAAGCCATGCCAATAACAAAGTTAAGTCAAGAAGTTAAGTCACAATTTATTCATCATCAGAGTCACTTTCCAGTTCCAAAGGCCTTAGACGTTTCCATCGCACCGCTTCGGGGCTTGACGGATTTGTAGAAAGCGTCGGAGACTGATTTAAAGTGTTAATGTTGATGGAGAAATTGCCACCTTGAATAACTGCGCCACTGAATAGTGCCATGGACTGCTGCTTACCACCATTCTGAGAGTCGGAGGACGGCGTACAAGCTGTTTCAGAAGAGGACGAAGCTGTGGTACCAGCCATCACACTGCTCAGCACCTTTGACATGTGCATCTGTTGCTTCGTTGAAACAGTGCTGTAATTTTCTATGCTCTTCAAATTCGTATGGCCAGATAGTTGTGCAATTTGCGTAGGTGGAATGTCGTGTTCACTTAGCGTCTGGATCATTGTCTTTCTGCCGCGGTGATTTCGAAGCCTGTCGTTTTCAATTCCTGCTTTCTGAACTATGGTCTTCATTAGACCATTGAGTTTGTTTTTGCCAAAAGCACCGGACTTGAACCAGTCTTTTGTTACGAGCGAGTCTGTCTTCAAACCGCTGTTTACAGCCAAATAAAAGGGAGCATAATCTTGATTCCTTTCCTCAGGTCTCTTCCTGGCAAAACATTTGTAGACCGCGACAGGATCTCTTTCAGTTCTGTCGGTCGCAAACATTTTCGGCGGTACGGTTTTGACATCGCTGCAGTCTGATCCCGTTCTAGTTTTTGTTTGTCTTTCATTGAACTCCAAGTACTCGACTCCACTTGCCGTTTTCTGTAGCTTTACATCTCCCCAGCACATATCACGATGTTCTTGGCACCCACGGAGTCCGAAGTGAAGAGTGTTGTTTAGCCAGAGCGTGTTTAAAAGTGCCTCCGGACTACACATACCGAGCAAACCCTTCTCGTACAATATATTCAACTCTTCGCTTGTCAAAGCTACCGACGCTTTGGGTTTATTCCTTTACCTTGCTTTTTTAGCTGTTTTTGTTTGGACTGAAGAACTTTCCTGGTTTTCTCAAACACCAAGTCGTTGATTATGCTTACAGAATAGCTCTTTTTCTTCAGGTGTCTTTCGAAGCTAGCCACTAAACTTCGAAGAGAAGTCGGTTCGTATTCATTGCCATCTTTGGTGTGGACGGAGATGATGAATTGGCTGATGTATTCATTCAGCTCAACAGCCGGAATATCTTCTATTTTTCTGTCTTCGTTCTTCGTTTTCAAAAATCTTTCAAGCAATCTTACATCTCGTTCAGTTTGTTGAGCGGTGTTTTTGTTTTCTTGTTCTAAAATGAATTCTTCAACTGAGCAAACAGAAGCAAACCTTCCCTCGGCTATTTTTCAAAGCGTGTGTTTTTTGTGTGCAACGGCTGTCGGATGACGTTTCCTTCAGTACGTTCATTCATCAGCAGTGAAATTTCGTCGTTCGCGTTGCTGATTGGACGAACCATATTTTTTACAGTGAAATTTTGTCGTTCGTGCTCCTGATTGGCTTCGTTTAAAATCAGTACGAATTTTATTCACCGTGATTTTCGTGGATAAATCTCAGTACCTATGAAATAAACAGATATAGTGCCCGATTTGGCAATTTGCGCTCAAAATTTAGCCACGCCGGGGCCAAACCACCCCTAAAAGAGGTCATTGATGGGTCACAAAAATTTTCAAATATGGCGGCTAAAATGGGCCATGGACAAAACACTGACCCCCATTCCATGGACTACCCGATGGGCTACCCCTAAAATGGACTACCCCTAAAAAAATACTATTTCGAATGAGTACTATTGAAAGAACTTCTATTTATATCCTCACATTGTACGTACCTTGTTTATTTGGCTGTCTATTTTCGTCCACATGCCCTCTAGCCGCCATTTTGAATAATTATACTCTATGAACAACTGCTGAACGCAAAAAGTGTAGACTCAAATCAAATCGTCTTTTGAGGAACTTGAACCAGGACTGAGGTGGTTTTATTTTCTGCAGCTGATCCGCACATTTTCTTACACCCGAGCTATGGATCACAGCAGAAAGGAGATCGTAGTTCCTCAGTTATAAAATGGGGTTGGGAGGCCTGCACGACTCCTACTTCACGTTTTCGTACGCTTCGCCTTACAGGTCTCGGTCTTTCGACCAACTTTGCTTCTTGCATTTTTGTAATGGGTTAGTTTTATAATAGGAAAATTTTTAAATGGTTACTGAATTGAGCCATTTCAACTTAGGCCCCATTTACATGAGTTATTTCATCCCGGGGTGAGTTTCATCCCGGGATGACTTTCATCCCATTCCGGAATGACTTTCATCCCATCCCGGAATGACTTTCATCTCAGTATCTGGTCATTTACCTGTGAGTGTTTACATGAGTTGGAGCAAAAATGGCTTTGCCCCGGGATGATCTCATCCCGGTGCTGAAGACCGGAACTTGTCACTTTTTTTTCAGCCTCTCATGTTAGTAATTGTGACAATAAAGGATCTGAAATATTATCTGCAACGTGATGAGTTAATTTCCCTGCTGATGTTTGTAACGCTCGGCCCAGCTTATTTGTGTAATTCTGTCGCAGGATGTTGTGTTTCGCATCACGGAGTGTGAACTATAGACCCTTTTTTACCCCATTTTTTAGGGGTAGTCCATTTTAGGGGTAGTCCATTTGGGTAGTCCATGAGGGTAGTCCATGGACTGGGGGTCAGTGTTTTGTCCCTGGCCGCTAAAATGCGCGCGAGGGCTTCTGGGTTAAACATTTTTCCCCTCTGCCCTCCGGACTTGTGCAGAAAAAGCTAGCCGTGTGAAGACTGGGTAACTCGAAGCGAAAAATTAAATGGCAGGCAAATTCAGTTTGTAGAGAGGACAACCTTTTTTTATAGATATAATTTGTCTCGGTTAAGACACGGACGCTTCAACGGTAAACCATGTTAGGTGCTGTCGAAGACCACGAGTTAACTGTCTAACAGGATAACGAAAGGTGAGTTTTAAACTCGTTTTTTTGGTCTGTATATAGTTCCCGATGAAAATCTAAAATGATAGGATTTTAGTTCGATTCTTCCTCTGCTGTTAAGTTTGATTTTACATGACCAAGAGCGTTAATCGAAAAAAATAAATCAGGTGTGTTTTAGGATACTGTGAGCACGTGGAGGGAAAAGGAAAAGTCGGTTTAACAGTGGCGCATACCATTATGCGAAAAAAATTGCCATGCAGAATGCACAGGCTGAGCAACTCAAAGCAGTTCGAGAACTTGCAAATCGTGTTGTTGAGAAGGAAACGAGGTTTGTTGAACTCACCAAAAAGTTAGATGCTACCACGAAGAAAGTTGAGAGAAGGAAAAGAAAGGTAAGAGATTTTTTTAGATTTAGTCTTACCATTGCAATTTCCATATTATTATATTAGTAAGTTTACATTGGCAGAAGATGTTAGCAAGCTTGACCGAGCTTTTCATTGTAAATCCCTTTTTCTTTAATTACAAATACTGACAATGTGCCTTGTAGGCTAGGTGCGGACGGTGTAATTAACCTAGTGTAACCCTAACCCTAATACAGAGTTACAGAGTCACACCTGCACCAGCAAATTGCACTGTTCATGTTAGGTGTATATTTGAGTGAGATTAGTGAGATTAAACAGACTGTAGTTAGTCTTAGTTAGCAACTTATGTTATGCACCTATCAATTTAAAGCCGCCGGGGGGGGGGGGGAGGTAGGGCATGGGGTGGGGATTTGATTGTTATTGTTGGCCCTGGGGTGGGGCTTTTGACTGATCGTGCCTTCCCGGGGGAGGGTATATTTGAATTTGTCTTCGCCCAACATAGATCTGTTTGAACATCGACTTGAACGAAAGAGACTGAGACCGAAATTACTTTTCCCACGTCACGCATGCGCTCTACGTCCTTGAAATCATAATGGATGTCCACGAGATCGAGAATCAGATAATCAAAGAATTTGACCGTTTTATCTCCATATTTTTGATTAATTTAGAGGTTTTTTTTGTTGTTGATTTGAACGTTTTTAGACATTGCAGTATCGAAGTAAACAGGTATAAAGAGAAGCCAAGTCGATTTTTTGCCCAATGTAAACGATCAGTGTACGGGCCAGTCTCTGCAATGACTGCTCTTTTCAAGTGTTATGCTTTCTGCAGCCTTTGCAGAAAACACGAAATGTTTCTTAAAGAATCTGTTGATTTTGTAATTCAATATACACAATGCATTAAACGCAGATTGAATTTTTATTAAATAGTACCTTTGGAGACGTAGTAACGTTGAGAAGTGGACAATTATAGAGTTTTCCTGTTTTTCTTGCGTCTTTCTTGCATCCAGCCTGGGAATGATTGACAGCAATATGCCGCCCGGGGCGGGGAAATTTTTGTGCATTTGACTGGAATGGTTGCCGGTGGGCAGGGAATTTGACGGCAAATTTTTGAAAAATGTCAAATGCCCACCCCGTGCCCTACCTCCCCCCCCCTGCCGGCTTTAAATTGATAGGTGCATTAGTGAGTTAAGAAATGTTCTTTTTATAGCTCCCAAAACTTGAAGCCACAGCGGGTCAGTGCGAACACCCAAGTGTACCAGGAAAAATGGCAAAGAGGCCGTCTGTGACCAGTAAAATCAATCCAACTAATAGTGAAACATTGAGTACGTCAGCAAGTCAGTTCAAAAGACGAAAGCAAAAAACAGTTCAGGCTGTAAAAGCTATTCACTGTAACAGCCATGTTTACACTCATGAGGAAGAGCAAACAAATCATTAAAAGATGGCCTTTGGACATCTTTAATTAGTTTCACAGAAACTGGAGACATGAGGGAGTACATGTCCAATATTTCCAAAAAATGAATGAATTCAGTTATTCCAAGCATTGTGAACCGCAAAGTCAAAGAATAATTATGAAAAAAGTCAACCAAACCAAATTAGAAGCGTGTGTGTACTATATGAGAGTGGGCTGCTTGGCAAAGGCAAATACACCAGCATAAGAAATAGTTCTGACATCCTAAACGAACCAGGGGCGAGAAAGAGAAAAAAAATTAGAAAGCTGAAGTCCTTCCAGGGGAGGAAGTTCCCAAAATTTTACCCTATAAAAAGCTGATGTCCTTTTAAAAATTATTGATGTCGGAGAACTGAAAGATTTAGAAACACTAGCCTCAGAGCTATCTACAGAATGTGTTCCTGGTGTTTACAGACCACTTAAACCATTTCTCCTGAAACTAGCTGATCTATATTTGGAACTTCATAAAGAAACACCCATGCTTCATTGGTTTAATGGTGAAGAGAGACTATTTTGGGTTGCTGTAGGGGCAGATGGTGCATCATTTGGGAAAGATGATTGTGTGACAGGTAAGCTAGTTTAGCTAGTTTAGATTATTTAGTGAACCAGTGTAGAAGGCACTGATATAAGTTATGATTGAGTTAAGTTGAAATATTAGCTTAAGCTTCATGATGTTAAAATAATCGAACACAAATAAAAACAAGTTTCAGACTCTGTGAATAAAAACAAAGGAAAAAAATAATACCATTGCAAGAAACTATTGAATTTTCAGTATCCCTTTTAGGGCATAGTTGTACCACATAATGCTGTGAACTTGTTAACATTTTGCACACATTTAACTCTTTTTTTAACTCCCAGCGTGAGCATTTTGTGTGATAAAAACAAAAGAGTTCTCCTGTCTCAGGCCCTATGTGTGATAGGCTCCCTCAGAAATTTGATGTCCTAACTTCATATAAGCCCTCAAACATTTATTTGTTGTGAACATCAAATTTCCTCAGGCAACCTATGACACGATACTGCCTTTGACAGAAGAACTCTATTGTTTAAGAATAAAGTCAACTTATACCTGAAATATCAATCTGCAGTAGAAACCCTGAACAATGAAGCAATTGGCACACAGGGACACCAACCTGCGGTATGGCTAGTTACATTACTGTATTCGTCAGCAGAATACAAGGAGCATGGTGACCCCCCATTTGTATTGAAATTTTAGAACCTATATGACTTGTTGAATATTTGTTTCATTACAACTCTATGGCAGCTTCTTTTTCCAGCGAGTCACCTTAAGTTACCTGATAAAAAGGTAGAGGACAGGCCTTGATTTATCTAGAAAGATCAGCATTAAAGGAAACCTCCCAGTATCAAATTTTCAAAGCACAGATGATGAAATGCATGATGAAATATCTAGGACTTCGTTGCTCCCCATCTTCCATTCCTCTTATGTAGTTTAGTGATTAATAATGTGGCATCTATGCAATCTGGGAGGGAAAGGAAGATCCAGTTTGTCCTAAAAATTGTGTGTGAGGTTGCAGTTGCACTAGGAGTTATGGTGCTATAAAGAAGCACACTTTGCAGCTGAAGTGATGATTTATCTAACTTGTGGTTTACCCGAACTATAAACGGGGTTTATAGTCTGGAACGACGTGAAGTGTAATTAACACTAATTGTTCAAGATGACTTGACAGTCATCGGGGCAAACATTTGTTGTTTTGTATTTCTTCAGGGGCACCCGACGGTTCGTTTCGGGGAATATCTGTTCGGAAGGCCTAAAATCGCCTGAGATATTCGGATTTAATTGCAGGGAAAGCTAGAGATTTCTTCGGCGAAACATCATGTCGGACTTACGTAACGAGAGGAGGTATTAGTTCCTATTGTTTTCGGGGGGACAAATATGTCATTCAGAGTGTAAAATAAGGTCGGCTAGCATTTACGGAGAACCAACAGCAGCTCGGAAATTCGGCGGATACGATTCTGTTTGTTAGAAGTTTCAGCTTAACAATCCGAACAGATCAATCGGTATTAGCTTACACAAATATGCCTTTATAAAGCTCTGAAACAATCTAAGAAAGCAGAAATGATATCTCAAGTATATTGCTAAAATTTTCTCCTCTGGTGCCCTTGTTTCGTAGGCTATTCGGCTTATCTAAAGGCTCTTGTGTTTACCAATATTTAAGAGTCGTGTCTGTGAATGTAAACAACGCTTGAACTGATCAAACGAGGAACTCGTCAGACTCAGTATGTAGTAATATGTTACTGTTAGACATGTTCTGTGCGACATGTTAATTTCCAGTTATTTAATGCGGATTACAGCATTATTTTCAGCAATCATTGCAGTGGCTGTTGTTGCAACGCAGCTGCTTATGATTTGTTGAAAGAAAGCAAGAATGTCTTAACGCTTTTATATAAATGCTGCAAAAAAGGAATAAAACCCTGAATAAAAACTTGATGCAAACTTGTAGTGAACTTACCCTCTACAAAAGCGGACGCGGTATTTCGCACATTTTACCGTCGTCTGACTGAGACTGAACCATGATGTCAGGAGCACTAGCCAAGAAGAAGCCTAAGCCTTATGCAGGAAGAACAACAAGTTGAAAATCACGGAAATTTCGTGTTCGTTGCAAGATCTTAGAACGCCACCTACATTCTCGTCGCTCGGTCCTTGAGCTGATCATACTGATCTGAGCAACAATTAAACGAGCAGAGGCTTCTGGGTACGGCGGATCCAGTCACGCTACATTTGCAATTGGTCACGAAATGTTGTAAATGCAACTGCCCGATTCACGCCACATAGTAAATTGATCACGAAATGTCCCGAAGCCTACTTGGCGGCTGCAAGCCAAAATTGATCCTAAATCCACTGACACATGGTTCAAGTTAACTAATAAATGTTTTCAGTGTGCATATATTTAACAATTAGATTATGAGCTCGAGATTTCTATCACGTGATAGTTGATGAGGCCGAAGGCGGAATCAACTATCACGCATAGAAATCGAGAGCGAAAAGTTTACTTAATTGCATTGTTATTTTGAAGTATAAGACTGCGCCTGCCACTCACCTTTTCGCTACTCACTATCTATCACGGAATAAATAGCGAGTAGGATAGCCAATCAGATTGCAGCATTTATGATAGAACGCTATTAGATTTATACTAAAATGAAATATAAATTGTCAATTTTTGCGACTTTAAGCTGATACTAGCGACCAAACGACACGACGAAATGGTCACACAAACGCAAAAATAGCCTGCGTAGCAAAGTCTCGCAGGTTTGAAGCTCTTTTTGCTTTTTGAACGTGCGAAGGCTAACGCAAAAATCACTTAAATGTCGACGTGTGTCGTCAGTGTAGCTACACCAAATAACTGCATAGCAGTGGCATATTGACAGAAAGTTAAAACTTAATTAAAATTTTTCTTTATGTGGTCTTGTTTGTGTCGTCACAATTAGTCAAGGGGCTGGTTATGAAACATTTAAAGGCCATGAAAAACGCCAACGAAGGGCCACAATTAATGTTGAAAGTGAGCACCACAGGAACCCACAAACTGTTGTTTTAAATAAGTATCGATAAGTACAGTGTGGCTGAATCACCAATAAACATTTCTGTTGGTTAGTTGCTCCAACACAGTCAAAACCTGCTATGGTTTGTCTGTGGTTGAGGTTAAAAACCTAACAAAACATTAAACTTTACGAATGTTTAGCTTCATAACCATTTTCGTTTAATAACTGTGATGCCACTGTGTCGCGAGTGTGAACCAGGCTTTCCTCTTCAAAGTAGTCCGAAGAAAAAGAACGAACCAACAGCGGATTCAAAACTCACTGTAAGCAAAACGCAAAAAACGTATGGAGAGAGTGGGGGGGGGGGGGGGGGGGGTAGAAATATGTCAGAATTAAAAAAAACACCTCTTTTAACCTTATTTTCACTGGGAAAAAATGAATAGCAGGACCCTTTTCCACAAAGGTACTAATTTTCATGGCCCACGGCATGTCCGAGCCCAAAAGGATGCCCGAGGACACAGTACATAATATTCATCTGGGAGGCGAACGGATTGGGTTAAAGATAACAAGCACAAGGTCCTCACCCCTGATTTATTCCTTTAACGAAATTTTGATAATAACTACTTACTCTTTAAACGGGTCTGTTGAGAACCTGACGGAGTTAAATTTGTTTCTCTACATGATTAGCTTTATTTCGTTACAAGTCTAAATAGTTATAATGTAAAACAACAACATTGTTTGTGTTAGCGAAGGGACTAGTCCGTACGTTTAGTCCCCGGGGATGAAGTCCCTACGTGTTAACTACCTATTATTTTTTCAAAAAAATTTCTTATAACAGGGACTGAAATATGGTTGCTGTGACTTGCCATAGGAATTCAAACTGGCATAAAATTGTGCGACAAGTTGCAGGGATTTGTCCTGTCGAATTGTGCTTCTCCCTTTCAGAGCGCAGGAAAAAATGCGTTTTTTCCTGCGCCCAGTCCCTTTGTGTGAAGTGTTTGTCCAACTAGTCCTTGCAACCAAATAAGTTCAATTAAAAATGTCTAGCAGCTTAACACCAAATAGGACTATCCGTGCGACAATTCCCTTCGTGTAAACACTACAGGGACTTGTCCATGCGACTAGTCCCTTCGTGTGGCCGCACGATAAATCTTTTGCTACTTCTTCGCTCATGTTCTCCGTCTTGGCTTAAGAAGTCGACTTTTGGCAAATCTACTATATAGCTAGGATTCCTGATTCAACAACTTCTTATCGATTAGAGACTCTTCCACATGATTCAGAGGATATCGACTCGTCTTAAACATCATCCTTTTATATGACAGTAAAGCAACATTGTAGTTATAGAGACCAGTACGTGGATGAAACTTTTGATAGAGACATTGTCTTTTACAAGTTCTGCTGGAGGCGAAGATAGGTTGTCTGTTTGCGGAATTATTGCAGGGAGCAACTAATCTCAATTTTTGAAGTGCAAAGGGAGGTCCCAAATGGAGGCGGAATTTGGGGAAATTGGGAGGTATTTTCTTGGTGCTTTGGGTAGGATCCTGTGCCTGCAATAGTTGTTGTCAGAAGCGTTGTGAGTTCATCATCTTCTAGCACTAGTTTCCCATCCACAAACCAAGCAATAAAGACTTTTGCTAGTGTCGCTGAAGGCGTTAGAAATTGTGTTATTAAGAATCGACTTGTCTTTACTGGAAAGCAACCAGGGGCAGCACATCGTGATGATGACTTTCACCTCTAAAATGCAAATGCATAAAACAAAGCCTGAATTGAAAATCTTTTCAAATGAATTAATTGTGTATTGTAAGCTAAATAAAAGGCTAAACACAGCTATTCACTACAGCGAGTGTCCAGAGAAGCCACTTCTAGTGAGCGACCACCGCGAATTAGATTCCTTGCTTTGCTCTAACGAAGGGCTAACGGTCGAAACGCCAGCTTTCAATTCAATTTCCTTAGGGTGCCCAATTTACGTTACTCACTTAGTTGACTAACTTCAATTTTTGTGTTTCTCTTCCCCACCGACGCATAACCACAATTTATTTAGTAAATGACCTTTTCTTTCTTTGTTTTATGCAAAAATCGTCGATCCCGTAGCGCACTCTTAACGTCTAGGTGATTGGTTTAGGAAATTCTTAGGATATTCATTAGACAGTGTAGTTTCCTCTTAAGTTTTACATGCAGTTTTAAATGTTTTAAGAAATCTTACCGACATTTCTTTCTGCAGTATGTAGAAGTCTCTGGCAGTCAACTCCTTGTTCTAGATCACGGGCTAATTTAATTTTCTCAGCATCGACAACCAGAGCACAAAACTTCAGGGGGTTGTTTTCCAAATACGATATTATCTCATGGACTCTTTCATTGCGAACGTCAGGATGAGTATCGGGGCTGAAATGCCTCTGAAACATTTGAGTCACGGCCGAAGAAGATTCAGGTTTCGCATCCCATCCAAGAAATGACAAGTCTGGTAAATGAGAATACAAGAAAGAAATGTCAAGGTCAGCTTGGTAGACGTTAACACTAACACTCCTCACTTAATGAAAAGCAACTTGGTGTTACTCATGTCTCGATAGTCCTTCTATTTGATTGACATTTATCTGAACCAGCTGAGGACCTTCCCGTAGTCATATTAATAGTCGGAAGAGAATCAACGGAAATTTACTCTCGCTCTCGTTCGACTCGTTCGAATTGAAACTGAACTTTCGTGCGCCCTCGATAACCGAATCGTGCGGTAGCCAAGAATCTTCCGACTATTCATAAGAATCGCTCTTAGCTGTCACAAACTCAACAATCCGAAATTGACCAAATGAAGGCTGAATTAGCCAATTCGAAGTCATCCTTGAAGTTGCAACAATCTGAGATTACTTTCTTGAAGGCCGAAGTCGCTTTTAACTGAAGAGAAGGAAAACAACATTGCTCGTGAAAATTACACACGTCGAGAGAACCTAAAATTTATATGAACGTTCAAGAACAGGAGGAAGAGAACTGCAAATAACGGGCATTATTCAGGAGGAACTCGGAATTGACACCACAAACATGAGATTTCCGAAAGAAGAACGAGGCCGATAATCACAAGATTTGTCTGTAGAGAGGGTAAAGATCTAGTGTGGTCCAAAAAGAAACGCCTGCAAGACTTGGATAACTATGAAGATGCATACATCACATTAGACTATGCACGAGCCGTTCAACAAGAACGACGACTCTATGATCAAGGCAAGAGGACCAAGAGGCCTAGGGATGCAAAGTAAGGTTATTGATCGCCATGTCATTGTAAATGAAAATAAGTATCGTTTAGAGTCAATTCCCGGCAACTTAAGAGAGAACTTTGAAGACAGAAACTCGTCAAGTTAAGATAATGAGTATGTCTGAAATATTTACAATTCACAGCTAACATCACGTAGATGCTATTTTATTCCCGTTAGAGACAAGGGATATAAATATCAATCCAACATGTACACAATATAGAGCAGTAATTTTAGGGCATGAACCTTCAAGTGCCTCTGGCATTCAACTAATTCCCAAATCAATGTTACTTTTTATTTTAAGCTCCTGTTCCATTGTGTTATTGTACCTATTAGTGCGGTACGGTATGTAATTCCGTAGGATTTTCTTGCCGAAATTGATTTTTTTGCTGTTTTGGACTAATTTTAGGCCGAATAATAAGAATCCGATGGGGTTCAAATTTTCCGATTCCGTCTTCCCATGTTTCTGGCCACTAACGGATATAATTTATGCTAATTAGATGCTAATGAGATACAGGAATAAGTTTTGCGAATATCTTCGCTCCAATGAAAGATACACGTACCTCACGTTATAGAAAGCTTGCCTTTGATGGCTTACGTCGTTTGACCTTAATTGGTTACCATGGCAACAGTCGATGACGTCAGGATTAATTTTTTGCTATTTTGGTGGCGGCCATCTTGGATCCGCCATCTTGGATTATGGAAGTCTCATTTTCTTAAGCAACACAGATTATTTTAAACAAACTTTAACTAACGAATGATTTCCTTTACAAGTGATGTTCAGTAAATTGCAGAAATGTCGTTATTTTTCTTCCTTTGTTAAACGCGTGTACTGTTTCGATTCAGTTTTCTCTGTTAACGTAATTTTACTTAAATAAATTTCATTTTAGTTTATGCACTAAGGGCATCATCATCCTCTTCCTCGTCATCAGCTCGCGTGTCATCTTTGAATGGGTTTTTACAGTTTTTACCAAAACATTTACAAAGAGGAGTGCATGGTAATCCGTTCTTAAAACAGCTACATCGTCCCTTGCAGTCTGACTTGCAGCCGCATTTAGTAAGCTCAATAACAGCTTGTGGTGCAGGGTGAGAGAGGCACATAACGGGAACGTATCCTCCATGGCGTTCGTTCCAGCCATTCTCTTTAATGGGTGGGAGGTCTGGGCAGCTGGCGGTGTATGTTTTGTCGCGCATGGCCATGAAGTTTGCGCGTGTGATGTGCGGAAGTAGGGAAGCACGTGTTGGAGGCAGCATCTCACCTAAAAACAACAACAACAACTTTAGTGTACTCTTGAACTTACATGAAAATATTAATACATAGAGAAGATTAAATAAAGTAAGAGTCACCTTCCAAGTTTCTGGATCGAAAGAGCTCCCATCGAAGTTCAGGAAGGGTGGTAGGTCCCGTTTTGCAATACACTTGGCAGACAAATTCTTCTAGATCTTTAACTTGCGTCGGCAGTTCTCCGTTGGCTAGCTGGTTTTGGATAAGACCCTCACCAAGTTCTCTGAAACAGTCGATCGCAGGGTGGTCGTCATCGAGTGCCATGTACGCTTTCACCCAGGTCTTCTTTGTGATACCAACGAACTTCCTCCCCAGTCGGCTCCGGTAAAGTGGTGCAATCCAATCAGACCTTGACACTTTCTTATTCCAATGGCTTGGACTCGCTGAATAACATCAATCTCTCTGTAGTTTGCGCCCTTCCCTGTCAAAAACTTTAGACTATTCAGGTTTCCATGACGTCCCCTAGAAACCAAATCGAGCAGCAGGACTAGCACGTCAGTGTCCGGCGAGGATACACAAATCTCTTGCGACAAATTCTCATCTAATGAACGCAACACCTGGTTAGGGATCAGCGTGTCCGCCTCTTCGTGGGTGTGTTCTTCTTCACAGTCGAGACATTTGATTTTGTTATCGTAGACCACGACCAGCTTGATGGTTGTGTTGCTTGAGAAGCTCGCTAATAATCCATTGGCGAACAAATTGACAAGCATGCTTTTGGACTTTGACGATGACAGAAGGTCCTTGATGGACATGGTGAGCCTCATTTCCGGATGATCTGGAACTCCACAGATGTTGTCGATCTTTTTTGGCGCGTCTTGTTCTTCAAGGAGCTTTCCAAGTAGCGATCAAAGACAACTCGGCCTTCATGGAAACCAGCCATCATTCGTTCGATTCGCTTTATAAAGGATACTTGAAGGTCTGAGAACTTGAGTGTAGCGGTTGTTTTTTTCAGGCCTGCATACAAACCATAAACACAAAATATTACATCATCATCATCATCATCATCATCATCATTATTATTATAGTTACCTTGAACAACAGCCATAGCATCAATAACAAGTATTCGATGTAGAGTTCCTGTTGCTGATGGTGCTTCTAGTTGTGGCTGTGGGTTGACTTCCTCTATCAAACGCATCAGACTGGCTTTGTCAGTTGGAATGTAAAGAGATCCATCGACCGTGCATAAGGAACGCGGCACCACTGCCATCTCGTACTCTCCAATGGTTTCCTCAAGTCTTGGCACAAGCTCTGGCCTACTCCCTTGGATGATGAGAAACCTTCCGAGTAACTCCCGTTCTTCGCGTAGTTTGATGACTTTGTCCCCTACACGAACTTTAGTTTTTTCCATCCAGTTTGAAAAGGTCTTCAGCTTCAGCTTTTTCATAGCATCCCACAAGGAGTGCTTAGAAGTTGGCAACAATCTGTCTCCGACGAATTCTTCAAACCGCTTCTGGCCTTTCTCTGCATAGCACAAGATATCTTCCTTTGCTTTTTGTGGCACAAGAGCTGACGACACCAGACTCTTCAAGGGAGACTCAACTGTGAATGGATTTCCTTCGCAGTGCAGCTCTATCGACTGGCGGAGCTTCATGGCGTTTTGTCGCGTTCTTACAGCAACATCCCCAGAAAGCTGATAGTGCTCGTTCCGCTCAGAAGACTCGGATACTCTTGGAAAGCTTTTGAGATACTGTTTCACCATACGGGCAAGATGAGGTGACGTGATAAGAAGTCGGTCTAGGGCGGCTTCGTCTTGACTTAACCCGACCATACCTCCGTGACGCTTCAATACTTTGATCTCTTGCTCAAGCGTCTGATCTGTGAACATCCTGGTGAACGGAATCTCTGACTTTGCAACTACAAAATCCCCAGACTTCAATGCTTCCCATGTGATAGGATCCTCATGCTCAAGTGCGTTCATCTGAGCGAGGTGTACTGGCATTAGACGCGCGTAATTAAGAAGATCGTGGGCAAAAAAATACCTTATGAGGTATTCCAGCGCTGCCAGGTACCCCTCCCAGTCCCCAGAGCGGCAAGCATGAATGAGCTCTAAAAGGTTGTCAACTTGCTTGAGGTACTCAATCATAAATCGCGAAAGATCCTTTAGTCCTTGATCTTCGCGCTCTTGCGGTTTGATCTTTTCAGAGTACCAGGAGTGGATGTCGTCATATATGCTTACCATCTCTGGACTGCGCTCGTGGAGGGCTTCTCTAAAGGACGCGCACTGTACACGCGGTATATCTTCATTTGCTGGAAGGGTTGTAAACAGATGGTCAAATCTCATCATCAAGAGTGCGAGGCTTGTTGTTATGTGGTACTCAACGCCACGTTTGTAGGCCTTGCCGCTATATATCCCACGAAGGGGTGCAGAAGTATAAATGCCACTCTCAATGGCACACATATCAATGCCGCTTCCGTCAAGGGTCTTTCCAAGCGCGTGTAATGCAGCAAAGGTGATGTGTAGAACGCCAGCTCGCAGGATCCAGTTACGGTTCCCCACTGACTGTTGAATCTGAAGTGCTCGGCTGTAGAGATCTAAGTCAAGAGTGATGACAGTCCTTCTCCCAGGGCCAACGACGAAAGCAGAAATCCCTTGTGTTAGGTTTAAGACTGTATAAAGAGTAGTATAATCAGTCGGCGAAGTCCTGAACAACGGAGCAATCACCTCGGAATGTGTCAGCTTGCCGACTTGATTTTCAGGGGAGTGTGATAACAGAAGCGACTTTGTACCGGCCCACGTTGTAAGGACTTCCTTCTTTGCCGTCATCTTTCTCGTTTGTGTTCGCTCTTTCACCACAAGAATTGGGTCATCAAAATCTTCAGTTGGAAATTTTCCGATTCAACTTCACGTTGGTCTTGCTGTTCATCGATATCTTGCTGTTGTTGGTTTTCTGTCTGGGGAACATCCAAGGTCTTGTCACTAGCGTCTTCAGTAGCAAGATAGTTTGCGAGCGCCCATGTGTGTGTGTAATCATTCGATAATAACTTCGTTCGGTTTCCGAGCTGGAATGTTTCAAATCGAACTGGTTTTGGCTTGATAACTAGCTGCTCACAGTATTTCACTTCAAAGCCAACTTGTGCTGATGGGTCTAGGGCCTTTGGTGGGAAAACGAGTGGTTGATTGACTGCCTCGCCATCTTCCTCGCGCTGGTTCAGAACAATCACCGTCCCATGGAAAGTATTCTGTCCTGTTGGCGTGTCTTCTAAAAGGTCGATGTTGTCGACAGCAAACCAGATGTTAACATCCCGTTTAACAAAATCAGGAAGGCAAAAGCCTCCGGTTTCAACTATACGCTGAAGAACACTCTGCTCGACGCGCTTTTCGATGTCAAGGATACATTTGTAGTCACTACCGATGTACACGTCCGATAGGGTTTTCACGAGATTCTTGTCGCGCACTCTTGAGTGAATAGCGAGGGGTAGACCGACTGACAGGGGAGTTTTCACTGTGTTTGAAGCCCTCATTGGCCTTAGGTTGATGCTTGACTTGACGATCAGTTCTTGTGTTGTGGACAACGAACTGACATGCTACGTCAACTACTTTGTTGACCTCTTTATCGCGCATCCCCAAAACATCAAGTGCGTGCGAACCAAAGAGCAAATGTGTTAGAAAAAACTGGAGTAGGGGTGGATTCGAAAAATCTTCAAAGCTTCCAGTGAAGGACCAATTTCGATGCTGCATAATTTCTCGCCGTAACACCCGGGCCATGGTTTGTAATTGCTCAATCGTATCCTTACTATCCATTTGGGCTGACAGTACATTAACAGCCTTGCTGACCGCTCCCGGCAGTACAACTTTGTCAGGCTCATTTTTTCGCAGCGACTTAACAAACTGCAGATTTGGAAGCCGCTCACTTAAAAGTTGTTTTAAGTACTTTCGGTAGTTTCCTGACTCGGTTATCTCCATCGAATACCTCTTTAATATCGCCAAGTAGGTGTCATTTACTTCAGCCATATTCAAGCTGGCACTGTCGTCTACTAACGTGTTCTGAACTGCCAGTACTAATTCAACATCACACGCCGAACGAACGACTTGTTTTACTGAAGCACTTTCACAATACGCACCGAAGGTGCGCTGAGCGTAACGCAGACAGTTCCTGTGGTAGTGTTTTTCAAGTGCTGAGGCGTCCCCCGCATCTACAAGCTCCGATACGCAAGTTCTAACCTGGTCATCTTGCGTATTGTTTTTTATTTCTAGTAACGTTGTTCCCACTTGATCTGAAAAAACGCGGTGTAAATCTTTTACTGTTTCACCGGGACAAAAACTACAAGAGTTGAACAGGCACACCTGTGACTTAGGAAGCGTTTTCGCCCTTTTAGGGCGCGAAGAGGTTAATGACGTAGAAGGACGACCAGGGCCTCGCCGGATAGCGGACGAGGAGTCGTCTGTCAAGGGCCGCTTTGCACCTCTCAGTCGCTCGATCATACTTTTGTTAACGATTGGCTTGCGGCACTCACTGTGGTAGTACACAGATTTACGTTCAACTTCACTCATGCTTGCTAAACGGTCTGTAAGTGACTTGATGTCAGTCTGTCCCAAGGACAGTCTTTCCTTGCAGCACTCGTAGAGATGCTCAATCATTTCGGGGTTACTAGTTAGATTGTTATTCAAGGCAGCATCCTCGTTGCAGATAATGCACACCAAATCAGACATGACTACTTCGCTACTACTTGACGGCTAGATAACATCAGATTCCTTTTTTCCTCTCCGATGCTAAACAACAACAAATCAAAATAAATATTTTTTGTTGTGTCTCTGCACGCTTAAATGTGCGTGCTGCTCGAGCTGACGAGTTTCTTTTTTGGCCTCGTAATTGCGAAAATACGCCTAGAATTTGAAGATTTACGGCTGTGTATTTTAGGGGCGAATGAGCGCTAAGAAATGACAGTTTTGATCTTGAACTTATTTACTGTGCACAGATTTAAATACCTCTAAATTTTCCCTGCTTGGCGCATTATAATAACATCAATGTTTATTCTCAAATCCGACAACTGCAAGTATTCTTACTCGTTTGTTTAAGCTCTATTGCTTCTTATCGTGAAACATACTCTAAAACATTCTGATAGAACTTAAAGTACGCTTACCTTGTAATTGCTTGTTCACTCTTCTCCGGTGTTCGTGTAAGAAAGGATAATCAAGGGCAATTGGAACGTGACAGCAGTGAGCTTTTCGACCGGAGAGACCGAACAGAAAGTGCTTTCAATTGGTTTTCTTCCCATGGTAAAAACCAATTTAAGTCGACGTACGTCGTCAAGATCAAGCCCGTGCTAAGTTTGCTTAATTTAAATGAAGTCAGAGCAAAAATATAATCGCAAACGTTTTTACACGAACACTTTTAACTGAACTCTGCATTAGTATTACAAATAATAAAAAGAAGACGAATAGCTATTGCGTTGTTACTATGGGACTAATGGCAAAAGACATGTTATTTTAATTTTTATGAGAAAACTGTAAAAAGGAAAATAAAGAAAGTGCAGTACTTAACTGAACATCACTTGCAACGGAAATCATTCGTTAGCTAAAGTTTATTTAAAATAATTTCTTTTGCTTAAGAAAAATGAGAGTTCGAAAATCCAAGATGGCGGATCCAAGATGGCCGCCACCAAAATAGAAAGAAATTAATCCTGACGTCATCGACTGTTGCCATGGTAACCAATTAAGGTCGAACGACGTAAGTCATCAAAAGCAAGCTTCCTATAATGTTAGGTACGTATATCTTACACTAGAGCGAAGAAATTCGCAAAACTTATTCCTGCATCTCATTAGCATCTTATTAGCATAAATTATACCCGTTAGTGGCCAGTAACATGGGAAGACGGGTTCGGAAAATTTGAACCCCATCGGATTCTTATTATTCGGCCTAAAATTAGTCCAAAACAACAAAAAAATCAATTTCGGCAAGAAAATCCTACGGGAGCGATTTTTCGGACATACCGTACCGCACTATATTTGTGAGTTGTCTTTCGGATTATTGTATTGTTGCTGTACTGTGCTGTTTGAAATAAATTATATTATTATAAAAAAAGAGTCGCTCTTAGGGACCATTGGTGGCCGGAGAACTTTCATCGAACCAAAATTATTATTACGCCTTCGCCCCCTCCTAGTTCCCTGCTCCGTGTTACAACAACAACAGTAAAACAAACAATTTTTTTTATCCACGAAGTTTGATCAGTACAGACTAGTAAAGGGAAGGCGGCGTTAACTTCTTTGTACTGTTTTCACATGAGGAAGAAGACTAGAATTTTTTTCCATGGATTAGGCAACCAAACTATTTTATTTTAAGGTGACCATGTCCCCAACCCCTCAAATTCCAAAGCCCCTACTTCACAATATTGTCCTTAAGTAACGAGATCGCTGAAGTCTCGAACGACACGAAGGGCAACTGAGGAGTCTAGTGTTTCCCTTTTTTAGCAAGCTTTTACTTCTCAATTCGGATCCTGGATAGCAAAGCTGTTCTTTGGACGATTGCAGCTTAACACACTGACGTCAGAACTCAAAAAAAGCGAAACAATTGACTTCCCGTTTCCATTCGGGTCGTGGGAGACGTCTACTGTACGTTAATTTTCGTTGCTCAGGTCCCTGATAAATGAATGGTCCCATATGTGAACGCCAACTGACTAGTGGCCTTTTTTCTTTATATTCTGCACAACCTGTGTTGTGTTGATTACAACTATTACAAGTTTCGTATGGCTTTGTCATGCCAACAATTCTTATGCGCTCGTAAACAGTGGACAATGCCTATGGCTAAAGCTTCTCATTCAAGTAATCAATCACCAGTCAAGGTTTTCAGAATGAGCGCAGCCGCAACACGTTTTACCGCCAATTTTAATTGAGTGTCGAAAGAAACGTTGTGTTTGCTTTGGTTTTGCTTTACTACGCTCTCTGATTGGTTAAAAAAGCTTGCGCCACTTACTCAACCAATCAGACGAAAAGCAGTCGTGACTTAAACTCGCACGCGTTCTCCCGCAATTAATAATAATAACTTGAATTTGCTTCAAGTTTATGATTGGTTCATTTTGTGTTCCGTTCCCGGTGTTATTGGTTAAAGTAATAACTTTGGTTTTGGTTTTACGACACTCATCTGAAAACCGCTCTTAAGGATATCTTTTTTCCATCTTAATTTCGCAGAATTTAAGCCTTTGCTTATCTAGCGACTTTAATGCACGCCGCGTCGAAAGAGTCGAATAAGTCGATTCGAAGTCGGAAACCAAACATTTAGCTCAATACTTCTAACTTCAAGATAAATCATCCGTCAAAGGTTCATATTAGACCAGGTTTAAACTGCTTCTATAATGAAGACAGTTATGAGAAAACATCTTCCAGGCATGAGAAAACACGAGCTATGAATCTTAAAACATGGCGTCAGTTTACGTCGTAGCGAACAATATAGGCTCGCACTGTGTACACAATAGTGTGGCAACAGCGATTTTACAAATCTTTTCTCTTGTTGCTAAGAATGACTGTTTGTGTCTCTGGCAGAATATCAGAGCTTTGTTGATATCTCGGTTACCTGTCCGCTCGACTTTTCAGAAATGATTACCTTTTACATGCTTCTTGTTTGCAATATGACGTTGTTTGCTCTTAAAAGAAGCTATCTTTCTTTCTGGTTTCTCATTTAGACCTTGGCTTCTATTCTGTGACGACCAATTCCAGTTGGTTCCAACTTACTCGCTAAAAAAACAAAGAGAAAACGTATTTTACATTTATCTTCGCTTCATTTATAACACTTTGGGAAAGTGTCACATGGACATAGAAAAACAGAACAAAAATGATCAGTACAATCAAATCGTTACCTGAACAATGAACACTCCTGTTTTGCCTATAGTTCCTTTCCAACAAAGAACTATCTTGAATGGTATATCACGGCAAAAAAGACGTTTCTGGAAGTTTCTTTCTTTACACGCCATCTTTTTCTTATCTGTGTCACTTTTGGTTATTTAGTGCTAATAAATAAATCCCCAGAGGACCGAGGGACTAATTTATCATGCGCAGATGGACCATGGCAGTCCTCCACCAGCAACACCAGTATAATGAGGTTGGGGGTGGTCTGGGAAGCACACTAGAGTTACCTGTACTTCTCACTACGGTTCTACGCACACATGTCGTTGTCAAACCTTTATTCAAATTTTTTTAATTATCTCCGCAATTGTTTGTAGATACACGTTTTTTGCCTGAAGATGATTCCACTTTTGTTCCCACGCCTTGGTAATCATTTGCTGGTTCCTTGGTGGTTACTGGAGAGGCGTTCTTTCTCTTTATTTGGTGATCTTTGCACAGGTCCTCAAGATCACTTGTGTGCTGACCTGTTTCAATTTAAAGTAAAAGCAAGTACCATGGAACATACAAATCTTCCCAAAGGTTGTCAAAACCGTCAATAATGGTGACGTACCTTAATGTTTGTTTTCACCGAGCAGGAATACTTACCGTGAGCCAAAGTAAGCATAATCTCCACAAGGTCGTTACACTGTGTCTCCCAGTTAAGTTGTACTTCTTAGCATACCGTGTCCGTAGTTCTTGACACTCCTGACGTGCTTTTTCACTGCCTTTCTGTCGAACACCTTTGATGGCCTCGGCCCAGTGTTCTGGTTCCTCTGATCCTACAACGAATGATCGGCCTCCAGGAATTTCTTGTATGGCTTCTGCAAATCCACTGTTTTGACCGACAAGGAATAGCAGCCCAACAGATAGCGCTTCTAGGGCTGTTAAGCCGAACCCTTCTGTTCTAGAAGGATGAATAGCAAGATTCGACGCACACAATAGTGTAGTTAGATATTCACGGTTTTAAAGATACCCTTTCACTAGAAGTTGACTTCGACACAAGCCTTGCTTCATTAACTTTTCCGATACTCGGGCTTCGCTTTTACGTGGTGCGCCTGCAGCAATGTCGAATCCTTTCAGCCGGAAATCTTCAGAGTCACCGCGTCCGAATACTAGGATACGAAACTTCTTTCCTTTTTCAGTGGACGGATTTAAGGAACACATTTCGGTAAAGATACCTGGAGTAAAATTATAGACTTCTTTCCGACACGCGCTGAGGAAAGCTGAGTAGAACTCCTTTAATTTAGGTCCAACGGCTACAACGACATCGGCCATTTGACATAGTTTTAGCTCATTCCACTGTTTCTCGTCACCTTTAGCTATGGCGTCAGAATTAGTTTTGTACATTGCAAGTTCGTCGAGGGCAGTATGCACAACTTGCATCCACTTACAGTGATGGTAGTCCCTTATAGTATGTGCTTATTTTCCAAGTATTACACCATGTCCTACGACAAAGTCAATGACGAGATCTTTCGGTGGAAAGGCCAGCCACTCAACTGGTTGAAAGCCCGGTCGCTCTTTTGCCTCTAGTATTGTCACATTATGATTACTAGCAACTCTTTTGTCCTCGTCAGAGCATTTTGGTACAAAGAAATTGACGGAAACCTCGAGGCGTTTGGCCAGGTGTATGGCCATCTCTCTTTTCATTGTTGACAGACCACCTTTGGAAGATTTCCACTCGCTTGCCAAGAGTGTAATACATAATGTTCGGCTAGACATCACGTTTTAAACGTTAGTGCTACACGACCATCTTTAAAACAGCAGTTAAAGAAAAAGAAAAAAAAACGTATCAATCATTCATTAAAACGGGTTTTCCATCCCAGTAACTGATAGTGAAACAGTATACTTAAAGAGAAAATTGACGGCATTTTCCTGATTTTGACGTTTCCATCGATTTTTTGTCCTTCACATTTAACTGCAGCTGAAATGGACGTCTTGAAACGTCTTGGGTGATAGAATGTCGGTAACAAATGGTCGTTGTGTTTTGGTCAGAATTGTCAGTAAAAGTCAGCTAACCTAACTATTGTGATGTTAAAAAGTCCGTTAAAATGAAATGGGCGCAAACAATCACGGATTTGCTCAGCGAGTGAAGTCTAAATAATTTATCAATAAGTTCTGAACTATTTGGCAGTTACCGTTGAGCCATGACATTACAACGAGCAAAACTTTTCTTGTTTTTATGTAAATTGAAGTTTACCAAGTCGAGTTAGGTAAATTAAATAGCAAGAGTTCGTGTCTTCAAACGCAATGCAGAAAGCTTGAATTGTTCTATTGATCGACAACGAAAGTGTACTTGTAGATATTGTCCTATACTGGGGGTTGTGAATAGTCTTATGTCCTTTTGTTCACATAGTATATTAGTACGTGAACTTTGTTTACAAAGTAATTAAGATCCTTTGTTTATCGTTTGATCGCGAACCCTAGCATAAATCAGCGATTAATACTGGTAAACTAAAGGAAACAGACACCATAGAAAATAAAACAACGCAGTTACGAAACGTTCAAGTTGTTTCAATTTACTCACCTCAAAGCGGAAAAGCAGCCAACCAAAAATTGTTTCCGACAAGGGAAGACTGCCTCTCCTGTCTCTAGATCACGCACTTTTTTCTTGTTTTCATAACCACAGGATGGATGAGCCAGTAGACTACGCTACTGACCAGTTAACAGTAGTCAGACGAATAAGCTCTGAACCTCTTTCTCAGGGTTTCAAAACTAGAAAAAAATCCGAAACTTTCTTGGGCAAATTGCAGTGTAGTCGCTTTTACTTTTAAGCGAAAGTGTTTTTAAGGCTTTTCTTACTTGAAAAACAATAGCCAGATCTAAAGGGGAAAATATTTAAACTTATTTTTACTCAGAGGCGTAAGCATGTTTGAATGTTTTTACCTACAATATACCTTCATAATTACGTTGTGACTTCACACAGCATGCTTGATTGGTATAAGAGGTTACCTTGACATATAGCTTCCTTTCTAAAGTATTAAACAATTGTTAACAGCCAGAGGGTTTATTTGAGTTGTGCTGCATTTAGTTCTGGCATTACATTTGATAAATGAAAACAATGAAGTGAATACTTGAGGTCGGGGCACGGTGCTCTATCGATAATATAATAAAAGATTGTCAAAGTCGTTGCTCGCTTTCGGGGAAAAAGTTACCTTTTACAGGATATTCACTTTTCACGCATAGCTGTTTGCTTTTTGAGCAAGATATCAGCTGCTCCTCTTTTGCTTTGACTTTCAGCTCCTCTTTCTGCCACGGATCCATTCCAGTTGACTCACGCTCACTCTCTGAAACACAATAAAGCTGAACAAATTAAACCAAGAATATTTTCTGCTCTAAAAATAACAATTGTTTGACATTATGTCGTGGCTATGTTTGTATTACGATGTGCAGTTTTCAAATGCCAAATGTATACTACCTTGGAAATAATCACTTCAAATGCAAAAAAAACTTCTGCTAGGGAACCCGAGACATGGGGGACTACATAAGGAAGGCTACACTGGTAAACTGCGTCCGAAAGGGACTTCCAATGTACTAAGAAGGTTTAGAAAACTGTTACTTTAGAATCTCAATAACTCGCCTAAAAAAACTTCATTATGGGAGGGATAGCAACCAAATCCAAGAACTGAAAAAGTAGCAAATTTTGTAGCCTCGAATGTTGCCATTGTAGACTGAAAAGCCCAGGAAAAAATGCATGTTATAATCTACTGTTTTCGGCTTATCTTTGAGGTATAGGATAGGATCGAGTGTAATTATTCTTCTAGTATATGAAGGGGTACCGTTTCGATAAAAACTGATAAGTATATACTTAATTAACAGGGTAAGGGTTTCATATTTGAACCTTAGGCTGAGGCTTGATCCCCTTTAAAATTCATTTGCAACTCATACTCAATATATGCGGGCGTTAAAAAAGCCCGAGAATTGAGGAGGAATTCCACACGCACATAAATTTTTTGATTGAAAATCAAACAAGTCGGGTATGTTTTCAACAACTTTGGTTCCTCTCAGACATTTGGTGACAATTAACAGGCAAGGTGCATATCAACGACTTGAAAACTATCAGATGTCAGACACGTTTAACCCCACTGTAAGGAGCGATAAATGATCAAGTAAAGTGGAACTGAAATTTATAAGGCCAAAAAGTAGCTCTAGCTGTATAATCAAACCTGGGAACGGACATTCATAGTTTCTGAATCTATTTCAGACCTTTTGAATTACTTGCTCGATTCCATGAAGATACAAATTCTACGGGTTCTGATTTCCTCGAAGGCGATTTGTCCTTTGGTCTCGCTCCTTGTTGATGATGAGAAGTTGTTTTCTCTTTCGTGATTACCAGAGCAGGGTTGTCTCTCTCGATTTCCTGGTCCTCACACTGGTGCATAGGAGCGACTGTGGGGTGTTCTGGTCAATATTAAAAGAGAGGAAAATGCTTTGAGATCTAAAGCCTTTAAAATAATAACATGGCTTCTTAATTCAGCAGTTTTCAAACAATCAGGAATTCTAACAACCTCTCAGAGCAAATATATAATCAAATACATGTTATACTAACCTTGGCCAAAAGCCAACATCATTTCCACAAGATCGTTACACTGTGCCTTCCAGCTGTACTTCTCTGCATAGCGTGCTCGCAGTTCTCGACACTCCTTGATAGCTGCGTCAATGCCTTTGTGTCGAACACCTTTGATGGCATCAGCCCAGTGTTCTGGATCTTCTGAATCGACGATGAAAGATGATCCAATTTCCTGTATAGCTTCCCCAAATCCACTGTTTTGACTGACCAGGAATGGCAGCCCAACAGATAGCGCTTCTAGGGCTGTTAAGCCGAAGTCTTCTGTTCTGGATGGAACAATGGCAAGATTCGATGCACACAAGAGTGTATTCAGATATTCTCGATTTTCAAGAAACCCTTTCACGATCAGCTGACTTCGACACAAGCCTTGCTTCAGTAACTCGTTTGTCACTCGGGTTTCGCTTCCACTGGGTGCCCCTACAAAGGTAAGATGGTAACTCTTGTCATTCAGCTTAGCAACTGCTTGAGCAGCTATGTCGAATCCTTTAAGTTCGAAATCTTCAGAGTCACCACGTCCAAATACCAGTATACGAAACTTCTTACCCATTTGGCTGGACACTTTCAAGAAAGTTAATTCTGTAATGATTCCTGGGGTAAAATTGTAAACATCTTTCCCACACGAACTGAGGTAAGCGGAGTAGACCTCTTGTAGTTTGGGTCCAACTCCCACAACGATATCAGCCATTTGACACAGTTTTAGCTCATTCCATTGTTTTTCTTCGCCTTTAGGTATGGCATCAGAATAGGTTTTGTACATGGCAAGCTCGTCAGGGGCAGTATGCACAACTTGCATCCACTTACAGTGATGGGAGTCCCTTATTATCTGCGCTGGCTTTCCAAGTACCACACCATGTCCAATAACAAAGTCAATAACGAGATCTTTCGGTGGAAAGGCCAGCCAGTCAACTGATTGAAAGCCCGGTCGCTCTTTTGCCTCCAATATTCTCACATTATGAGTGCTAGCTACTCTCTTGTCCTCGTCAGAACATTTTGATACAAAGAAACTGACCGATACGTTAGGGTGTTTGGCCAGGTGCATGGCCAACTCTCTGTTCATGGTTGATAACCCACCTTTGGAAGATTTCCGTTCGCTTCCCAAGAGTGTTATGCATAAAGCTCTGCTGGACATTGTGTTTTAAACGTTACTGCTGCAGGACCTCCTCTAAAACAAACACAAACCAAAAGAGCCCATGTAGCTAATTATTCAGCTATGTTCAATAGGCAAATCTTTGTTTACAGTTTTCCCTCATTAGCATACGCTTCTCGTCTTCTAATCAAGTTACAAAAATGTCATTTCGTTTTTTTCTGAATATTGAAAGGACATGGCACATTGACCTTTTTCCGAAAATTTCAGTCCGAAATACCAAATGTTCTTCAGTTTGAAATATGCAATGTTAAAAACTTAAAATTTTATAAAGAATGTATGGGCTCATTAACATTCCCCCCCCCCCCCCCTAGAAATTTTGCATTTTCCATTGGCTGATATTTCCTTAATTATTGCATGAAAGAGCTAAATACTGCACAGGTTACTAAATTTAACAAGCTCTTTCAGGTACTGAAGTCAATTTTTATTTAGCATCATGACTTTTCTATAAAATTTTTATGCTAATAAAGCAAACTATAAACAACGAAGTCAGCAAACATAAGCCTATTTTATATACCAAACCAGCGGATAGCGTTTTTCGCGCGCTCTGATTGGCTACTCAGACTCCGGATAATATCTGCTATTCACTCCCGGCATTTTTTCTGGATTTCCCACTTCGGCCAATAATTGTTAACTATGCTTTTCAGTACAATCTAAGCTTAAGGATCTCTTGAAACGTATTCCAAAATTGAAATTTCCCTTATTTTTGCTGTTCCATCATCCATGACCTCTCAATAATAATTCATTGCAATAGAAATGGACACTGAATCATCATGCGTGATGGAAATCGGAATAAACGAAGACTGACTTGTATGTTTGGATGATAATTGAAGTAAAAATCAGCCAAGCTAGCCACTGAGTATCTTTATATGATTTGCATATTTAAATTATTTTGTAATTATTTGTGAACGATTTGACAGTCGGTCATCGCTCAGCCATGACCGGCTGAATAGATAAAAACGTTTTTGTTTTTATGTAAATTCGAGTGTACTAAAATACGCTGATAGTAAGCGTATATGTCTCGTCTTGAAACGTAAAAACAAACAAATAAACAAAAACGTTTCCACCGGTCGAAAAAGAAACTCACTAGATTTATGTACTGTTCAGACGTCAACCGTTACTAGAAATTAGAACTTGTTCAATATAATTTATAACATAGAGCTCCAATTCATTTTTCATTCACCGCACAGCACGGTAGTACAATATTAAACTTTGATAATAAAACATCTCCTGGATATCTGAAGATCATTCCGCAGCGTTGAATAAGACTAAAATTGCGAAACTTTGCATAAATACTGGTAAACTGAGGAAAAGCGCCGTAGAATGCAAAACACCCGCAGTGAAGAAACTTTTCAAGTTGCTTGAATTTTGCTAACCTCAAAGCGGAAGCAGCTGGGCGAAAATGGCCTCCAACAAAGTTGACTGCTTTTCTTGTTTCGAGCACGTTTTTCTTGTTTGTCGTACCCCAGTAGATACACGAGTCAGTAGCCTATGCTACAGGCCAGTTAAGGAGCCAGGTGGATAAACGTTTAACTTCTTGCTCTTCTCCAAAACTCCAAAATAAGTTTTCGGAACTTTGTGGGACAAACAATTAAGGGAGCAAAGGCTCTTGGATAGAATGCCCACAAGTCACGCAACGTTACAAACTGCGTCACGAAGTGCCCTTTTTGTCACATTATACAGGCCAGAAGCAACACAGCGGCAAAATGAGTGCGCATGCTCGGCTTTTTGGCGGGCTTCCGGTCATTTTCTTGTTTCCGGTTATGATCAGAACTATATATATTATAACAGAGAAAGCTCCAGTTTTATGTAGTTCGTAACCAGAAAGCAAGAGTCAGCAAGTGAGGTTGGTTTTGTTAAAACGGTTTGAAACTTGTTGTACTTTGCATTAATGCAGGGTTCAATTCTACCTGTTACCATCCCCCCCCCGGGCACACCCCCGGGGATTTGCAATTTTTTTCTTACTTGGTGGTCTATTCCCCACCCCTGGGCACGCAGAAAGAGACAATTCCCCACCCCCGGGACTCCTCATCGACCACAAATACGTTCTTTTGTGTTCAAAATTGATTTCCGTACAATAGCACAACCAGACGTTTTGACAAGGACTTAAGCGCTTCGGCTAGAGTTTACTGAACGAAGGATATTACATATTATTAAAAAACATGGACACTACATTGAAAAAGAAAACAGCTGAAGGAAAAAGTCTAACCGCACTGGCATTCGGCTGGCGAGTAAAGAAATGTTCTTCACCGCGTGTTTTATTCTAAATATAGCACACGCACAAAAGAGGTCCGGTGAGCAAATTGACGACAGCATTTTAGAGGAGTTTTTCTTAGCTTGTTTCACAAGAACACTAGACTGAGATTTCTGTTTAATATAAAGCCGTGCATCTGTTTCATACAAATACGCTGAAGAAATATTTCTATGTTTGTGATGAACGCCATCCATTCGAGTACGCATCAAACGCACCTTCGTTTAACAATTTATAATAAACGTGCCTTTGTATACAGACTTAAATTTCGAGAGAATATTCTTCTCCAACCAGTCTGCTACAAAGTCTAGAGATTTTCCCTGGAAATAGGCAGTCTTCTCTACGCGGTCCGGCGCCATTGTGTCAACTAAGAAGTGATAATCTAGTGACGTGCTTCACAAGAAAAATGAGAAGTTATTTTCGATTTGCCCCGCCCCCCTACCCCCGGGACAAAACCGTTTCAAACAATTCCCCACCCCCGGGCCCGAAGGGCTGGACTTGTCCCGGGGGTTGCCCGGGGGGGGATGGTAACAGGCAAAATTGAACCATGCATAAGGGTTTGGTGCTTGCAACAAAAGTTTAGTTCATGATTAGTTCGGAGCCGCGAGTGTTTGATTAAGCTTATTGTGTGGCTTGTGTTGGACGCAGCGCGTTGATAAAAATGCATGAAGAGAGAGACCGGGACTAAAACTCTATTGTGTCTCCATAGATTATTCCTTTAATGTATCAGAAGAGTTCACTCGGGCTGCTCAACTTCCAATGGACCGCACTGAAATCAAATTCGGAAAAACAACAACAGTTGCTCGTCTTCCTAAATTTTGTTTACGATCACGAGCGCTTCGAAAACAGCCAATTCCATCAAGACTTTTTTGCTGTTTTGGGATGCTCTGGCAAATTCAAGTTGAGGTTACTTTAGCACCGATACAAGGTAGATTGTGTTACGCGCGCTTGCCAAGCAAGAATGATCGTCACGCATCAGTTATAAACAGCTGCGTGGATCACAATTTTTTTAATCGCCTTATTTTCGGCTTGTATGAAATAAACCTTCAGCATACTTTGGCTCTTAGAATCATGAGTGATTATCGTTTCTTTCTTTTTGCGACGAATTTATTTCCAAAATCATTCAAATTTAAATTTATAGATTTGCAGAATAAACTCTTCCAGTGCTGCGGCGTGATGCCAGAACGCCGTGATCGAAGATTATATTTTGCACATTTATTTAATTATTTCAACTTCGCCAATCATATAAACCTTTTCTGTTCGGTGATTCTAGAGTAGTTCTCGCTTTTATTGCTTTATAAAAAAGCTTCTTAAAATAACAAACTTTCCTCTCTTTGCTCTCTGTCTGTAAAAGTCGATTGATTGCAAGTTTGAGTTGTGACTAAGGACACCTTGTTTAGCATGGAAACTGAACCTAGGAAAAAATAAGACTTCCCAATGTTTGCCTAAAGGTTTCAGAATTTTATTCCTGCAGCTATCATGCCAATTCAAGTTAATTAGGTACTTTAGAAAGACGTATAAGTAAGAATCAATTTTATACTTCGTGATGAATAAAGCAAGCAAAAGTGTCGTTTCCTCAGCGGTCCGCATGTTGTTTTCGCTTTATAGCCTGAATTTGAGGCGAGTTTTTCTGTGGATTTAATTTTCACTACCAGCTTTTTCAATCATCTTTTTCTTGCAAACGGGACTTATCCCGAGTTTTAGCCCTCAAACAACAGCTAAGTAATTTACCTTTAGAAAAGGCGAAAGCTAGCACTGCTACGGCAAAAGTATAAGGTTATCTGACACAATTCATGTTTCACTTACGAGCCATTGACTTCGAGCGAAAAATTTCCTATGGTGGCGAAGACAATTAGTTTGCTAAAAAAGATATGTGGAAGAAGAGTCTCTCTAGGAACTGTCTTCAAGGTGAAAACCTTATCTGTTTCGCAACGGCCTTATCTCCGCGAAATGAAAACATATGACGGGAATTTTTGAATTGCCACCATTTTCTCCCGAATGGTTTCTCTCAATCCAGTCTCTCTGCTTGCGCCCGCCCGCGAAAATGGCGGGAACGAGTTAGCGCACGCGCACTCATTTTGCCGCTGTGTCGCCAGAAGCAAGCAACGAACGACGCAGGCGCTCTGGCACCCAGTTAGGTTCATTTGCGGTTAGAGAAGCAATATATTGTTCTGGTTAATTGATACAAACGAGAAAATAGGAACTGTTCAGAGTCTCCAATAAACGTTACGTTAAGGATATTTTTTCTGTGACTGTGCACAGCTTCTCTTGCTTGTTATAAAGCAGCTGAGATGATCATTTCAATTTTGTATGATGTGAATCTTCTTTGGCAGATTATCTCGAACTATCATTAGAGCATTTTTCACTTGAATGTAGAAAGAAAGTAACTCAACTTTGTTGCTTCTGTTTTACTAAATTATTTATTAATAATTGGTTCAGACTCATTGATGCAAAGGAAAAAATAGGAACCATTCAGAGTCTCTAATCAACATTAAGTTCACAGCTTCTTTTGCTTGTTATAAATAAGATGAGATGATCAATTCAATTTTGTATGATGTGAATCTCTTTTTAGAGGGGGCGGAGCAGGGGGAACAGGGGTTCTGTAGCCCCCCAAACGTTTCAGTGCCGAAAATATCGCTATCGCAGCATAAAATTGGTTTAGCAAAACATTCAATCTCATGATCTTTTCACAGATCGCTTCATCAGAATCGCGCTTGGCGAAATAATATGTTGTAGGACTTTTTCAAACAACTCCGACCTGTGTTCGAAAAGCAAATCAACTGGTGGATTTTTCCACTTAACTAGACAGAAGCACGTTTGCATTTGACATTACCTGTGGAATCGGCGACTTCAGAGCGTACATTTTCTGTCCTCCGACGACTCAAGAACTACCTAAGAAGCACCATGAAGCAGGTTCGCCTGAACAACTGCCTTATTATGCATTGTCACAAATCGATTACGGACACACTGGACACTGTTAAGATTGCGAAGAGGTTCGCTTGTGCCAACGAACTACGCAAAGGACATTTTGGGAAATTTGAGTAAGGATATACGCTTGGCATGGTATACGATGAGCCTCCCCCCCACTTCCCCCACGTTTCAAAGCGCTCCGCCGCCTCTGCTTTTGGCACTTTTCACTTAAGTGTATACGAAAGAACTTTCATTGTTGCTTTTGTTTTTTCTAAATTATTTTATTGGCTTAAACTCGCCCACCTTCCATCCAATATTAAGAAAGTTAAGTAAAACCAAAACCAGTCGCGCTTTTTGAGTCCTCCGCTTTACGTGCTGGTTGCATATGATTCACCCTCGCTTCTGTCTTAACTAGACAGAAGCACGTTTGCATTTGACATTACCTGTGGAATCGGCGACTTCAGAGCGTACATTTTCTGTCCTCCGACGACTCAAGAACTACCTAAGAAGCACCATGAAGCAGGTTCGCCTGAACAACTGCCTTATTATGCATTGTCACAAATCGATTACGGACACACTGGACACTGTTAAGATTGCGAAGAGGTTCGCTTGTGCCAACGAACTACGCAAAGGACATTTTGGGAAATTTGAGTAAGGATATACGCTTGGCATGGTATACGATGAGCCTCCCCCCCACTTCCCCCACGTTTCAAAGCGCTCCGCCGCCTCTGCTTTTGGCACTTTTCACTTAAGTGTATACGAAAGAACTTTCATTGTTGCTTTTGTTTTTTCTAAATTATTTTATTGGCTTAAACTCGCCCACCTGCCATCCAATATTAAGAAAGTTAAGTAAAACCAAAACCAGTCGCGCTTTTTGAGTCCTCCGCTTTACGTGCTGGTTGCATATGATTCACCCTCGCTTCTGTCTTAACTAGACAGAAGCACGTTTGCATTTGACATTACCTGTGGAATCGGCGACTTCAGAGCGTACATTTTCTGTCCTCCGACGACTCAAGAACTACCTAAGAAGCACCATGAAGCAGGTTCGCCTGAACAACTGCCTTATTATGCATTGTCACAAATCGATTACGGACACACTGGACACTGTTGAGATTGCGAAGAGGTTCGCTTGTGCCAACGAACTACGCAAAGGACATTTTGGGAAATTTGAGTAAGGATATACGCTTGGCATGGTATACGATGAGCCTCCCCCCCACTTCCCCCACGTTTCAAAGCGCTCCGCCGCCTCTGCTTTTGGCACTTTTCACTTAAGTGTATACGAAAGAACTTTCATTGTTGCTTTTGTTTTTTCTAAATTATTTTATTGGCTTAAACTCGCCCACCTGCCATCCAATATTAAGAAAGTTAAGTAAAACCAAAACCAGTCGCGCTTTTTGAGTCCTCCGCTTTACGTGCTGGTTGCATATGATTCACCCTCGCTTCTGTCTTAACTAGACAGAAGCACGTTTGCATTTGACATTACCTGTGGAATCGGCGACTTCAGAGCGTACATTTTCTGTCCTCCGACGACTCAAGAACTACCTAAGAAGCACCATGAAGCAGGTTCGCCTGAACAACTGCCTTATTATGCATTGTCACAAATCGATTACGGACACACTGGACACTGTTGAGATTGCGAAGAGGTTCGCTTGTGCCAACGAACTACGCAAAGGACATTTTGGGAAATTTGAGTAAGGATATACGCTTGGCATGGTATACGATGAGCCTCCCCCCCACTTCCCCCACGTTTCAAAGCGCTCCGCCGCCTCTGCTTTTGGCACTTTTCACTTAAGTGTATACGAAAGAACTTTCATTGTTGCTTTTGTTTTTTCTAAATTATTTTATTGGCTTAAACTCGCCCACCTTCCATCCAATATTAAGAAAGTTAAGTAAAACCAAAACCAGTCGCGCTTTTTGAGTCCTCCGCTTTACGTGCTGGTTGCATATGATTCACCCTCGTGGATGGTGTTTTTCGCGTGCTCTGATTGGCTACTTAAACTCGGGATAGTATCTGCGATTCACCACCCGGCATTTTTCTGGATTTCGCGCGCGAGTTTTCTCTCATTTTTCTAGTTAATGATAAGGAAAAAGTAAAAGCTCTACAACTTTCTTAAAAACTCCCAAACTGACGACTGGTTGGAGAAAAGAAAAATCAAGGGAACGATTTTACACTCAATTTGGTATTTGCATTTAATCTAAGCCTGAATTTACTTATATATCCAGGAGCTCATGATAAATGTTATAAGACGGTTTAGTGTGTAGTATCGTGGATTATTATATGGCAAGCAATTCTTCAGTCTATATCGAGTGTTCTGATTGGTTAGTTTTCGGTCGGGATTTTACAGTACGGACCATTACCATGGAAACGGTCCTTTTTGGATTTTTTTTTTTCGTGCTACCGCTCCGGCAAAATTCAAACTGTGAAAACGCAAGAAGATAAAAAAGAAAAGGTTTGGAGCCGGTACCAAACAAATGAACGAGGTAAACACGTCTGCTTAGAAAAAGTGCTCTTCAATTAAGTTTACCGACTGGGGCAACGTTCTTTAGTGACTTTGTGTGTTTATTGTTTTTTTGTACGGCTATAGACTGTGAGCTGTAAAGACCCGAGTAAATCGGCCAAGACTTAAACAGTAATTATTAAAATTCAGCATTAACAAAAGAGTACGTTTCTCGCAAGAAAACCTCACGGCGAAAAAGAATGAAAACTGCAAAACAACTAGTAAACGGCTTTCACCGGCAACTGTAAATCGAAAGCAAACCGGATCACGTTCTTGTCTAGTTCAATATTCGCCATCGCTTCAGTCAGCGCTTTCCACAAGAACAAATTAAAGTTACACGTACATGCATTAAACTAACTACAGTGTACCTTGATTCCTCAGCGAGATTTTTGCTCTTGTAATGCACATCCTTGAAAATAATTTTAGCTTGTTCACAAGTCCGCTCTTGCTGTAGCTCGCGCTAAAAACAACTTTGTTAGGTGCGACGAAAATTTGCTCTCAGCATCCACAAAGTTCTCCATATAGCCACTGAAGCAAACAACTTGCAGTATTTGATGGAGAGATAATTTCCAGTGTCTTTTTTTAGGTTCGAGTGTTCCTTTGTTCACGCTAACACGCTGCCACAATTTCCAGATTTGAGAAGCACGTGTGTGAGCCAGTTTTATCGGGGCCTTTTCATTATTCTTTTTCTTCCCGAATTGTCTCTGCCCGTATAAAAACGAAGAAGTATTTTCAAATAAAAGTTTCTTGTGTTGTAGAGGACGACGAAAAACTGACACATATAATAGAAGCAGAGCAGTTTTCATTCAAGAGCCACGCAAGTTTTTGCCGATCGACAGCAACGATCATCAAACTGATTCGAAAGTCAGTTAAAAGCGCTGGCTTCTTTCCTTGACACCGCGCCGGAAATTGACTTGAATGAAATACCGGAAGTGTTGTTTCGTACGAAAAATGATGCCATATAATAAACTACTTACTAACTTCACTTGCTCGGGACCCTACTGGGGAATATTGGCCCTCGGTCGTTTTTGTACGGACCTCGCTGCGCTCGGTCCGTACTGCCACGACCTCGGGCCAATATTCCCCAGTACGGCCCTCGCGTTCAGTTAGTAAGAGGTTAATATTTTTACGAGTTACGCCGTATTTTGGCAAACCCAAAAGGCGAGTCAAAATACAAGAGACGAGTAAATATGTATCACGATACTACACACTAAACCGTCTAATAAGGGACCCCCGGGCTGGGAAAATGGAAAAGTGGCCTTCTTATAAACTGTCTGAGCGGTAGGCTTGGATAAATTCTGCCGGCAGAATTTCAAGCAGAATAAGCAATTTTTTGAAGCGAGCATTCTGCCGGTAGAGTAAGGCATTTTCGAGCAGAATTTGAGCAGAATAACGGAAAACCAATGACACTAATGATATGCGTGACAGTTGTAAGAAAAAATGAAAACTAAATAAATACAGAAAATACAAAAATAATTACACAGTCCTTATATGCATTTGTTTGATCTTCCCGTTTTGTAAGATGCTAGTAAAAAAATTCATAACTCAACCATGGACTTGGCCGCATTTTATTTCTTTACTAAGAGTCTTTAATTAGAAGCCAGGTCTAATGTCCGCTAAGGAAGAAAGACATTGCACCTTGCGCCATGCGAGAAATAAATCTACCCAAGCCAAAATACTGAAAAGCAGTCCTAAGCATGGGTATGCTTAGCGCTTTCACGCTGTTTTTCTTATGCAGGTCGCACAAGTTCAGGTCAGTGTTGTAAGCGATGGCGTGCTATAACTGTACAGGCTTGGTCTAATACGATGTATCGGGTATAGAACTTTTGCTTCTCTAGCGCAGCACTATAACTTAAACGATTACCACGAAGTAAAAAGCCAATTCGCCTATCAGAGTGACGCAGCTTATAAATTATTCTGAAGAGAACAACTTATCCATCGTGCAGTGAGGAAATAGTACCTGGAGAACAACCTCGACCTATCTGCTTTCTTAGCAACTCGAATATCTGTCAGGTTCTTGCCTGTACCCAGATTGTTGCGCAAAAAAAAAAACCTGCCGCTATCCGTTGCCTCACTTGCTGCTAATACTTTTTTGGGAAAGTGGTCTCAACTTTGATTAGTAGTCTCTTTTTCATGGCAAATGTTTCAATGAAAAAATTTAGGCCAGTATTTTCTCAGTATTTTTCATCTTCAATTTTGATTTGCTGATATATTTCCTTTGTCGACGTCAAACGCTCGCTCTCCAAACTGTTGCCGTGTCACAAGAAAACTCAAAATTGATTAGCATGTTTACACCGTCGAAATTACTTGAGGAAGTTGCAAATGACAGTCGCAAGCTATTTGTAAATCGTGACAACCATTCATATGTCTAAGTTCGTTAGTTCCGATAGCCTGCGTAGCAAGCACTTCCGTAGTCTCCTACGCAGCCGTTTTTAGTGGCGTCACGCAACGCTCCCCCCACAAACGGCTGCTGACAACCGAACCACATTCCTTTCCCGACCTTTAGCCAATCACAGCTCTGGTTCTAGAATTCAGAACCATCGCGCGCCAACTGCTCTGTTAGGAGACTCGTCCAATCACAGCTTGTGTTTTATCGGTGACTCACGTGTACGTGACAAACGCAAATCAAGATGTTGATTTGGGAAGGCATTCAATACGAGACGATACGGATGATTTCCAGTTGGCGATAACAGACCAGGAAAGTACACAAGAGGCCTCGCAATATCAGACAAGGGCTGACTGTTAGAATCAGAAGAAGTACAAGTGGTAGAGGTGCTAGCTTCTGTTCCGAATCGCAGCGATTTCAAAGCTTTCGCTCAAGGGTTTCCAGGACTGACGAGAAGCAGTGCTTCGTCGGGCTTTCCACCTTCAGATCCCAGGAGCCGTTTAGCTCTGGGTTTCTCTCTGGCTTTGAAGGCCTCCTCGATTTCCTGTTTGACTTCTTGTAAATTATCAGCAGCCCTGCTTATAATATAGCAAACGCGCTTGCAAATAAACAAATCAGAGTTATCGGAGCAGGTAATATTGATTTGCAGCGGACTGGATAATTTCTGCAACATTTAAATGATTTTTTCATTCACCGTACAAAGTGAAGAACACGTAAAACACTTTGAACCGCTTTCTACAAATTTCTTCGGTGTTTCAGCCATCCGAAACGGAATGTCTGGCACATCACCGGAAAACCCTCGGCCGTTTTTTTTCGCCCGAAAATTAACGTCATTGTCAACTTGCCGAGACGTGATTGGTTGTTTCGATTTACCGCAAACACAAAGGGAAAGGAATGCGGTTCAGTTTTCAGCAGCCGTTTGTGGGGGGGAGTGTTGCGTGACGCCACTAAAAACGGCTGCGTAGGAGACTAGCACTTCCGTAGACTCTTCCGCCTTTTTGAGGCATTTCGCGTTTTGGCCGCGCCAAATTAAGGCGAGCGCAAAAAAAGGAAGGAGCGGGGAGGGGGAGGGGAGCAGAGGAGAGGCAAAAAAAGGAAACGCTTGCCCGAAAACGCCCCTTTAGCACTCAAGGGTGGGTGAATTCATAGCGTGACAGCTTGTCAATGAAGCAACAAATAACAGATCACCGGATGTTACAAATTTACCTTCGTCAAAATCAAAACATGCTCCACGTAAGTCAAACCCACGAACTGCAGAAACGAAGCACTTGGAGATGTGATGTCGAAGCCTCGAAAGTTGGAAACTCAAAGGGGGTGCTTCAGGATTTGTCGTTGTAATTTCAAAGTTAATAAATTTGGAAATTTATCTCTACTAGGAAAATCGGTTTTATTTCTTCGAGAACCTTTTCAAAGCGTCGGAAAGAAAGGATTCTTAAGGAGCGATTCTTGCCGATATTTTCAGGGTGGTTGGAGCGGACGTTGTTGAAAACTTGTAGCTATTTTCGGAACGTGTGTCAAATCTTTGTGCTAGGAACTTAGGGGCATTATTCGAAGTTATTCGGAATGCAATAAGTATATCGAGTCTCCTGTTTCCCAAGCTCCGCCAAATCAGCGTATCAACGTTTCTAAACGGCTGCTCCGAAACTCCATCAGGCAACAGTCCATGTAGAAAGAGAAAGCTTCCCGAAAGTCCCTGAGAGTTGAAGCCACCGAACAGCCGTCCTCTAGAGTCAAACCTGAACATCGAAATTTTCCAGCTGGAGAGAAACAGTTAGTTGTGTTGATGTGGGTCACGCTCAAGTTAACTTACCTGATTTGATTGACGTTCGTTGGCGTACGGGTTTTTCAAAATCGTGGGATGTGCGGGCAAGCGTTTTCTTGATTCCCTTCCCCTGCCCCTTCTCTTACTTCTTTTGCGCTTGCCCCAATTTTCGCGCGGCCAAAAAGCGAAAAATGCTTTGAACGTACGCAAAACCCCAGGCCTACAGAAATGCTTCCTACGCAGGCTAGGGTTTCGAGAGTGTCTACCTCTATGTCACAAACCCCTTTTTCTCTTTCTGGGTCACCGAAATCCACTCTGCAGACACCCGTCCAGGTATTGGCCTTCTTTAGAGTACATGATTGGCTACACAGCAGTTGAGAGAACCCAGCGTACTCACTTCGTATGATAGCGGTGTCGATCGTGGGATTCTTGATCTCTTGAGTTATACAGCAGAGCTCTCTTGTGATGTAGTCTCGGCGACACGGGCAGTTTGTGCTTTTGTTTTTGTTTTTATTTTTCGCTCTGGCAATACAGGTGGGCAAGGGTCTTAACATAGTTGCTGTGCTGAATGCAGTAAAATCTGTTTCCTACCAGTAAACATGCTACCCTGTTGAGAATCATTTTCCTGGTGATATGCGGAGTATTCAGCATTTTTCCAGGGACAGGGAGAGGTACCGCTGCCCAAACGGGAGATATTAAGTGAGAAAAATCTCTGTGATACCTGCCAGATTGTACTGGATGAAGTACTTTTTTAAGTATAAAATTAAATTTTTCACAACCTCATCGCATATGACAACTCGCACCTGAGGGACATCCATACTGAAAGACAGCATGAAAAGGCTTGTCTACGGGTGTGGCTGCTGTATCATCAAAGACGAGCAGCGAGAAAGACATTTGTGAAGCAAAGGAAATAGGAGACGTCTGCAAGCGGGCTAGCACCATAAGGCTCTAACCAGAAGAAGAATGAATAGTATCCCACAATGCTTTGCATTTGCAACTATATTATTAAACTCTGAAGTGACGTCATCAGTCTCTTGAGGGATCGATGGAATGAGTTTCACTCAAATGGCGGCAGCTTTGTTTGTAACGTGTTGCAATGCAAAATTCTCTGTGTCGTGACAACGCGTCTGGTCTAGTACTACTGCGTATCAATGGAAGAATTTAGTGTTCACCTGAAAGGTTTTGCCTGTGCTGCACTTTATTGCAAGGAAATTCGCTAGAGTGTCCTCGAAAGTTTTCCCAAATGAAGGGTCTGATTGCTCTTGAAGTATATTGATGATCGCTCAGTTGAAGAACACACTGAGAACAGTTCGTCGGTTTGTGCAGTTCTACTTGATTCAAATAAATCACAGTTGCAGCATCGCCGTGAGTATATTCTTAATTGTCACATACCGATCATCGATTCGAATTTGTTGCTAAAGACGAGATCCAGCGAGTTGTATCATGTGTTTACACGAGGATGCTGTTGATGATTGTAAGCAATGTATTAAAAAATCGCCTCCTCAAATTCTTCCTCGAGTAGTTTGAAATGCACAGGACATTGGACAACTAACTGGAACAATAATTTGCACTCTCGAAGCTTTGTGTCAAACTACTTCAACCATTTCAAGAAGAGACATAAATAGTGATATCTGTCACCCAGTCGACCATACTCAAGTAGTGAGCAACTGCTAATAACTGGTAATCTTCACGGCTCCTTTTGAGTTTATCTAACAAAACAAAAGCGATTAATTCACTCCTTGCTCGCACAGAAAGCACAATAAAAAAAAGCGCAATTAAGCTCCGTTAACCCTGCTTATTACTCTATTACATTTGTCGCGGAATCGCCATGTGAGTTAAAACATGATACTCGAAATTGCAGGATTTGGACCATTTTCGAACCCTCAGAAATTTGAAACTGTTGGGTCACTAAGGGTCACTATGGTACAAAGTTGTCCAAATACCTTTTAATTATTCAGATTTTAACTGTTTCTGTAAATAACTCAAGCATAAAGAGACTTATAATTAACTTCGTGCAACTCATTGAAGCGGTGGTAACTAGACCCATTCCAGAAAGAGCTAGAAATCAAATGATTTCCGATCACAAACACGTACTGCGCGTTTGTGGACTAAAAATGCTATGATCTCAACTTAAACATGCCGAATGCTGTGGTGAAACGAACGAGGGATGGCCAATACCATCCACTACGTACAATTTCTAGCTCTTTCTGGAATGGATCTAGTTACAGCATTTATAAGACAAGTGATTTCTCACTAACTCTCATTGTGTTGGTGGCTACGATACGCTGATGAGCTCCAATAAGAGCGAAAAAACGTTGTCCGTATCTGCCTTCTAGTCATGAGTGCTTATCATGCCGGGTCTTGTTGACTGTGGTGTTGTGTTATCGTGACACACGTCTTTTCACGTTGTTTGATCAGTCCCTGCAGTAGTCATTTTGACAATCATTTATATTTTTATTAATTTTGACTGATCACGATCTTTCTGATCCAACGTTGAGCCAAGTTGATCGTACACGGTTTTTGCAGTGGTTTTATACCTTAACTTAACAAGCGTTCGTCACCATAGTGTTGTTTCTGACTGCACGCTATGCGGGCCTAAAATCTGGTTAATCGTTAACGTAGGGAACCTCGGCCGCACTGTAGAAACATTTGACAACTCACGTGCAACATCTCGCTACGTGTTTTGCAATTGCAATGAAAGTTGCAGTTTCCAGCCAGGAAAAGCTCACTTAGGTAAGAGTTATTTCCTAAACATTTCATGAATCGGTTTTTTTTTTTTACTTTGTTATTGATTCCGCATTCACGTTGTAAGCAGACTTTGAATGTATAATTCGGGGATAGAAGTACATACTTCTCTAAATTGCCCAACATCGCTCAATACTGGGAAGAAAGGCCTCCAAATTCAAAATCCTAGTTTCCTCTATTTGAAAACATTGTAGAAAAACAAGCAAATTCGTACTCTGGCGAAGGAAAGTCACATTTTAAGAGCTGCTGTGTATTGATTTCCGTTGACATGAAAGGTCAAAGGGTCGCTCATGTCACTCAAGTAGCCTGTTTTCAAAGCGCTCTTAAAATTCGCCGTTTCATTTGTCGCAAAATGTTTTTCGGCCGATGTTTAGTTGAAGTGATTGCTCTTTCTCAGAGTATAGTCTCGTTGTGTAAAGCCATGTACCAGAGTGCTTTTTTGAGCCTCGAATTTAGCCTAAATTGGGTTGTCGGTAACGACCGTTGTTGGGTATAAGTTTTAAAACTTCATAAAAAAGTCAAGTTCGCTTTTCATGAAACTTTGACACTGCTAATAAACAGAGGAAATAAGGTCTTTTACCTCCCCGGGTTAATCTTTTTAGGATGCTTTCAATATTTGAACAGGAGCTTCCGGAAAAGTCCCGAAAATAAAATACGAAAATATTCACTAAAAAATAAAAAAAAATCTAAACGACCCGAAACTTATATCTTTAGAACTAGTTCACCAAAGCCTTTATTCTGGCAGATTTTGAGAAAATCGGATTTTTCTATCTTGCATACCCTTAGTCGGTTCTTACAGCAAACCGCTCTTAAAATCTGCTTTGTTTTTCTTACAGGTTTTTAGTCCATCAAATTGATGTCAGGAAAATATGGCAGTTTATTATAAGGGTTATACTTTTAGCTATATTCCCAGACACGCTTTATCAATTCAAATAAAAAATTTGAAGCGCAGTTTGGAAATAAGGTCATATATTTTTTTGTCTTTTTCTGCTTAATATTTTGATGTCATTGATTAGTTTGACTGACCCCTCAGTACTACTAAGTGGATGATGTATGAAAATGGAATGAGCCCTGGAGTACACCTTTTAGGGCTCTACTTCAAAATATCTGATGAGCACACCCTGCCCCCTATCTTTTTTGGGGGGAGAATCCCCCCTACTACTATCCCAGGAATGAAGAGTCAGACCTATTTGATTGAATTCGCTTTATGGTGAAAACTATATCGATTGACTGATTCACCACAGTCTGATCCCTTTTTGTCAGTTCATTGCCTGTTAGGTTTCAGACTATTCTGAAATGAGTTAGGAAGAGGCTATTCCTTTTGCTTTTCTTTGGTACCAGATTATGGCAATCAGTAACAATGCTTATTGGTGACAAATTATCAAACCAAAAAGAACTAAAGTCTCGAGATCTACTGCCATCACGGTCTGGGGTAGTAAGAGAGTGAGTCATAATCTGTGCATCAAATAAAGTCACTAGTCATTACTGGACCATTTGTTATTCGCATTGGCAACACTGAAGTCACAGATTGATTGATTGATTGATTGATTGATTGATTGATTGATTGATTGATTGATTGATTGATTGATTGATATTTTAATTGGCTGATTGACTGATTTATCAGCCAGTTGGTTGAGTGGTTGATTGATTGACTGATTGGTACTTAAAATAGATGAATGAATTGATTGACCTGAATTACATGTAAGTAATTACATGCACAATAGCGCACTTCTTCGCATCTTCCTCTGGCAGTAAAATAATCCCCGGCATCAGTCGAAACATAAAATAATTTTCAAGCCCCAATGTCATGACATAATCGTAAGCAAATAACTTATTTGTAATTAGCAAGTAGTAGGTAAGAAGGCGTTTTAGACAGCAGGACTTATTAGAGCTTTTACAGTAATTTAAATTGTATTTCATATTAACTCCAGTAAGCTACTCCTTCTGAGTAACTACCACTATTGGACAGTCAAAAAAGAAAGCAGTGCCCTGGGATGCTTTAGGGTTCACTACTTCCTGCTATTAATTAAGTGTCCCGGGGAATTAATACAAGTAAATAAGGTACATCATCATCATCGTCATCGTCATCATCATCATCATCATCATTATTATTATTCAACTATAGCGTCATTTTACCACATAAGGAGAAAAATATGAGTATGAGAGCGTCTTACACTGTAGAAAACGTATTGCACTATAGTATCCCGGTTTCAAATCACTTATTGAATAAAGCATTTAAATTGCTTAGATATTTAAGTTTATATTACCTACAACAGAGGCTTATTTAAAATTTGTGAAACACTGGTTCTAATTTGATGAGAGGTGTATTACTAATGATTAACAGTAAGCGTAAGGGTAGCTAGAGAAAAGGGGGCAGTTTCTTGGTGTTACAGATGTTGTGATCACCATTGATGTAAAGCAAAGATTGAGAAGACAATAAACAATACCCAGACCTAAACACAATAGCTAACTAACAATGGTTTCCGTAACATCAAGGAACACCCGAGGAGGCGGAGGTGATACGACATCTAGTGGGAGAGAGGGGAATTAAATGATTTAGTTAGTTTGAAAAATTATTAAGCCAGGGAACGGTAAAAAATCTTCTTAAATGAATCGAGATTGGATTAGATTGAGCCAAAGCAAGAGCGTAGATCCAGTTTCCGTAGCATAAGGCAACTAGGAGCACTACGACGCCCCTCCCCTCCCCCGTGAATAGATGCTATTCCGTCGCCAGGTTACTCCTACCATTTTACTATAATTTTCTAACGATTTGCCGGTACCCATTTATGTACATGGAGTAGGGAAAAATATGGAGTAAAATTTCCACTCTATGCAAACAACAAGATGGAAAGGACTTGTGTGGAGCCACTGACCTTCTGATGGAATGTCCGACGCGCTTATGCGCCGATCAATTCGAAAGTTCAACATCCCCCCCCGGGCAACCCCCCGGGCATTTGAACTTTTGAAGGTTGGCTTGTTCAAATTCCCTCCCCTCGGGGCAAAAAAGCTGTTCAAATGCCCCACCAATTATTACTGAACTACCTCTCCTCAAGACAAATTTCGTCTTCAATCAAACACTTTACACACCTTTTAGAGAGAGATATGCCGTAATGACACCTTCAAACTTCTTTTAAAGACCCTTTTGAAAGGGTCATTCACTAACAAAGGCGAAATCCTATCTTGTAAATCCGTCAAACCCTGCAAAAATTGAAAAAAACTCAGGGGCATATTACGTCAGAACGAGATAAATCCGATTCAAATTCCCCACCCTTCCAACGCAACGTTCAAATTCCCCCCTCCCCGGGCACGATGCACAGTCAAATGCCCGGGGTATGCCCGGGGGGGGGATGTTGAAGTTTCGAATTGATCGGCGCATTACCAGTACGCTACCGCGCCTCTAAAGAGACTTTTTTGAGTATTTCCTTCAAAAGGGACAAGTAAATTAAAGGAAAGATTACCAACTTACAAACTCTATCCGCTGCCGTTCTGAAAAGATCGTCATATTCAGCTCTGCGTTCTGGTAACTGTTTGTAAGCATCTTGGACGGTGGCGGCATCCACCACTAAAACACAGAACCTGGGAGGGTTTTCCATGAGATATGACTTGGCTACAAGCGGTGAAACGTTCAACAATATAGGTTCCTTGGAGATATTTAGTGCAGGGCGAAGGTCATTAAACACCCGCGTAACAACTTCCATGGACCTGTCGTCGACATGACAGCCTAGAATTGCCAAATCTACAAAAAGAAAAATATTCAAGCGTAACTTGCACTTAACTAATACTCAGTAACACTTTGTGAATCAGTAGACCGGTACATTTTCGTGTCCTCTACGATTATGACGTCACAGAGCATCGCAGTAAGAATTGAATTAATTGCCAGTTGATAGCACATTTTCCACTAATACCCTTTTTAAAATATATAGAGGATATTACACGGTGGGGCAAAGACATCAACTTTTTTTTCAAGTGGTAAAATTTTGTTTTTTACCACGAGAAATAAATTCATATCTTCAAGCCGCCGTGTAATTTTCGTTTTATTAGCTAGAGAAGAGTACTAGTATTGAGAAAGACGGAATATTCAGTTTGTCACGAGCGTGGGACAAAGAAAAAATCTGAGTCCCCGACGGGAATTCGAACCCATGACCTCCCGTACACCGCTTGGGCGCTCTAACCACTGAGCTACTGGGAGACTCGTGGCGAGCGAGGTCATTTTTACTGAGTTCGTGGTGACACGCGTCCTGCATACTACTAGGATCAGCAATGTCGAAAGTACCGTGTGTGATAATAAAGAAAGAAAGATGGTAAATTTTAAGCTCGGAAAGAAATGAGAAAGATGGAATTTCAGTTTGTCATTTTTAATGACACAGACGGAGAAAGTACATACATCGACAGTACAAAAAATAGAAAGGAAATTAAAGGACAAAAAGGTGAAGACGAAGAAGAAGCGACATAATTGATTGCTATATATTACAATATTATGTGGAAGAAAAACTATATTACAATAAATAGCATAGCTAAAGGTAAACTCGCGGTCTGAATTGGCTATCGAAGAGAGGGTATTTAGCGTGGAATTGCACTTGTGCATGAAGGGATATTGCTGACGTGAGTCGCGAGCAAAAATTTTTGCTATCGTGAAAACAAAAATGCAACTCGTGCTAGGAAAAAAACACCTTGGAAATGAACAAATTTACAGAAAATGAATGTCTGCCAAATTTTTAATTGAAATTTGAATTTTTAGAAAATTTGAGGAAACCACTCACACTCAAAAGTACGAGAAAAAGCATTGAAGAAAAACAACAAAATGGCAGAGACGAGGGAAGAAAGCCAAACGAAAGTTCTTACCGAGGAAAACCAAACAAGCGCCGCGAAAGAAAACCAAACAGGTATCAAAGCCGAAAAAAGTCAAGCATCTATTCCGGAAAAGCAAACCATTGTGACTTATACAGATGACGAACTGGTCTCTTTTAAGGACAATATAGATTCAGAAAACACTAAAAAAAGTACAAGTACATCCGTACGCCGATTGCAGTCTTGGTTCAAGGAAAAACATGGCAAACAAATTAATCTCGATGCAATTTCAAAGCAAGAAGCACCGCAGCTTCTCAAGCACTTCTTTCTAGAAATAAGGCAGACGACAAAAGAAAACAAAGGCAAAGCATATGAACCAGGAACATTACAAACTTACCGCAATGGTTTACGAAGGTACTTTCTGGAGCGTCCATGTCCATCGGCAGAAGACAACTTCGACCTCGAAAAATCTTCAGCCATTGAGTTCGAAGAAGTTTCAACGATGCTATCCATGAAGAAAAAGGATTTGAAGCAAAAAGGTCTTGGCAACAAACCAAATGCCGCTCAACCAGTTGAAACAGAAGATATTGAAAAGATGTGGTCGTCAGGTGCAATCGGCCTTCAAATCCTCGCTCTCTTCTCCATCTGGTATGGTGGAACAATGTCACGCACTTAGGAATGGGAGGATTTAAAGAACAACATGACTGTCAACTACGTGATTTCACCGTGACAGAGCAGTACATCAAAATACAAAGAGCGACAAACCAAGAACCGCCAGGGAGACGAACCGACTGCGACAAAACGGACGAGAAAGTATAACAACAAGATTTGGAGGACGGATGGTGGAGAGCGAGATCCGTACAGAGCATTTATCGAGTACGTTGGCCATCGTCCGAAGGGTGAAAACGTTGACAGTTCAAAATCCAATGTCTGGTACAAGATGGTTCCAATTGGTAGAAATACATTGGCAAAGCAAATGCAGAGTTTTGCGTCCATTGCCTCCCTGGACGGCAAATTCACAAATTCGAGTGGTCGCAAAACAGCCATCCAAGCGCTCCGTGATGATTTCGACCCACTGGAGATCTCAGAGCTGACTGGCCACGCCAATCCGGAATCCATATCCAGCTACAGCCATAATCCTCTGGAAAAACAGCGGCAAATGTCGAATAAGTTGGCTGGTTTCAACCCAAGCACAACAACTACCAACAGCAATTCAAGTCATGCTTTAAAGGAGATTGTTCTCAACAGCTCAGCCCCGCCAAGCAACACAGCAGCTACTAGTAACCGTAAAAGCAGTGCCAGTACCAACGCCCAATACACTGTACATGTACACGTCCTTTGTTTAAAGAAAACAGATCTACATGTAAGCAACACAAATTTGAAGTGTAACATGAGGATGCTAATGTATACAGCTAAAACGTTGTCTGATTTTACAGCCTTGAGCTTACACGAGGAGACCAAAAGGTAGTATGGGTAGCTGAAAATCGTTTGTGATTCAGCTGTAATTTCACAGTTGTCGCTACCATAGGAGGGGTGAAAGTACGATAAACACTTGCCTGTGTGATTTAATTTGTGTAGGGGTGAGCCACAGCTAAGTTTGGTAAATTTATTAAAAGATTACCCACAGCACCTTGTGGTCTTATTGCATAGGTTTCCCGACAACGTTAATTGTAGCTGTATGTTTGAGTAACTTACCTGACCATGTGTGATGCATTCCTTTGCTATGTACAACATGCATCAAGAAACTGTTTTGCTGCAGAACTTGCAGTCATACTGATACAATGTGTACAAATGTAGAAACCTGATGAAAAGTTTTGAGAGTAAAATTAATAAATGGATCATAAAAAATAAACTTACTACTCACATACATGTACATGTAGCTACATGTATAAAGGTGAATGTAAATCATACTTTAATTTCATCTATACCACAGTACATGAACTACTTTACAGATCCCAGGAGATTGTTGAAGGAGCAGTGTACATGTAGATGTATGAGGTTCAGGTTTGAACTGAAATTTAACTTCTATATAGGATGTAACTAAACAGCACCAGTCATCTAGCCCAGTTGATTGTGTTATTGACCTTTCAATAATTTTGCAAACAAATCAATGATAAAAAAAATAGTGTGATAAAATACATGTACAGTACATGTGTAAGTTAATATTTGGTTCTTGGCAAAAGTGCAAAAAAATCACTGGAGACAGTTTGACACACTGAACACCATCCCCTTGAAGCCAAATAATTTTTTCCTTCAGCTCTTGCTTTAGGTCAGTAAGCACATAATTTTTTGAATTAGGAAATAAGCCAAAAATTGAAAAGTTGCCATTTTGAAGGCTGTTTTCCCATAACATGATTGAGCAGTTTTGATGATTTTCAAAAAAAGTTAACATTCATGAGACACTCAAATGCCCTCAAGTTTGGATTTATAAAGTTCTTTCATCTACATGTAGACTACTCCGAACAAGTAGGTGCATTGTTTTCATAATGCTTTCTGCACACTACAGGTGTAATTAGTAGATCACATGCCATTCACCTCCGAGCACAACAGTGGTCACCTCCACAGTTTTTTTGTCCATATCTGATAACAAGTTACCTGTACCAGTCCGTGGGGCTGGATATTAACTTGTGTGGCATAATTATTATACTGAGAGAACCATTATTCACCTTAAGGTCTGTGACATTTAACATTTTATTCCATGAGCATGTATGTACTGGGTATAGGGTGGTAAGTAACCAACAAGGTGCATAGCACAAAGTTGATAAAAATCACCTCGTATCCTGAACCAGCACAACAGAATTAATAATACTCCTTTATTAAATCTCAACCTTAGGTATCTTTTCTGAATTATGGGTGGCTGTATTTTGGACAAGCTTCTAGATTTTACTTGGACGATATGCTATTTTGAATGCCATGGTACTTGGCATGCAGTTTCCATGCATGCAGTAAAATCAAATTTAAGGTGCCAGTGCATGAAGGGACATGTTGAAATTTGTGTTGCATGAGCTCAAAAAGCACCAGCCACACACCAAAGGGTGTCACAAGTTGTCGCAAAAATGTAAGCACCTTTCGACTTCCTCTCTGCTAATGTTCCTGCTACAGTACATGCCTTTAGCGTAACAATTGCAGTGTCGCACTGCTGTGTGTCTCTGTGACACGTCCCTGCAACATGTCCCCTCATACCCTGGCATCTAGTGTATACAAAAGGAAGGAATTCAATGCCTAAAATTGAGAATTTAGTGTATTACTACTATGTGTATGAGTGAGTCTGTCATGGAAAAATTACTGTTTAGTATTTAGGCATACATTGGACATTAGGTTGGGATGAAAGTTCATAAATCTGGTGACCATTTTAGAACTGTTGATTGCAATGAAAAACTCCCATGTGCAAACTCCCTTGAAAAGAGGACTTTGAGAAATGCACACATCTCCACCTTATGCCACTAGAATAAAAATGCTATGGTGTCAAGACCTGGAGTTGTTACTATTCAAATAATATCAAATCTTATCATGTTAGTACACATCACTATCTTTGCTTAAAAAAAAAATCAAGAAATCTCATAAACCGTTAAAGAATTCACTAATTGGCACATTATGCATGTTTCATTTCATGTTAACTCCGCTTTAACGAGTGATTAAAGAAAAACTTAGGCTTTCATTGTATTCAACTTTATGTGTACACGTATGTATCTGAGTGAAACGCATTTCAACTGAACTGTTGGTTAGCGTGTAGGCATTATGAAATCACCTACAACTAATCACCAATGATACATGTAGATGCATGGAGATACACGTACGTGCTTACATGTGAAATGCCTACTCCTCAAATTATTCGGATTTGCGAAGTTCTGATAGTGGTACGTCGACTACTTCTTCGTCGGTAAACGTTTGTTTTACTACGCCGGGCTTATCACACTTTGATGTGAAAAGTGTGAGTCACAGAATGCCACATGTGTGAACAATGGCTTTCGTTGTTACTTGATACCACTGTCCCACTTGGGGTCAATTTCACAAAGGCCGTTTTTGATTATGATTTGCAACGTGCAAATTTGCACAGTGTAAGCGTCGCTTACACTGTGTGTTAAAGCTTGTTACACTCATTTGGCAGAATGTCACAAAGAAAGGAACTTTAAGCCCTCCATAGAAATCTAAATGTACCTGAAATGTTAGTCCTACCAGCTACAGTATGTTGCCCAGTTTTCGTACGGGCCCAGTTTTCGTACAAAAAGAACTTTATTTGATTAGTTTCGTCGGTCATTTAAATCTTCGTCAACCGAAGAATTCCAAAAGTAAAAGGAACATCTCAGCTATAAATTGCCGGTTTTGCCGGGCTTTTTGACGAAGAAGCAGGTCAGTGCGGACAATTTCTTTCGAGGTGAGTAAAAGTTTAGCGGCTAATATTTGCACTTTTCACTGCACAGTAAAGGTATTGTAGATGAACAAATAGCCCGTTTTGCTAGTAATTTTGCAAGGAACTTCATGATTTTTGGACAGATGATAGACAAAAGATGAAAGTGAATGGAAAAACTTTCAACGCCAGCTTAAATTCAACTGCTCCTGAATTTTAGCGGTGAGAATATTCGCATACATTTTGACCTACTGTGCCAGTTTTCGTACACTTAGCTGCGCCTTTCTCAAAACCTATTTTTAAATAAGTTAAAGAACTGAATTTTAAACTTTACTGTTCGAAAACGTATAGGTCGCAAGTGCAGCAAAGATACACAACAATCCTTGAAAAGTACGATACACTACATGTATTTGTTGTGGTATAACAGCGACGCTTTACATCCAGGTCACGCAAAGATCACGAATATTTAATAAACGTAATCTCACGCAAACAATCTAAATCGTCAAATAATTAACTAAGGTAGATGTCTATGCATAGAATGTTGACGTACACCGTGAAATATCGTTAGCTTACCGGTTTTACTGGTTTTTTCACTCCGTTGCGATTCTAATAAACATTTACCAAAGTAGGTAAGAAAAGGAAGCGTAAGCGGAAACGGAAGTAAAGAGTTTGCTAATCTAACGGCGTAAGCGGAAACGGAAGGAAAACGTCGAATTTTATACAGGCCTTTTCTTAAGAGTTGCAATACGCAGAATAGTAACCTGTCAACTACCTTTACCAAGGCAGTAAATGACGTACGAGACAGTGGATTGAGCGTAAGAAAAGCCGCCCAATAGTGAGGGACCAAAAAATCAACACTGCAGGATCGATTAAACATCCACCCCCCGAATAACCTTTTGCTTTGTACACCAAATTTTGGGCGCTAAGCCGATATTTATTCACAAACCGAAGAGAAAACACGATAAGCACTCACCAGGGTGGCTGACACATAAGTTTGCGTCTAGCGTTTTCGTGGAGAAATGTTATTTTGTCGATGTACGAAAACTGGGCCAGGTGTACGAAGACTGGGCAACTTAGGAGTTTTGGGAAAAATGGCATAATTTTGAACGTACGTCGATCAAGCGGCCAATCGTTTTATATATTGAAGGTAAGTAAGTGGGCTATCTTTAATAGAAAATTAAGAAATTTTCGTCTCACAGACGAAAAGATATAGCGATTACAAACTAAAGTGTACGAAAACTGGGCAACACAATGTACGTATTATGAGGAACAAGAAAAGCCCCAGGGGCATTAGACCCCGCCGTTGTTCTCTCCCCCCGGGGGGTGTAAAATATGCTACGGTCACTCAAGATAAAAGTCCTTGCCTGTGTAGCGAAAGACGCGACGAGTATTTGTTTGGTCGAGCGAAAACCGGAGGTCTGGGGCAAGTGACCACCAAAAAAAAAAACAAGAAAAGCCCCAGGGGCATTAGACCCCGCCGTTGTTCTCCCCCCCCCCCCCCCGGGGTGTAAAATATGTTACGGTCACCCAAGATAAAAGCCCTTGCCTGTGTAGCAAAAAACACGACGAGTATTTGTTTGGCCGAGCGAAAACCGGAGGTCTGTGGCAAGTGACCACCAAAAAAAAAAAAAAAGAAAAGCCCCAGGGGGCATTAACCCCGCCGTTGTTCGAACTGCCCTTGGGGTCCAAAATATATTACGGCCAGGTAAAAGTTGGTGATTTATCGTAGCTTTTACGTGCTTGCGATGATAATATAAATCAAGGCACGACTTGCCTAATCATCCTGTTTTAGCGTGCGTGACGAAAAGCGTGATGAAACTATTATTTTGATCATAGCGTGACTCAGCCTGGCCTCGTAGCTCAGTTGGTTGAGCGACGGTGTTCTAATCCGGAGGTCGTTGGTTCGAATGCCGCCGGGGTCAAAGATTTTTCTTTTATCTTGGTTCTCATTTCTAATTTCTTACTTTTAAGGCCTGTGGTCGGGGGGAAATTATGGAGGGCAGTATTACTCACTTCTTGGCACTCATAAATACATACTTTACATCATAAATTACTAAGCTCATAGCGATCGCGAGTTCATGCCAGCTTTCAAACTTAAGCTCCTTGTACTTTTCTACACAACTTTCCCTAAAGATTTTGGCGAAGCAAAGCAAAACTGCCCAAAAAATGCTTGCATTTGACTGTTGAATTATTCAACTTGGCGAAAGCAAGGACTTCCCCGAATCGGCTTCTGTGTTTCAGTGATGTAATGTTTACGCGCCACGGCAAGTTAGGCGAATTCATTCCAGCTTCAAAGCTCGCTAGCACCTTCGTTCCTACTTTCATTGGACCCCGCCGTTTTTCTCCTCCTCCCAGGGAGCAAAATATATTACGGTCACTCAAGATACGAGCTCAAGTGGTGTAAATTTTAAAGTTGATGATTTATCGTACCTGTGTTTGCTGCCATTTCCCCTTATGCGTCTGCTCCGCACCCTTCTCCCTGTGGTAACATGAATCCCTGATAGTATGAACCCCATCCCTCATCCTTGGTCATCCACTTGTCCTAGCTTTCGCGAAGAAGAACGTGACGAAATATTTTGACCATAGCGTGACTCAGTTAAGTCACGTGTTTTTTAAATAAACGAACTGACATGTCAGCGTAATTCTAAATAGCAAGGGCACGGAAATTTAAATAGATTTCTTGAGAAAAAACTCATTCTAAAATCTAAAGGAAACTGGTAGCTATGAAAAACCGTAAAAGTCTATTTTAGGCCGTGATTCGATGAGTGATTTGGCGCAAGCAAGTCGGCTTCTGTGTTTCAATGACGTAATGTTTATGTGCTACGGCACGTAGCATGAATCACTGGCTTTCAAAGCTCGCTAGCACCTTCGTCCTTGCTCTCATTGAAGAGAAGTCAACTCCATTGAATTTCTTGTACTTTTCTGCACAACTTTCCCTAAAGATTTCGGCGAAGCAAAGCAAAACTGCCAAAAATATGCTTGCATTTCACTGTTGAATTTTTCAACTTGGCGAAAGCAAGGGACTTCCCCGGATCACCTTTTGTGTTTCAGTGATGTAATGTTTACGTGCCAGGGCAGGTTTGGCAAATTCATGCCAGCTTCAAAGCTCGCTAGCACCTTCGTTCTTGCTTTCATCGAAGGAATTTTCATGCCATTAAATCGCCGGTAATTTTCTACACCAACTTTCATGAAAATTCTGGCGAATAAACACTAAATGAACAAAGTTTACCGGCAAGTATTGTTTTGACCGAGCGGAGGTCTGGGGAAACTGACCACGACAAAAAAAAAAAAAAAACAAGAAAAGCCCTAGGGGGCATTAACCCCCGCCGTTGTTCTCTCTGCCCTTGGGGTCCAAAATATATTACGGCCAGGTAAACGTTGGTGATTTATCGTAGCTTTTACGTGCTTGCGATGATAATATAAATCAAGGCACGACTTGCCTAATCATCCTGTTTTAGCGAGTGTGACGAAAAGCGTGATGAAACTATTATTTTGATCATAGTGTGACTCAGCCTGGCCTCGTAGCTCAGTTGGTTGAGCGACGGTGTTCTAATCCGGAGGTCGTGGGTTCGAATCCCGCCGGGGTCAAAGATTTTTCTTTTATCTTGGTTCTCATTTCTAATTTCTTACTTTTAAGGCCTGTGGTCGGGGGGAAATTATGGAGGGCAGTATTACTCACTTCTTGGCACTCATACATACATACTTTACATCATAAATTACTAAGCTCATAGCGATCGCGAGTTCATGCCAGCTTTCAAACTTAAGCTCCCTAGCACATTCGTCCTTGCTCTCGTCGAAGAAATGTTAAATCCATTGAATTCCTTGTACTTTTCTACACAACTTTCCCTAAAGATTTTGGCGAAGCAAAGCAAAACTGCCAAAAAATGCTTGCATTTGACTGTTGAATTATTCAACTTGGCGAAAGCAAGGGACTTCCCCGAATCGGCTTCTGTGTTTCAGTGTTGTAATGTTTACGTGCCACGGCAAGTTAGGCGAATTTATTCCAGCTTCAAAGCTCGCTAGCACCTTCGTTCCTACTTTCATCGGACCCCGCCGTTTTTCTCCTCCTCCCAGGGAGCAAAATATATTACGGTCACTCAAGATACGAGCTCAAGTGGTGTAAATTTTAAAGTTGATGATTTATCGTACCTGTGTTTGCTGCCATTTCCCCTTATGCGTCTGCTCCGCACCCTTCTCCCTGTGGTAACATGAATCCCTGATAGTATGAACCCCATCCCTCATCCTTGGTCATCCACTTGTCCTAGCTTTCGCGAAGAAGAACGTGACGAAATATTTTGACCATAGCGTGACTCAGTTAAGTCACGTTTTTTTTAAATAAACGAACTGACATGTCAGCGTAATTCTAAATAGCAAGGGCACGGAAATTTAAATAGATTTCTTGATAAAAAACTCATTCTAAAATCTAAAGGAAACTGGTAGCTATGAAAAACCGTAAAAGTCTATTTTAGGCCGTGATTCGATGAGTGATTTGGCGCAAGCAAGTTTACTTCTCCGAATCTGCTTCTGTGTTTCAATGACGTAATGTTTATGTGCTAAGGCACGTAGCATGAATCACTGGTTTTCAAAGCTCGCTAGCACCTTCGTCCTTGCTCTCATTGAAGAGAAGTCAACTCCATTGAATTTCTTGTACTTTTCTACACAACTTTCCCTAAAGATTTCGGCGAAGCAAAGCAAAACTGCCAAAAATATGCTTGCATTTCACTGTTGAATTTTTCAACTTGGCGAAAGCAAGGGACTTCCCCGGATCACCTTTTGTGTTTCAGTGATGTAATGTTTACGTGCCAGGGCAGGTTTGGCAAATTCATGCCAGCTTCAAAGCTCGCTAGCACCTTCGTTCTTGCTTTCATCGAAGGAATTTTCATGCCATTAAATCGCCGGTAATTTTCTACACCAACTTTCATGAAAATTCTGGCGAATAAACACTAAATGAACAAGGCTTACCGGCAACTATTGTTTTGACCGAGCGGAGGTCTGGGGCAACTGACCACGACAAAAAAAAACAAAAAAAAAAAAAAACAAGAAAAGCCCCAGGGGGCATTAACCCCACCGTTGTTCTCTCTGCCCTTGAGGTCCAAAATATATTACGGCCAGGTAAACGTTGGTGATTTATCGTAGCTTTTACGTGCTTGCGATGATAATATAAATCAAGGCACGACTTGCCTTATCATCCTGTTTTAGCGTGCGTGACGAAAAGCGTGATGAAACTATTATTTTGATCATAGCGTGACTCAGCCTGGCCTCGTAGCTCAGTTGGTTGAGCGACGGTGTTCTAATCCGGAGGTCGTGGGTTCGAATCCCGCCGGGGTCAAAGATTTTTCTTTTATCTTGGTTCTCATTTCTAATTTCTTACTTTTAAGGCCTGTGGTCGGGGGGAAATTATGGAGGGCAGTATTACTCACTTCTTGGCACTCATAAATACATACTTTACATCATAAATTACTAAGCTCATAGCGATCGCGAGTTCATGCCAGCTTTCAAACTTAAGCTCCCTAGTACATTCGTCCTTGCTCTCGTCGAAGAAATGTTAAATCCATTGAATTCCTTGTACTTTTCTACACAACTTTCCCTAAAGATTTTGGCGAAGCAAAGCAAAACTGCCCAAAAAATGCTTGCATTTGACTGTTGCATTATTCAACTTGGCGAAAGCAAGGACTTCCCCGAATCCGCTTCTGTGTTTCAGTGATGTAATGTTTACGCGCCACGGCAAGTTAGGCGAATTCATTCCAGCTTCAAAGCTCGCTAGCACCTTCGTTCCTACTTTCATTGGACCCCGCCGTTTTTCTCCTCCTCCCAGGGAGCAAAATATATTACGGTCACTCAAGATACGAGCTCAAGTGGTGTAAATTTTAAAGTTGATGATTTATCGAACCTGTGTTTGCTGCCATTTCCCCTTATGCGTCTGCTCCGCACCCTTCTCCCTGTGGTAACATGAATCCCTGATAGTATGAACCCCATCCCTCATCCTTGGTCATCCACTTGTCCAAGCTTTCGCGAAGAAGAACGTGACGAAATATTTTGACCATAGCGTGACTCAGTTAAGTCACGTTTTTTTTTAATAAACGAACTGACATGTCAGCGTAATTCTAAATAGCAAGGGCACGGAAATTTAAATAGATTTCTTGATAAAAAACTCATTCTAAAATCTAAAGGAAACTGGTAGCTATGAAAAACCGTAAAAGTCTATTTTAGGCTGTGATTCGATGAGTGATTTGGCGCAAGCAAGTTTACTTCTCCGAATCGGCTTCTGTGTTTCAATGACGTAATGTTTGTGTGCTACGGCACGTAGCATGAATCACTGGCTTTCAAAGCTCGCTAGCACCTTCGTCCTTGCTCTCATTGAAGAGAAGTCAACTCCATTGAATTTCTTGTACTTTTCTGCACAACTTTCCCTAAAGATTTCGGCGAAGCAAAGCAAAACTGCCAAAAATATGCTTGCATTTCACTGTTGAATTTTTCAACTTGGCGAAAGCAAGGGACTTCCCTGGATCACCTTTTGTGTTTCAGTGATGTAATGTTTACGTGCCAGGGCAGGTTTGGCAAATTCATGCCAGCTTCAAAGCTCGCTAGCACCTTCGTTCTTGCTTTCATCGAAGGAATTTTCATGCCATTAAATCGCCGGTAATTTTCTACACCAACTTTCATGAAAATTCTGGCGAATAAACACTAAATGAACAAGGCTTACCGGCAAGTATTGTTTTGACCGAGCGGAGATCTGGGGCAACTGACCACGACAAAAAAAAAAAAAAAAAAAAAAGAACAAGAAAAGCCCCAGGGGGCATTAACCCCGCCGTTGTTCTCTCTGCCCTTGGGGTCCAAAATATATTACGGCCAGGTAAAAGTTGGTGATTTATCGTATCTTTTAAGTGCTTGCGATGATAATATAAATCAAGACACGACTTGCCTAATCACTCTGTTTTAGCGTGCGTGACGAAGAGCGTGATGAAATTATTATTTTGATCACAGCGTGACTCAGCCTGGCCTCGTAGCTCAGTTGGTTGAGCGACGGTGTTCTAATCCGGAGGTCGTGGGTTCGAATCCCGCCGGGGTCAAAGATTTTTCTTTTATCTTGGTTCTCATTTCTAATTTCTTACTTTTAAGGCCTGTGGTCGGGGGGAAATTATGGAGGGCAGTATTACTCACTTCTTGGCACTCATACATACATACTTCACATCATAATTACTAAGTTCATAGCGATCGCGAGTTCATGCCAGCTTTCAAACTTAAGCTCCCTAGTACATTCGTCCTTGCTCTCGTCGAAGAAATGTTAACTCCATTGAATTCCTTGTACTTTTCTACATAACTTTCCCTAAAGATTTTGGCGAAGCAAAGCAAAACTGCCAAAAAAATGCTTGCATTTGACTGTTGAATTATTCAACTTGGCGAAAGCAAGGGACTTCCCCGACTCGGCTTCTGTGTTTCAGTAATGTAATGTTTACGTGCCACGGCAAGTTAGGCGAATTCATTCCAGCTTCAAAGCTCGCTAGCTCCTTCGTTCCTACTTTCACTGGACCCCGCCGTTTTTCTCCTCCTCCCAGGGAGCAAAATATATCTCGATCACTCAAGATACGAGCTCAAGTGGTGTAAATTTTAAAGTTGATGATTTATCGTACCTGTGTTTGCTGCCATTTCCCCTTATGCATCTGCTCCGCACCCTTCTCCCTGTGGTAACATGAATCCCTGATAGTATGAACCCCATCCCTCATTCCTTGGTCATCCACTTGTCCTAGCTTTCGCGAAGAAGAACGTGACGAAATATTTTGACCATAGCGTGACTCAGTTAAGGCACGTTTTTTTTTAAATAAACGAACTGACATGTCAGCGTAATTCTAAATAGCAAGGGCACGGAAATTTAAATAGATTTCTTGATAAAAAAAACTCATTCTAAAATCTAAAGGAAACTGATAGCTATGAAAAACCGTAAAAGTCTATTTTAGGCCGTGATTCGATGAGTGATTTGGTGCAAGCAAGTTTACTTCTCCGAATCGGCTTCTGTGTTTCAATCACGTAATGTTTATGTGCTACGGCACGTGGCATGAATCATTGGCTTTCAAAGCTCGCTAGCACCTTCGTCCTTGCTCTCATTGAAGAGAAGCCAACTCCATTGAATTTCTTGTACTTTTCTACACAACTTTCCCAAAAGATTTTGGCGAAGCAAAGCAAAACTGCCAAAAATATGCTTGCATTTCACTGTTGAATTTTTCAACTTGGCGAAAGCAAGGGACTTCCCCGATCACCTTTTGTGTTTCAGTGATGTAATGTTTATGTGCCAGGGCAGGTTTGGCAAATTCATGCCAGCTTCAAAGCTCGCTAGCACCTTCGTTCTTGCTTTCATCGAAGGAATTTTCATGCCATTAAATCGCCGGTAATTTTCTACACCAACTTTCATGAAAATTCTGGCGAATAAACGCTGAATGAACAAAGTTTACCGGCAAGTATTGTTTTGACCGAGCGCAGGTCTGGGGCAACTGACCACGACAAAAAAAAAAAAAACAAGAAAAGCCCCAGGGGGCATTAACCCCGCCGTTGTTCGAACTGCCCTTGGGGTCCAAAATATATTACGGCCAGGCAAAAGTTGGTGATTTATCGTAGCTTTTACGTGCTTGCGATGGTAATATAAATCAAGGCACGACTTGCCTAATCATCCTGTTTTAGCGTGCGTGACGAAAAGCGTGATGAAACTATTATTTTGATCATAGCGTGACTCAGCCTGGCCTCGTAGCTCAGTTGGTTGAGCGACGGTGTTCTAATCCGGAGGTCGTGGGTTCGAATCCCGCCGGGGTCAAAGATTTTTCTTTTATCTTGGTTCTCATTTCTAATTTCTTACTTTTAAGGCCTGTGGTCGGGGGGAAATTATGGAGGGCAGTATTACTCACTTCTTGGCACTCATACATACATACTTTACATCATAAATTACTCAGCTCATAGCGATCACGAGTTCATGCCAGCTTTCAAACTTAAGCTCCCTAGTACATTCGTCCTTGCTCTCGTCGAAGAAATGTTAAATCCATTGAATTCCTTGTACTTTTCTACACAACTTTCCCTAAAGATTTTGGCGAAGCAAAGCAAAACTGCCAAAAAAATGCTTGCATTTGACTGTTGAATTATTCAACTTGGCGAAAGCAAGGACTTCCCCGAATCGGCTTCTGTGTTTCAGTGATGTAATGTTTACGCGCCACGGCAAGTTAGGCGAATTCATTCCAGCTTCAAAGCTCGCTAGCACCTTCGTTCCTACTTTCATTGGACCCCGCCGTTTTTCTCCTCCTCCCAGGGAGCAAAATATATTACGGTCACTCAAGATACGAGCTCAAGTGGTGTAAATTTTAAAGTTGATGATTTATCGTACCTGTGTTTGCTGCCATTTCCCCTTATGAGTCTGCTCTGCACCCGTCTCCCTGTGGTAACATGAATCCCTGATAGTATGAACCCCATCCCTCATTCCTTGGTCATCCACTTGTCCTAGCTTTCGCGAAGAAGAACGTGACGAAATATTTTGACCATAGCGTGACTCAATTAAGTCACGTTTTTTAAAAATAAACGAACTGACATGTCAGCGTAATTCTAAATAGCAAGGGCACGGAAATTTAAATAGATTTCTTGATAAAAAACTCATTCTAAAATCTAAAGGAAACTGGTAGCTATGAAAAACCGTAAAAGTCTATTTTAGGCCGTGATTCGATGAGTGATTTGGCGCAAGCAAGTTTACTTCTCCGAATCGGCTTCTGTGTTTCAATCACGTAATGTTTATGTGCTACGGCACGTAGCATGAATCATTGGCTTTCAAAGCTCGCTAGCACCTTCGTCCTTGCTATCATTGAAGGGAAGTCAACTCCATTGAATTTCTTGTACTTTTCTACACAACTTTCCCTAAAGATTTTGGCGAAGCAAAGCAAAACTGCCAAAAATATGCTTGCATTTGACTGTTGAATTTTTCAACTTGGCGAAAGCAAGGGACTTCCCCGGATCACCTTTTGTGTTTCAGTGATGTAATGTTTACGTGCCAGGGCAGGTTTGGCAAATTCATGCCAGCTTCAAAGCTCGCTAGCACCTTCGTTCTTGCTTTCATCGAAGGAATTTTCATGCCATTGAATCGCCGGTAATTTTCTACACCAACTTTCATGAAAATTCTGGCGAATAAACGCTGAACGAACAAAGTTTACCGGCAAGTATTGTTCTGACCGAGCGCAGGTCTGGGGCAACTGACCACGACAAAAAAAAAAAAAAAAAAAAAAAAAACGAGTATTACTAGACTCCGTCCTGACGGCGGGGTAACAAGAAAAGCCCCAGGGGCATTAGACCCCGCCGTTGTTCTCCCCCTCCCCCCCCCCCCCCCGGGGGTGTAAAATATGTTACGGTCATTCAAGATAAAAGCCCTTGTTTGTGTAGTGAAAGACACGATGAGTATTTCTTTGGCCGAGCGAAAACCGGAGGTCTGGGGCAAGTGACCACCAAAAAAAAAAAAAACCACGGAAAAAAAACGGGTATTACTAGACCCCGTCCTGACGGCGGCGTAAAAAAAAGGAGTATTGCTAGACCCCGTCCTGACGGCGGGGTAAAAAAAAAACCACGGAAAAAAATGGGTATTACTAGACCCCGTCCTGACGGCGGGGTAATGAGGTTACATGTACTTACCGGCCTTGAAATCGATCGATCAGTCCGTTGGTAATTCAGTCCGTTCATACTTGAATCGAGCAATCATCAACCATCGTTACAATCATCTTCCAACAGAGCACGTTCTGAGTTGAGCCTTGCTAATCGTAAGCGAAAATAATCTAAAGAATAGCGTAATAAACCACTTTCACGTACGATAACCAGCTCTATTCGACACAAACCCATTTTCTTTGAAACTCACCGCCGGTTACCCAGCTATGCGACCGGGCCGCTTTCAAGGGGTCATGTGATTTACAACCGCACGCTCGAGAATTGCAGGCGCAAGTAAGCGGTGAATGTGTGTGTTGGACTGTCCGTTGGAGCTGTCTTGGAGCTGCAGGATAAAATGTGGCTGGTTTTTTCAGTGTTTGTGTGCGCCAGAAAGTGAAACGTGGATAGTTTTTTTACTCCAATAGTTGAAGAGTTGTGGGATTCGATGCAGAGTTACCCTCCCTTACACAAAGGTACAGTATTAATCTTAAATTTCTTGAATAGATTCTACCTCCTCTTTGGCGGCCATTTTGGTTCGTTCGGTTCGGCTGAGGTCAGAAAAGTACATGTAAGTTACTCGGCCGAGTTTGGCGACCAGACATAAATGTCCAGTGAAAAAAGTGAGCTTCATTTGCAACATATTCGAATTTTACCTAATAAGTTGGATTTTTGCAAGAATATAGAATAATAATTCTTAGATGTTGACTTTTCTTGCAAGTAAATAGGTCGAATAAATTTCAATGACTGTGTTATAGTCAAGCAGCACTCTCGTTCTGCAGCCAGTTGAACGATCTTTACAACAGCTTGATATACAGTGTCGCCTCAGGACAAACGTTTGTTACTCAAAACTCAGTCAATAAATTGGACTTGGTGAGCAAATATAGACAGGCTAAATTAGAATCTATCTGGCAAGCCATTTGCATGTCACTGAATAAGAATGGTCTCTTTTGTTCATAAACATTAATACACAAGTAAATAACTGGCTGGATGTTCTAAAATTTCTCAATCAACATTACCTTCTGTAAAATCAAAGTGAACCAGTTTTGGTGTGAATTTTTATCAACTTACCGATATTGTGTTTTTGCATCTACCATGAATGACTGGGAATTATTAATTTAGGATAACCTTTATTGACATGTCACTTTTTGGTCATATAAGAAATAATGTACATGTGTCAACTTCAGATTTTACTTCCAATTCAATTTCTGGTGGTCTGCAATAGCAGTACTGTCAAGTTCTATTAGTTGAAACTGTTATTTAAACATACTTTAGCGTGCATGGTTGCTGAAGGAAAGTATTTATGTGGGGCCGCTTTGCATGGATTTCCTGTCTGGATGAGTAACCTTACTTTATTTATGTTTTATTTATTTATTTATTTTGTTATTTGCTAAATACTGTACATACAAGATGGTCACCCACCAACTGTTTCAGTTTTGTAACTAAATGGTGGCTACATGTATACATAAAGGACAAGACAAGCATTTTAACCCTTTTTGGGTGAGAAATCTAATAAACTAGCCAGTCCACCCACTCTTTCATGTAGAGCTAGCCCTTCAAAGACCTTTGCAAGTCACTGAGTAGGTGTTTCTAGTTACAGTTCACCAATCAACTTCTGTTATGTTACAGTACTTTTTTGCCTCAAATTTTGTCAGTGGCTGAGAATATGTACTGTACACATGTACATGTATATACGAGTCCATTCAGTGACTACTTGGCTTGTTAAGCATACAATAATATTTTTCACTGTTTAAAAATACACCATTTATTAGGGGCTGCATGTACGTAATTATAAGAGCACTCAAAAGGTGTGCCTGTAGATGCCATACCAAAGGCACTAGCTACTCCTATTCCTCTGAGAGGAACTGTACAATATGGTTGCAGTTTTTTGGTTATTTCCCTTGGTATTTTATTTATGTTTATTTTACTTTGTATTTGTTTTCCAGGTGCATTTGTTAAAAACTGAAAACAGTACTTCCAAGTCTAACAGGGAATCCTTGGCAACAAAGCAGATAAGAATACCACAACATTTGCAGTTCAGGGCCTATTTAGATAGTTTGAGTTTTGCTTATGCTGCTGGTCTGGCATATCATTGGAAATATTGTAACAAGTTCACTTCATTTATCATTGCCTCTGGCTATGATTGTCGTAAGGTTTTAACACATTTCAAAATCCTCCAGCATTTTTTATGCCATGCACGACAGACATGAGCAAGTTTTAACTTTTATTTGCATGGAACAACTTGCATTGTAGGTTGTTCACTAGCATGTCGCATACAACATACAGTAGTCTAAATTGGCCCTTTATATGTACAGTGTAGTTTTGTTACTTTTTCAATTAGACCTGAAACTGAACAGAACAGAACAGAGGCATTAGTTTAAACATGGAGCAATCCTGTAGGGTGAGGCACTTTTGCTTGGATCACTTGTTACATGTACACATTAAGCCACATTAGCAGTTCAGACATATTTGTAAGATTTTTACATGATGAAACTCAGATCAAAATGATAAGTTTAAAATGCTCGTTTAGCCATGGACTTTTCCCACAAAAAGTTATAAATGAAGAAAGGAATCAAGAGGCAAAAAAACCAGGCTCAAAAGAAAACTGGGGCTATGAAGGAAAGAATTTAATAATCAAAAATTAAGTTCAGCTAGCATGATGAAGGTGGCAACCAGCAAAATGAGACGTCAAAATAAACAAAATTGAAGTCAACATGTACACACAATGTACGTCGTTCTCTTTCCAGATTTTTTTCTGGAAACAGCTTTTTATTTTGCATGTAATGGTTAATACATGTATTGAATGAGATCAAGTAACTGAAACTACAGCCCACCGAAGTTATACCTTCACAGATTCCTTTCATTTTTGCGTTGTAGGTGAAGTGACAAAAATTAATAGGTATGAGAAAAATCATTTTTTCAGTCTAAAGCTTCAGTTTATTACATGATGATGTAAGATACTGTATCAACCAGTGGCAAATTGACTGTTTTACATAACATGATAATTTTTCGTATCTTTTGGCAAAAAAAACTCTAAGCACACAAAAATAATACTTTTAAGTTAAGTTACATTGTAATGTACATAAGAGATTTTTGGGGGCATATCCTTTTAGTTTTTTATTTTGACAAATGCTATCAAAATTAGATTGAAGTATTATATGTACTTGTAATATCAAAGTACATACACTGTAATCACTATGCAAGAGCTTGCTTTGCAGTTGTGCGTCAGTGGCAATTGTGCGTGTGTTTTTAAATTCTAAGTGAGCATTTCCTAAACCAATATTTGATGAAATTCTGCCAAAGTTGTAATATAGTTTTCCCGCAATACCATGTCCGCAAATTTAAATTTTCCTTCTATTTGAAAGGTTTAGTTTTTGCTAGAGGTACATGTAGTGCCTTTTATCTCTCAGCCTTACATTGTGAATTTTTAATTTTATTTGAAAGTTTTAGCTTATTTTCTTAAGGTACACGTAGTACTTTTTATCTCTAATCCATACTGACACATGGAACTTTAGCAGCTTACAAACAAACACAGATGCAAACACAAATGCAAAAAATCTGAATCACGGTTTGTGAGACCACTGCATAAAGAATCATATCCAGTGGCAATTGGAAGATGTACAGAAGAATTCATATTTTTTGAAAGAAATTAAATTTTTAACCCTTTACTAGAATTGTTAAGCTTTAATCAATGGTTTGTACAAGTGTTTGTCAAAACAATGGACGTTACAGTAGCCTGTATGCAGACGTCCTATGGAGTGGCTGATGACTTAATAGTCTAGCAATGGAAACATTGGTTCCACTGCTGAATTTGATTTGCAGTCGTAAAAGCTCTGGCTGATCAGTATTATTTTGCAAATGTATCAAGTTCTGTAAAGTATCTTAATCAACATCTTCAGACGACAGTGTAATGCAACACTTTAGTTTTAACTGTATTTTTTTTTGTTTGGCTCTTTATTAGAGACTGAAATATTTCAGTCAACCAAAGTAAAATTTTGCAAAGTACAGTGTGTGTACCTGTAAATGTGTCGAATGTCACAACCATTTTTAATCCCTAGGCCGTCACTTGTCAAGCTGAAAAGTCATAAGCCAACTTAGAGTTCAGTTAATGTTTATAGGGTTGCTCCATATTTAAATTCGATTTGGTATTAGAAAGTTTTGTTAAGATATACATTGTATAATCATTATTCACTGTATGTTGTTGGTTTTGGTGGTATGGCAATTGTAGTGCATGTTTATATTTTGTACCCTGGCCATTTGAATTTCCATAGAATATGTATTAGAAATTGCACTACAGTTTGCAATAAAAATTATCATTGAGGCACATAAGAATTGCTTGAAACGTTTGTCAAACACTGTTAACCAAAAGCCTGGAAAGCCCAGAGAAACCTGGGCTTCTAGGTTTTTGAATTCTTAGAACATTGGGCTTGAGGCTTTTCCAGTACTGTGATGTTTTCCAACAACACTTACCGGGCTTTTCAAGTGCATATGATATGTTCGAACCAGACTTTCTGGAAAACCCTGGTAAAACCAGACAAACAAGGTTTTTGAGGTTTTGTTTCTGAACCAGACGTACCAAGAAAGCCTGGTTAAACCAGGCTAACCAACCTTTTCAGGTAATGTTTTCGAACCAGACTCGCCATAAAAGCCCAGTTAAACCAGACTAACCTGACTTTTCAGGTTATAATTTTCGTCCCTAAACCAGCCTTACCAGGCTTCTGTGGTACAATACAACCAGGCTCACCCTAAAAGCCTGGTAAAACCAGCCTTACCAGACTATTTACCAGACTTGTTTTCTTCACAAAAGCCTGGTAAGTCTGGTTGAACCAGACTTGACCAGTCTTACCAGACTTTTTACCAGGCTCTTGGTGCAAGGGTAGAGTGGTGTAAACTCAGACTGGTACAATTTTGTTTACATGAGACCAGTCTGACTTGCATAAGTAATTACATGAGACCAACCATCTCTGAAAATACAGTTTACCTTTTATCCACTTGCAATGCTTCAATGCCACTTATTTACATGCACATGCTCAAAACAAATACCGTAAACTGCCACTTGCTTACAAGCACCCCCACCCCCCTGGCTATAAGCCCATCTACCTGTAAACAAGAAAAAACAGAAATACTGCGAAGATGAACTCTGAGCTTCTGTTTTGTTACGTTCCAGTTAAGTTCGTTTTGTTACAGTTTTGATTTTGTTGTTAAAATTGAAAATGCATTCGATTTATTATGACGTTTCAAAGGTTAATTAAGAACTGGTAAATTATAAACGTATTTTGATCAACATTGCTGTGGTTCATTTCGAAACGTTTTTCTTATTCCACTTATAAGCCCCCCCCCCGGATATAAGCCCCTCCGTTTACAAGCCCACCCAAAACCCCTTACGAAGTTGTATAAGCCCAGGGCTTATAAGCGGCAATTCACATTATCTTAAAAATTTGGGGTAGTTTTTCATGCGAGCGAACATGCTCAGTGCGTGACGTACTGGCATGACATTGCCAATTTTTTGAATTGTGTGCGCAGTATGGATGTGCAGAAAAAAATTGAGCAAATCTCCTTAGAACCTCCCTAAAGCCATGGGCTTACTTTTGGCAATTGAGATAATTAAACTCTGCTTTGTTTTCCATGCAGGTTTTTATTCCATCAACCTGATGTCAGAAAAAATATGGCAGTTTATTTTAAGGCTTAATTGGTTAATAAATTTGTACTCTTAGCTACATGTATGTTCCCAGGCAGACATTATCAATTGAAATAAAAAATTTGAAGAGCAGTTGTGAAATAAGGGTTTATATTTTTTGTCTTTTTCTGCAAATTTTGATGTTGGTGATTAGTTTTACTGTATCCACATACACTTTATGTTCCCTCAGTAACACATCCATACACCAGTAGCATTTATTTGGGAGTAACCCTACTGCCCCCCTCCCCTCACACACACACACACAGACACACACAACTAACTTCCCAGGAATAATGACTCAGACTTATTTGATTAAATTCACTTGGCAGGGGAAACTATTTCAAATGATGGATTCACCACAGTCTGATCCCTTCTTGTCAGTTTATTATGTGACAGGTTTCTGACTATTCTGAAATGATTTATGAGGAGGCTTTTCTTTTTGTTTCTCTTTGCTACCAGATTATAACAATCAGTAACATTGCTCATTGGTGACATTAGATGCAGTGTAAAGGCTAATGATGAAGCCAAAAACAAATTATACCACAAAATTTTTTACCATCACGGTCAGGGGTAGTAACATAGTGAGTCATAATCTCAAAGCATCAAATAAAGTCACTAGTGGTTACAGGACCATTTGTTATTCGCATTGGCAACACTGTTAGTCATAGATTTTTAATTCACTGATTGACCGATTTATCAACTAAGTGGTTGAGTCGTAATGATTCATGACTGATGGGTACTTAAAGAGATTGATTTTAATATAATAGTCCTTGGGCTTCAATGAGAGTAATCAAGGTTCATTATTATTCCACTATAGCATCAGTTTATCATATAGGGAGAAAACACATACACGAGAGTATGAGAGTGTATTGCATTGTAGAAAGTGTATTGCACTGTAGTGTCCCAGTTTCAAATCACTCATTGAATAAATCATTTAAAATGATAGGCAAATATTGTAATGGAATAATAAATATCATTCAGTGGTTTTACAGATAATGGTCAAGGACATTTTACCGGTACTTATTGCTCGCATTTTTCCTCGCTCTATTCTACACAACGTATCTGTCAAACCATTGAATACGGTGGAGGTATTTTTCAATTAGGACCTTGTTTATACAATTTGACAACTCTGCAAAAATGTAAATAAATCAAACCGTAGACTTGTGGCAAAGAAAAGACCGAGGTAAGGTGAACAAAAATAATTATTGTGCCCAATATTTAAGTTTACAACCTAAAACTGGGGCTTATTTAGAATTTGTAAAACAGGTTCATCCCTGCCATCCGTCCCGATTCAATGGGAATTGTCCCGATTTTTGAGTTTCAAAACCCAAAAAAATCAGGACATTCCGATTTTCAAGAAAAAAAGACAATTTGGAACTGGGTTGTTAAAGATTGGTCTTGACTCTTCTACATACTATTGTGTTGTGCAATACATGTGGTGCTTGAGACCATTAAACAACACCTGAGAATTCTAATGCTAAAACAGTAGAGTACAGGCAATAGTTTTAAAAATTAATACAGAAACCCTAGAGCACCCTGGACCCTGCTCAGTGTTAGGGGGCAGGGCACTACCCCAGGACTGGGGTGAGCATGGGGAGGGGGTCCCTATTTCTGATTTTATAAGGTTGGCAGGTATGCAGATTCTAATTTGATAAGGGGTGTATTTACTAATAATTAACTAAAATATAATATTGCTGTCAGGTACCACTAGAAATAATAATAATAATAATTAAAAACAATATTATAATTATAATAAGAACCTTCCCAGAATGCTTTGCACCACAAAAATTTCAATGCAAAATAACTTAGTTAATTTGTGGTCGAAGAGAATGCTGTACCATGGGTTATTTACAACATTGTGAAAATTATCCCTCATATTAACGTTAGGGTGATGACGTCATTATTCACGTGACTATGGCAAAAATATGTTTTCGCTCACTGCAAGAATAGGCCTCCATCAATTCAAAAGCAGATAACGTGCCCTGGTAGTCATTGGAATGCGCAATATGGAAATTGCCAGTTGACATCTGGCATTCGAAAGTTAAGGTGGCTCTGTACAGGAGCATTTCCCAGGGGACTGGTAAGGAGTCAGTAGCTATGGTAGTTTAAGGCGAAGAGAAACAAAGCTTGGCTGGTTAATAGAACTTCGCATGAAAGTAACGACCATGATATGCTCACTGTTGTGACGTCATTGGTCACGTGACCAGAGCGCACAGAAAATTCAAATCACTTTAAAACTGCTTTAAGCTCAATAAATTCGTAATTTCTCACAATAATATTACAGAAAAAATTGCAAGTTATTCAAAAACGTCCATTATTATTTTTCCTTTTGAAAAAAGCACGAAAAATGAACCTTAAACTTTTGATAATCCCCTGTTTTGTGAGGTTTTAATATAAATGTAAAAACGAATCAGCATATTTCGCTTCAAACTATGCTCTTTCTAACTACGTTAACAGTTTTTTTTTTAAAATTCGTTTTTATATAGCTTAGGGATGTGAACTTGCAGGCACGCGGAGTACTGGGCACCAATGTCACGGATTGCTCAGGAAGACTGGTGCACTTTTTAGGCGCGGCCGCATAGCTAGCGACAAAAGCTGAACAATGGGGTGAAAAGTTGTTTTTCTGCGAAAGAATTGTTAATGGTTTCTCGGAAAGAGGACAGCACTTCATTTTTCGCTGCATTGCTCATGTCAGGTACGTGTAATTATAGCTTTTTATTGTCTTCGGTAAACAGCTTATTATATTAGCAGGGCTTTACCGATCGATCATTATAGTTTAATGTTTCATATTTATCGTTAGTCCAGTGCTTAAATAATTTGCCATTTTCGTTCCGGTAGCAAAAAGCCGAAAGATAGACACTTAGGTTGGTAACTAAAGTTTATTAAGTTTCGTAAGTCTTAAAATAAACGTTGTATGAAGTGATGTAGTTTTTGTACACTTGTCTGTGAATCGTATGTTATTTGTTGGCCAAGTAAAGTGTAGCATCGCATCCTTTATGTTTTCAGTAACTTTAATTACAGCGTTGCTGTTAAAATTAATGTTTCAAACAGCTATTGCTTAAAGCAAGAAGGTCAGGCTATTCTTCTAATGTTGATACTGGCAGATAAGCTTAAATTCCTTTGTGTAACATCATTTAAGCTTACGTGTTGTAAACATCTCATAACAACATAACATACACTGTAACACATAACATACTTTATTTTATCTCCAACTCCATTTGTTTATCAGCTGGACTTTTCTTCACTGCTTGCAAATTGTTTATATGCATCTAATGACTCACGAATGTTTCTGAGATCAAGTAAGGTTGAAAGCTATAGTTGGCATGATCTGATGACAAACAACAAATTTAAATTTTGAATTAGGTACATGTAAAACTTTTATTAAAAGTTATGTGTTGATCACTTTTGGGAAAATATGCTTAAGAAAATCGAGATCAAAGCAGCTGGATGTAATTTTTTTGTACATCTCATTCTCTACTTTTACTGATTAAGTTATTCCATAATTTGCAGGGTAAAAAATTAACTTCAGTGCTTAAATCATTGAATTGCAACTTGGGCCAGTATCCTTGAATTCCAACCTCCTGTCCCCAGGGTCTTTTCACTTGCTCGCTTAGTATAGTAGACCAGGCCATTTAGATAAAGTGGCTTTCAGAATCCTCTAGTCTAAATAAAAAAATTTAAAACCATATTTACTTAAATAGACCCCTCCCAACCTGGGTGAGAAGTAAGTCTTTTATCCAGGGATTTCGCCAATAATCATGTGGAAAAAGTACCACATACTGTAGAACTCTAAGTAAGACTGGAGTCACATGTCATTAAAAACAAACCTCAACTTTTAGTGGCCCTGGTCAGTTTTAAATTGCTACTGGCAACCAGGAGACTGTCAATTTTTATAGCCCTGAAGTTGTTGTTTTCACTGATCCTTTTTTACCTATACTAGGCATGTATATGTCAGCAGTGATCAGTGATGCAGCTTTTCTTACAGTGAAGGTATGCACATGGAAGATATCAATCATATAATTATCTCAGCTTAGGTACTATCTTACTGTTCAGTAAAATGAACTGAGTCAAATGCAATGATCGGTTTAATCTGGGTTCGGTAGTTGAACACAATTAAACCAATAATATGCATACAGCAGTGTTTGATTCCAATTTCTGAACCCAGTGAAACATAATTAAGCACAGTTAAACAGTTTTAAAATCATTCAAATATACCAGATATTTAAACCATCTACCTTTAAGTGTGTGAGAACAAGCACAAATTTCTGTAGTGTGGAATTTGAGCATGATCTGTTTTATATCGTCGGGTAAACACATGAAGACTGGGTGGCTAAAACAGCCTTTTCGGAAAAAGAAAATTTGCCAATCCTAATACTCACAAAGGAAAACAACAGTTGAACCAAGGATGAAATTAAATCACAACATTTATATGAGTGTTCCATCAAGACTTCCACTGGGGTTAAGGTGATGAGAACCTTATACCCACTTAAGTTAATGCATAATGAATCAAACAGTTATACCATGTATGGGTTTCCATACCACAGTGATTATTGTGACCCAGTACCACTACTGGGGCAAGCTCACACAGGTATGACTTGTACAGTTATGACATTTTGTGCTGTAATCATTAAACAAATACAGAGAAACAAGAGGAAATTGGGAGGAACTTGTACCAGAATGAAAATCACGCTGGTGTTATGTAAACAACCCGTTAGCCTAAAGTCGAGCAGCTCTCAAGAATGTTTAACAACATCCTCAGAGACCCAGGGGCAGTAACGCCTTGATTTCATGAGACCGGTGCAAACTCAGACTGGTACGATTTTGTTTACATGAGACCGGTCTGAAAGTCAGACTGGCGTGAAGTGTTTACCTGAGACCAATCTAAACTCTGTTTGTGTTAATATGGTCTGCAACCATCCCATCCTTAAAAATCCAGTTTATCTATTATCCAACAGCTGGGAATGCTCCAACGCCACTTATTAATCGTGCATACCCAAACCAAATATCTCAGACCAATTGGAACCCTGTTCATGCTTAATTGGCTCCCCAGTCTGATTTCAAACCGTTCTGAGTCATTCATATTGGTTCAGCAGTAGTGGTGAGTTAAAGCAGCCTAAGGCCCTGTTTACATCAGTGACTTTATCCCGGGATGACTTTTATCTCATCCCGGGGTAACTTTCATCGCGGTGTCTGGTCATTTACCTGTAAATGTTTACATGATTTGGAGCTGAAATGACGGTGTTCACCCTGGGACGATTTCATTCCGGTCTTCAGCACCGGGATGAAATCGTCCCGGGGTAAACACCATTTCAGCTCCAAACCATGTAAAAAGTTGCAGGTAAATGACCAGACACCGATATGAAAGTCTTCTCGGGATGAAATCACTCATGTAAACACAGCCTAAGATGATAATTATTTTATACTAGCTTCATGTTTCGTACGTTTCGTGTAAACAGAGGTAAGCATTTGGAGTCGATCTGAAGTCGTACCAGCCCAAGTTGGTACCTGATTCTCATAGACTACGAGCAGTCGCTCATTTTTCTCTGGCGCATGCACACTGACTGTCCTACTATTGATAATTGCGATAATTAAAATCTGCTTTGTTTTTCTTACAGGTTTTTATGCCATCAACCTGATGTCAGGAAAATATGGCAGTTTATTGTAAGGGTTTGGTTAATAGATTTGTACTTTTAGTTATATTCCCAGACACACTTTATCAATTCAAATAAAAAATTTGAAGAGCAGTTTTGAAATAAGGTTATATATTTTTTTGTCTTTTTCTGCTTAACATTTTGATGTCATTGATACGTTTGACTGACCCCTCAGTACTACTAAGTGGATGAGGTATGAAAATGGAATGAATCCTGGAGTACACCTTTTAGGGCTCTACTTCAAAATATCTGATGAGCACACCCTGCCCCATATCTTTTTGGGGGGGATTATCCCCCCCCCCCCACTACTATCCCAGGAATGAAGAGTCAGACCTATTTGATTGAATTCTCTTTATGGGGAAAACTATATCGATTGACTGATTCACCACAGTCTGATCCCTTTTGTCAGTTCATTGCCTGTTAGGTTTCAGACTATTCTGAAATGATTTAGGAAGAGGCTATTCCTTTTGTTTTTCTTTGGTACCAGATTATGGCAATCAGTAACAATGCTTATTGGTAACAAATTATCAAACCAAAAAGAGCTAAAGTCTCGAGATCTACTGCCATCACGGTCTGGGGTAGTAAGAGAGTGAGTTATAATCTGTGCATCAAATAAAGTCACTAGTCATTACTGGACCATTTGTTATTCGCATTGGCAACACTGAAGTCACAGATTGATTGATTTATTGATTGACTGATTAATTGATTGATTGATTGATTGATTGATTGATTGATTGATTGATTGATTGATTGATTGATTGATTGGTTGAATGATTTATTTTGAATTGGCTGATTGACTGATTTATCAGCCAGTTGGTTGAGTGGTTGATTGATTGACTGATTGGTACTTAAAATAGATGAATGAATTGATTCACCTGAATTACATGTAAGTAATTACATGCATAATGCTGCCCTTCTTCGAATCTTATTCTGGCAGTAAAATAATACCCGGCATCAGTCGAAACATAAAATAATCTTCAAGCCCCAATGTCATGACATAATTGTAAGCAAATAATTTATTTGTAATTAGGAAGTAGCAGATAAGAAGGCGTATCAGAGAGCAGGACTATTAGGGCTTTTACAGTAATTTAACTAATATTTCATATTAACTCCAGTAAGCTACTCCTTCTGAGTAACTACCACTATTGAACAGTCAAGAAAGAAAGCAATGCCCTGGGAGGTTTTAGGGTTCACTACTTCCTACTAATAATTAAACGTCCCGGGGAATTAATACAAGTAAATAAGGTACATCATCATCATCATCATCATCATCATCATTCAACTATAGCGTCATTTTACCATATAAGGAGAAAAATATGAGTATGAGGGCGTCTTACACTGTAGAAAACGCATTGAACTATATTATCCCGGTTTCAAATCACTTATTGAATAGAGCATTTAAATTGTTTAGATATTTAAGTTTATATTACCTACAACAGAGGCTTATTTAAAATTTATGAAACACTGGTTCTAATTTGATGAGAGGTGTATTACTATTAATTAACTAATAATTATAATATTGTTTTCCGGTCTCACTTGTAATAATAATAATAATAATAATAATAATAATAATAATAATAGATAAATAATAAATAAATAAAAAATGGAGTTCCGCTTTTAGGCTTAGGCTAAATCTATATATTAATGATATTAATGATAATTCTTGCGTAAATGTTAGATGTGTTGCAAAAAAAAAGATATGTATCGGTAGGCGAAAAAAAAATTCGTGCAAAGCTTGTGTCCTAGAAAAAAAATTCCTGCAGACAAGTAGGCCGTAAAAAAAAATTCCTGCACCGCAAATTTTTCACCCCCCCCCCTCCGGTTATATCTAATGGTCCGTCCCTAAAACTATCTTGAGTTCAATTGGGTTGCCTGTAGGAGAACTTATCAGATGTCTTAGGGATAATGCAACATAATGCGATGTAACATAACTGCTCTAGACTTAACAGGTAACCCTGAATAAATCAAGAGAAAGGATGGAACTTTAAATTTTACTTATGGTGAGTTCCTACTTGCTGAACCCTAACATTACATTTGCGGATATGGCCACGTCAGATGAGAACATAATGATCCGAAGCCGAAGGCAAGCCGGACTACAATATATTGGATCGATTATTGTTTAAAAGCTTTCCATTTCGCTGGCATATTAAATCATAAGTTTGCCTTCTGATTCTGCTCAGTAAACATATACCTCTAAAAAAACAGCATCTAAGCGTAACATTTCATACGAATAATGATCTCAACTCCTAAAGAAGGTAAAACGAGCGCAAGCGATTTTATTTTGGAGTACGGGAGGGGAGCAAAGACGAAACAGACAAACTGAGTATTTCTGCCTGTTTCTTTATAGGCCCTCTGGTCTAGATTCTCCCCCTGTCATCATACCCCAGATAAAAGCTTTCCTTGGTATAATCTTTCCCACCTAAAGCTCTTTCGGTTATAAGCTTCCACGGTTACAGCCCCAGCGGTTACTTTCAAATAAAGCCATAATTTAGTCCATCCCAAAAGAACAGCTTTGGGCCAAATCTGCACCACCCCTCCCCCCCCCCCTCCCGAGAAAAATAATAAAATAAAACATAGACACGGCCTAATGCTTAAATGAAAAGATATATTATATGCATGGCAGGAGCAGGCTTCAGGCCATGGCTTTTTTTTCCCTTGATCTCATTGTTCTTAAAACTGCAAGTATTCAGTAGGTTCAGTTTAAGACTGAAGAAATAACTGATTAGTTTCGGCATCCTTGATGCCATCCTCAGTTGAATGAAATGCTACAACAAAGCAATATATATGTGACAATTATTAGAATCAACAGGTCAAACATGTTAATTTAAAACTGTGTGTTTAGTTTTCACATAATCACGCTGTTTTCGTTGTTGTTATTCTTGCTTATATTTTCATTAACAATTCTAATTACTGCCACATATATGTGGCTTTGTTGTAACATTTCATTCAACTGAGGATGGCATCAGGGATGCGGAAACATGTTTTCTTTAAAATTTAAAGTGTTGTGATGTATCTTAAACTAATCACTTGTTTTCTGCTACCAAGACCTTTTGAACAAAAAGCCATTTTAATGGTAATCATTTGCTGTTTGTCGGTTCACCTTTTGGAATTTCTCTTCAAGCTATCACCCGATTTCCGTACCATTTTTACCAAACACTCCTCTCAACAGTCAAACTCCGAAGCGAATGTTGTGCGATCGTTGTGTTGAACAACTCAAAGTCCGTTTCAGGAAGCCAATTCAGTAATGGCGCGCTCTTGTGCTCAGCCAATAAAATGCGGACAATTTTGCCGCTTGGCCAATAATAGGAATCAGTAAATTTGCCCTCTATGTTATAATGTGACAAATGGCCGTACCACGGTGTTTAGAAAGGTTACCTATTTCCAATTTATTTTTATGTCTGGGTGTAATGCATGACGTTTATTATTAAACAACTTTCCTATAGCGTGACTGGTGGCCCGCAGTACCCAGAAGGCTTTGCTTTATTGATCATTGTCTGAGACTGAGATCGGTTTGCGGGAGAAACCTATTTTGGGTCTTATAATGAGCACAAAAGTTTAGCGACGATTAACTGGTCATTCAGCTTTCATGTACGTGGCTTAGACTGTCCTGCCCGTCCTTTTGACATCTTGGTTCAGTCTCACTCAGACGTCGACGGTAAATATCCGAAGGTCGGCTTCCGCCTTTAGGAAGGTAAAAAATAATTTAACTGCTCATTTTGTTCAGTGTTTCTATTTCCTTTTTTCATCTGCATGGATATAAAAGGATCAGGATATTCCTGCTCTCACTCAACAATGCATAAACACCACTTTACAGTACTATAACAATTCAACAGAAAATGTTCCTATATTCCGTAGTTACAATAAAGGTTTGCTTGTTTACAATACATAACATGTCTAGCAGTATAAACTGAGATCTACATCTTGTCAACTCGTTTGATCAGCTCAGTCGTTGTTTGCAGTTGAAGACACGCTACTTAAATACTATTAGTAAACTCAGAAGCCTGATAAACCGAAGAGCAGTAAAAATACAGGATGACAAATTTTGTTATTCATCTGGTCGCGGTTCGGTGACTGTCAAATCAGTCAGCATTATTTACCTATAAGAAGTTTAAACAGTCAGGCGTTTAGAAGAATCCTGATCGATTTAAAATAGCCTTCCTAGCGTGAATTACCACATATCTATACATAGCTTGCTCCCTTGAGTTATTCTCAGAACCATGCCTCCAGATCTGACCAATGTAAATAACTGTAGGATATTGTTACGAAACAACAGCAGGAGTCAATGGGGTATAAAGAAGAAGATGTTTTCAGTTAAGGCATCCCAACAAGAGTTAAAGTGCTACTGAGACGAAAATCCGTAGGCTTATTTCGGCCAAATTCTGTGGCAGAATATCTCGTTGTGTCTATATTAACTCAGAAAACTGAACAAGAATCCGTCCATCCTAATATTTTTTAGCTTCAAAGTTGCGTAAAATGTGTCCGCTATTACCGAAAATCTGTTCCTTGGTGATTGCGCAATTTAGTAGCTTGTGACGTCAGAGGCTCACCTCAGTCGCGTTTCCTTGTGTTTTGACTCAAGATGCACACGTGCACCGTCGACTGCGAAACCTCCGAAGAGTATTTCTACGATTCGGAACAGTCTTTAGCTTCCGAAGCATCAGAGGATTCATTTCATTGGGCAAATGAAGAATTTTTCTTGCCGTACGATGTAAGAACTGATGTCAGGAGATTTCAGCTTATAAGCGTGTAAACAAACTGTTCAAAGTTGGTTTTCTCGCCTTATTGACGGAAGTTCAAAATATGAGCGAAATAATGCTTATACAGTGACTACAGTTCAGACACAAGTTGCTCAAAGAGCGGATACTCAACGGATAAATCGCTGTCCAGCTTTTAGGCAAAACACCTATAAAATTAAAAACTCTAGAATTTGATGTTCGCGAATTCTCATGCATCGGTCGATCGATTTTATTGTTGGCTTCGTTGGAGAAATAAAAGAAGCTATATTTTGTTTGCCGTTGTTTATATTCATTATATATTTGTAAAGCATTGAGATTTTTGGCCATTCTTAGCATAGTATGGGAAACGTTCTTGAAGAGCCGTAGTGTTGTAGTCATCTGGCAGTCAGCTGATGAAGCTTATCGTGTCCACCATAGTACAGTGGTCGCTTTATGCATTGAAACGCAAGTGCTTGGCGTTTCTTAATATTTTGAACAGTTTTTGTAGAATTCTTAACTTGAGCCGAGAAAAGTGAAATAAATCAAGACCTTTTTTAAGAAATGGAGGCCTTGTGTGACCGGAATCTAAATATTTGTAATGCAAATCAAAGCCACAAGGAAACTTTTCTGCTGCTCAAAAACAACATGCAGACCGCCGTGGAAACGAAACTTTCACTTGCTTTATTCATTGCGTAAAAATAATAACTTGATATCTAATCATTTTTTTGGTAGTTCATTTACTAACATTACTACGACTGTTAAAAGAAATAACATCGTAAACCCCTTAGACAAATAGTGGCGTGTGATATTTTTTCCCAACTTAAATTTCCACGCAAGACGAGCCGACCTGTTGAAGCCTTTATATATTTCGAACAATATTTAATGTCAATCGACTCTTCACCGACAGGGAATAAGGAGAAGCGTTTCTCGACGTTCAGGGTGGTATGCTATAAAATAAATGACCATGCTTTTAAAGTATTTTAAGATTTTTTAGTGTTTTATTCTAGCGTCTTTTAAACCAGTATTTTAGTCGAAAATTTGTGCAATTATATATCCTATACACGACCCCTCAAGCTACTAAGCTTTAAATGTCATCGTATATAAATAAAGGTTTTGATTTGATTTGATTTGATTCCATTTGATTTGATTTGATTTGATTCTAAGCGATTACTGCTTTGAAATTAACACACGTGGAATTAAAACAACAACAAAAAAAAGAAAAAAAGCTAAGCAATGCAAACTATTGGCTCAATCGCGGCGGTCCTGCATTCGCCCAGGATGCATTTTATGAGGACTACGCCGAAGATCTTTGGGCTAGCAGACGGCAGAACTGAAAGGGTTTTCCCCAAACAAAATAAATTTTAAAATACGTTTTAAAAAAAAGGTTTTGCACAATGGTGGATGCGCTGAAAAAGAAACAGACTATCACTTCAACTGGGTTAAGATTAGGTACCTTTCGTCTCGTTTTTTCCGGATTTTTTTTTCCATATAGTTGGAACGGACAATGAAATAATCGACCTCTGGGATCCTTCGACCAGTGAACAGCCCTCTGGAAACACTCGTCCGTGAAGTGATCAGAACAGCCGACAAAAATACCTCTCGGGTTGAAATTTGCACTGTGTGTGAGTACTAACATTATCCACTTTTCCATTGCGGGTCCACTCGCAAGGCTTTGATGAAGCGAAAACAGTACCAGCTCGGTGGTTGGATTTATTGTTATAGCATTGTACAACACTAGCAACACCCTTTATAACTGCTGCAGCAACGAAAATTTCAAGGCCGTACAGCAAAAAGCTGGCAGGAAAGCTTCCCCTCGACGACAGTTAAATTTCCAGCGGCAAGTAACCGTATGAAGGTACTAGGTTGGAGGTGAGCCTCTAACGTCACTTTCGCTAATTCGCAAGCCAGCTTCTGGAACAAGGGCCAGTAATGGCGGCCATAAAATCTCGACAAAAACCGTCCGAAAAAAGCGACTTCAAGTCGTCGTAATGAGCTGAAATTTGGCATGGTGACTAACAACCAAAGACTATTTTCAAAAATGCAAAAATATGGAATACCAAAATTCTGGTCCCAGTGGCACTTTAATGGAGTGTAAATTTTATTTTATTCTACCTATACATCCACATAGTTAGCCCGACCAACTAAACGCAGCCCTAATAAACCATTCATTTTTTGAAAGAAATCATGCAATCAAAATTAAACAAAGTAAATATAACTGTATTGCACCGTATTATGTACTGTACCGACTTTTTGATATCACGAACACAACTTTTAGCACTCACAATTTCATAAAACGTCACTCTTCTGTGGATAATCTTCGATAACCACTCTCAACAACAGCGTCTTCGTATTACATCAAATTACTTCGTCGAACCACAGGCAGACAATCCGGACTGTTTGATGCCGGGTGACGTCACAATACTAGCGCTATTTGAGTTATTCTATGTAATTTGTAACGGCTGACCTCGGCTTGATTCAAGTGATCGCGAGAAATGCTCCATAAAATAGCGAATATTGTATCTTTTATCCCAAGTTGGGATCCACTGTAAGCCAGATAAATAAAGTTCACTTACCTTACATCGTATGTGTGCTCTTTTGTGATTAAATGGAGTTTTGAGTCCGGTAATTCCTCGGTTGCTGCCGCCGCCCCCAACAAGAGTAGAAGAAAGAGACAAGGAGCGCTTACCATTTGAATGGAATTATCGGTGGACATTTTTGGACAAATGGAACTGCACTTTTTCTCACCAAGAAAACGGAACGGATTGAGCCGTATCATTTGATTCGAAGTTTCGGATGCAAGTGTTTTCCTGGCCATTAAGAGCGGCCTGTCTGTAAAAATCAGACAAAATCAAAATTCCGCGGCAAGGGCAGAAAATTCGATTTCTTTCATATTTTAATGTTAGATAGGTTAGAGTATAACTAAAATCACTGGATACTTTTTTTTGGCAAAATATCCTTTTATTTCAAAGAAAAATGCAAATAACGAACTTCCGTTAAAATCGCCATTTGAAACAGTAAATTATGACATCAATTTGAGGCGTTCGCGTGCAAAAACAAATCCCTCTGTCGTCTTTTAAACACTCAATTTTACTTTTGCAATCTCTCATCAGGAAAAGTACTTCGTGAATTAAATTATTTTTCACCATGTGCTAAACCTTCAAATCGATTCAGCTTCTGGCTGTTGAATTAAGAAAGATGTTCTTAGGATTGCTGCAAAAATTTCTTTGGGCAAATGATTGAGAGCGACGCGAGAGCTTTTCAAAGTTCGTTAAAATGCAGGTTGTTTGACCCTTCTTGGCAACATTCCATTCGCGAGTCACGCACATATTTTAATGTGTTTTGACCCATATGCGATCGAAAACGTCAAACAGAAAAACAGTTCGAAATGCTGTTACCTCATTTGCTGCAAAGGACAGGCCCACAGGCCATTTCCGAGTGATTCTCTTGCCGTTCGACGTATTTTGGTCCTGTTGATGCCATCCAATGAACACCGCCAACTGGGTCAGTGTATTGTAAACGGTCGAACAGCTCAACAACAACCTTTCTTCCAAAACGTTCGACATCTTTCTACACTGTGACATCTTACTCAACGGTTCAGTTGCTGGTCAGTGTTGCTTAGTTGGTAATACACAAAAAGGTTATTATCACTACATGTCGCCGCTAACGTGGCCAGAGTTCTATCTAGAGCCGCGTCACGCAATGCAAATCATAGGAATGGACATTTTACTAGAGGGTAGGGGAAGGACAAAATCTGCTCTGATTCTTTTTAAATGGCTCAGGGTTCGAGAAATGGGAGGAGCTAGTAATGGACCAAAAATACGAAACAAAATTAGTCCTACATTTAGGCACCTCAACCTCCCGTGCCAGAATGCAGAAAAAGTAGTCACCCCTCGGCGTGAGTTGTAGGCATGCAAATAACAATGTTCGAACACGAAAATTAGCTAAAAAGGGTACGTGTACTAGCTTAAGTTAAAAACCTCTTCAAAACGTCGAGTCCAGAACATTAAAATCATTTTTATCAGGGAAATTGCGATGTGACTAACTAGTTTGTGCTTATTGTTTTGGCTTAGAGGGGGGACCTCGGACTTTTTTTTTCACAAATCATACAAATCATACATATTTACATACATGAATTGCTTCGTTACACAGAAGACGGTTGTTGTTGGTTCCATTTTCTTGTTGTCGGAGTTTGTGGTTACAGCACCAGACGAATCAAAAGCTTGAAAACAATTGTTCCCTTACTTTCATGTACCAAGAATACCCAGGCCCGTAGAAGGGGGGGGGGGGGGGGGGACTCGAGTCCCCAGAAGTTTTGGAAGTTGAAAAAACATTACAATAAATGAGCCAAAAAATATATAATTAAAACGAATTAATGTGCAACGAATAGTCTTAAATGCTGATGCTAAAAGTTCCTTTTATTATTTTACAACCTTTAACAGGGTTTGACATCTGTTGAGTCACTAGCCACCGGGCAAGTGGGCTTCAAAAATCTACTAGCCCACCACACATTTCAGTCGCCCAGGTTGCTTACCAATGTCTTTCTTCACCCATATCACCTTGACCCTGGCAGTATAGCTTTACTGTGAAGGACCTTAATCCCTTTAATAGCTAAGCGACTGCTGTGTATTTGCTGCAAGCTTTAAGCTCATCATGTTGTTTCAAAACAAGTCGAAGGAACAAAACTATTTTTATCTCACCAATCGAGTGATAAAAGTTACGTAAACGTTTACGAGAGTTATGTAAAACAGGTCCAAAATTCGTAGCTTGGCTGTCGAAATGTTTCAATTTTAACAAACCTTGTAACTTTAAGGGTACTTTTTTAAAACTGATGCTATAAATCTGGTGGATGTTGCCAACAACTTTGTTGGCGAAAAAGCAAACAGGAAGCAGCTTTTTGGCAAATTGTCAACGAAGGATGTCCCCAAAAAGGTGTCGTTTTTGACGAAATCGACACAAACTGTGGCATTGTGAACAGAGTTAGTATCTATGTGCATGAGTGTGTATTTTGAAGGGGGGGAGGCTTTGACTAGGCCAATTTGCTCGTAGCATTTATTTCAGCCTTGGTGCGGGCCTGATACCACAAGTTACAAGTCAGTTTTTACAACGAACGCTTGAATACAATGACGATATGTCCCAGCCATCGTGCAAAACTTGGAATAGTGTCTAGCAGAAGCTGCAGCACAAGGGGCCGGATCACGGTGAGGAAAAGGGGAGCGGCCAAAAAGTGAAAGAGGACTGGGGAAAAAGGGATCTGCATGAAATTATCTTACGCGAGACTGGTTCGCTTGTAAAAGTTGGATCAGGTGAGTTTTATATTCGCTTGTGGTCTATCCGAATATTAGTCAGGTTATCGATGGAAGCCTCACTCTTCTCTTCGTCCTCATTAAGGTGTATGTAGAACGTGAAAGAGGTAACAGACGTTTAAGGGCAAGATGCTTGACGTATTTCTGTTATGATACCCTCATATCCATTATGATAAGTATGCTGGCTGCTGTGAGAGATCTCGCTCACTGGGAACCTGTCTCAGTAAGATTCGTAAACAGAAATTCAGGAACAGAACCTCATTTTTTGTTACCATGGTTACGTGCCATATTTCATAGTCTTCAAACAGCACTGGCGTGCTGTTAGAAACCCCACTCATTAGTCAGGACACACTAATGTAGACTAAGTCAAACAGCTGACAAGACAGCACAATTAAAAACTTCGATTTTACCCATTTGTTATGAAGAGAGAACCCTTCCTGTCCAAAACTCCATCCAACCCTTTAACAGCGAGCTGACTTTCACTCCTGATATAACTGTGCCTTGTGCCGGTCCTGTGCCAGCTGAGAACCAGCAGACTGACACCAATGATCATAGGTAGAATACCCGCTCGTCAATTAACAAAAGGGAGCCCCTTGTAGTTATATGTTTCCCCGTATTAAAGTTAGGTCTAGTTAATAATAGCGCCACTTCTGTTGCACCACTTACCCGTAACCATGTCTGTAAGCTTGTACAACGGTTGGAATTGCGTTTCAGACTACTAGGCTAGGGTAGCAAATACAATTTTTAATGGTTGTAACAACACTGGTAATAAGTAAGAAAGACACACAACGCCATTAAAACCACGAATAATCCCTGCAATTAACACTGTATGTTATTTTACTTCACCTCAAAGGTTTTGCCCTTCCCCTACCCCCTAAAATGCCTTTGATACGCATTGCGTGACAAACCAAATACGCACGCTGCGCCATCCACGTTTGGTCCCAATTTAGCAGTCAAATCTGATAATGCTTTTGTGCACTGAAAACTGAGCAACACTCGTATTAAATCAACTGAACCGTTGAGTAAGATGTCACAGTGTAGAAAGATGTCGAACGTTTTGGAAGAAAGGTTGCTGTTGAGCTGTTCGACCGTTTACAATACACTGACCCAGTCGGCGGTGTTCATTGGATGGCATCAACAGGACCAAAATACGTCGAACGGCAAGAGAATCACTCGGAAATGGCCTCTGGACCTGTCCTTTACAGCAAATGAGGTAACAGCATTTCGAACTGTTTTTCTGTTTGACGTTTTCGATCTCATATGGGTCGAACACATTAAAATATGTGCGTGACTCGCGAATGGAATGTTGCCAAGAAGGGTCAAACAACCTGCATTTTAACGAACTTTGAAAAGCTCTCGCGTCGCTCTCAATCATTTGCCCAAAGAAATTTTTTGCAGCAATCCTGAGAACATCTTTTCTTAATTCAACAGCCAGAAGCTGAATCGATTTGAAGGTTTAGCACATGGTGAAAAATAATTTAATTCACGAAGTACTTTTCCTGATGAGAAATGTATACTTTCAAAATTAAATTATTTCAAACACAAAGAACAACGCAGTTTCTACCAAAATCAATTTTGAAGCTCTTGAGAGATTGCAAAAGTAAAATTGAGTGTTTAAAAGACGACAGAGGGATTTGTTTTTGCACGCGAACGCCTCAAATTGATGTCATAATTTACTGCTTCAAATGGTGATTTTAACGCAAGTTTGTTATTTGCATTTTTCTTTGAAATAAAAGGATATTTTGCCAAAAAAAGTATCCAGTGATTTTAGTTATACCCTAACCTATCTAACATTAAAATATGAAAGAAATCGAATTTTCCACCCTTGCCGCGTTATGTTTGATTTTTACAGACAAGCGCTCTTAAGTTCAAAAGCTCGAATCATGAAAGCAAAAGTAAAAACACAAGTACCGTCAGTTTCTCGCCTTGAGTGCTAAAATTGTGTTGCAAGAAGTCTGTTAACAGTAGCCGCGAGAATAAACCAGCTGTCTCGTCACAAACGGTTTGGAACAGTAAAGATTCATCACTTGAATCCGCCGTCTTGGGCATTGCTGTCTTCTCGGAAATAGCCTGGCACTGGTAATTGTGGACTGAAATGGTACAGAAATTTCCGGGAATTCCGGTAAAAGCGAGAAAAAGGAATACCTCGGAAGGTATTAACTTTTTTGCGAAAACATTCCACCGGAATGAACCGTTCCATTTGAATTCTCCCCGTTCTCCCCGGAATTACCCGGTTTTCCGTAAAAATGGTAAGCGCTCAACGCTAGCAATTTCAATGGCCGCCGAGACCGACAACCTCGCGAACTTCGTCCACTTTCTCCCACTTCCACTTCCCCCAGCGGACGGCATGTCCGACGAACACCCGTCAAGAGCCAGCCTCCCACAAGGCTCAATGACACAGCGCCACACAACACCCACAAGCTTGTTTTTTCCACCAGCTTTTACAAGTTCCAAGTCTTCCTGCAGTTTTGAAAAGAAAACGTGATTAGGGTTAAACATCGACGCTCAAGAAAATGAAAACCTACAGACGCGACTTTCTAAGGATCGTACAAGGACTGTTATACTTGGAGATGTGGCGACGGTTAGTTTTGTCGCTTGTTTGCGTAATCTGACCTCGGTGTTTAAATAATTTGAATTTGATAGCCTCCTTATGATCGACCTCTTTGGCCCATATCCTCTGACGATAGCGATTTTGCAGCGAACTTGAAAATTCGCGGCGGCTTTTGAGTACGGTAGAACCAAGCGATTGCAACGAATGTTGGCACAGACCTTTGAAAATTATCTGCCTTTCATTTGCCCGAGGCTGGATGGCAAACGAGGCGTGGAAGTGGGAGAAATTGGACAAAATTGGCGAGGCTGTCGGTCTTGGCGGGCCGTTGAAATTGCTGGCCTTGTCTCCTTCTACTCTTGTTGGGGGCGGCGGCGGCAAGCGAGGATTTAACGGACTCAAAACTCCATTAGATCACAAAAGAGCACACATACGATGTAAGGTATGTGAACTTTATTTATCTGGCTTACAGTAGATGCCAACTTGTGATAAAAAGATACAATATTCGGTACTTTATGGAGCATTTCTCGCGATCACTTGAATCAAGCCGAGGTCAGCCGTCACAAATTACGGTAAAAGTATGAGATCAAATAGCGTATTGTGACGTCACCCGGCCTCAAACAGTCCGGATTGTGTGCCTGTGGTCTAACGTGACAAAACGTCAACAGTAAAAACATAAATTGTAGCCTGAAGTTGGAATTCCTGCGCTTGATTTTTAATTTTGTGTCATTAAAAGGGCTTTCGGTTATTTTCAGCGCTTTTTGTCGGCTTTAAATGGCCAAGAAATCAAATAATGCTTGTGTTCGTAGCCTTCGTAGGATTGGTACCCACCAGCGACATAACGATCGCAAACATAATCATAATCGTAGACATAAACATAAGCTTTTTTTGCATCAGTCAATAGCCCTTTTCACAGTTAACGTTTCTCATTTGCATGACAATGTATTTGAACATGGATATGAGGCAATTTCGGGCAGAAACTGCAAAATTGCCCGAAATTGCCTCACATCCACGCTCAAAAACATTGTAATGCAAATGAGAAAAGGCAACTGTGAAAAGGGCTATTCCAGCGGTGCCCATTCCCCCTCCCCCCTCGGGCATTAGTCGGGCATCTGCTCACGTTTCAATCCCGGGGATGGGGCATTATAAATTTTATCACTGCCCGGGGGTCGGGCGTTTGCCTGCCCCGGGGACATCCCCGGGGAATTTGACATCCTTGTCAGGTTTTGGCCTCGCATGTAATATATGGATTTTAAAGCCGTCCAAGATGATCACTTGCGTTAAAATCTTTAACGATTTTGGCCGTTTGTTAAATACGGACCATGCATTTTCAGTTCTACGATAACTAATAATATTTAAGCATTTCTTAGCTTATTTTAAAAATAAGCACATGAATTGTGCAAGTGAAAATGAAATAAATGAACGAATAATTAAACCAAATATGAAAACAAAAGAAACTGTCATGTACACAATTTGGCGTGTTATTGATAAGGGGCACTAAAGCAATTGAACAACGGGCCCCAGTTGTTCAAAAGTTGGATAGTGCTATCCACTGGATAAATCATTATCCAGTGGATAATGCAATAGGTTTCCCTAACACTTACCCACTGGATAGTGATTTATCCTATGGATAGCGCTATCCAACTTTTGAACAACTGGGGCCGGTAGGATGAAAGGCGCGCGTAAGCAACCGAAAAGCATTGAAAATAAAGGCTGGTTTCCATACGATCGCTACGATCTCTGTGATCGCTGAAAAAACGTTCAGCAATCGTTGCAATTATGTGGAAACCACTCCTCAGCGATCGTTGTGAAATGCTGTAATCGCTACGATCGCTGAAGTGTGGTTTTTCCATATGATCACAACGATTGCTGAACGTTTTCTCCAGCGATTGCATATCATCGTAGCGATGATATGGAAACCAGCCTCAATGATGAGTGACACTTTCTTGTTATGATTTAGTAAACCTTGAGCAGTGTTGCTTTCTCTTTCTTTTTTGGTCCCATCCCGGGGCATTTGACGGAATTATTTATCACCACCCCCGGGAATTTGCCATTAAAAAAATGATTTTGCCCAGGGGTTGGCCCGGGGGGGTTGGCACTGCTGGAATTGACTGATGCATTATGGTCTAGTGGGAACAGGTATCTTAAGGGCGACATAATCATAACCAACAGAGACTGTTCTTTCGGAAACCGGGATTCTTTTGTCAAAGGCACGGGTTAAGTGTATTAATTTTGGCAAAATTCCAAGCCGGTCGGTTATTTGAGGTTCTTGAAATTGCAAGCCTTGTGTGCATATACCTATTTCAAAAAAGGTTGCTTCAGTGATGCATGTTTCATAGACCTCAGTGCATTATACTCGATAAATTTATGGCTGCTTTTTTCTAGCTAACTCGATTCCTAACACGGTTCCTAACTCGGTTGTTAGTTTATCTATTCTTATCACCATATTGGCTGTGGTCACACTATGGAGTTTAGCTAGCTAAATCGTGATTTAAAGCCGAAATCTTTGTATGATTGCACAATTTACTCATTTGTAGACCTCACTTCAAAATGTGATAAACAAAACGAGCCTCAGAGTTTAAAAACTAACTCTCTACATACATGACCTTCAAAAGTACAGCTGTGGTCTGTTTTCAGAGTCAAAGCGTTTCTTAACGTGAAAATCGCCTTTTCAAAGCTGCGGTCAGGACTTTTGCAGGCGGACACACCACAGAGTAAAATCGTGATCAGTTATTGTGTTACCTGTCAATCATATGTGAAACACAGCCGTCAATCCATCTGTGCATTTGTGTTGCACAAACAACATTTTGCCGAAAATGCCCGATTGTTCTCCTCACCGTTAAATACTTTTTTTTCGGATTTTACGGTACAATTAGGAACGTTTATCATCAAATGTTTAATAAATGGGCGTGCTCCTATTTTCTTGGAGGCAGTTTGTAATAAAATAATTAATTGGCCCTGAAACTCCAAAGATGTTTTTAACCATTGCATGTTTAGAAACTGCACGAGTTGAGGTGTAATTAGCGTTTTATTGTTCCTCTCAACATTATGAGATGTAACCCACGTTTCGAAACCCGTGCCCATTGTTTGCTTTGCAACGCGATCGGTTGACCAAAGGAGCTTTAGACAAATGGTGAACCAAATCCCACTACTTTCCCAGATTTAGAAGGAGAGTTATTCCTTTCAACTCTGCCGCGTTTTAGCCTCGATGACGTCATTTTAAATCGTACTTTACATGGAGGTACTTTTGTGGTCATACACATACTAAGGCTAAATCGCGATTTAGCCTAACTTGTAAACACGATTTTACTCTCGGTACTTGAAGTTTCGTATACGAACCGGTGTGATTGGCTAATTTAGCGAAAGTACGTTTGATTGTTTTTTGGTTTTTTTTTTTTGTTTTGTTTTGTTTTGTTTTGTTTTTTTGCTCAATTCACAGCTATTTCGAGAAAGGTTGTCATATAAGGTACGCCACAATAAAAACTGAATTATTACTTATCAAAGCAAGGATGCCGTCATCGTTCACAAGATTCTGTTGCTACATTAGTTGAAATAGAAATCAAGGAAGCAAGAACGAACAAAAATGTATAATGGCCTGAACAAACTCCACTGGCTAGACTTTTGCCTGTTAGAAATCATTGTCTGAATACAATACAATACAACGACCGCTGTCGTCCATTCGTGTGATCGAAAATACCCGTGCGATCTAAATTGTGATTACTCGTCAAGCGTGATGTGAAGGGTAAATTGCGATTTTACTTTACAATGTAACCACAGCCATTGTTGCGCTGCTATCGATGCGTGGCTGCACGCGCACGTGTTTCAACTGGATTGCTTCGTGTGCCAAACAAGCCCCTACGGCCTTGCGAGTTCAAGTTTGCATGGAAAACTGCTTTATTGAGATGCCTTTGAGTAGACAACTTGTGCATCTCAAGAATGCAGTTTTCCTCGTGCGCTTGTAATGCAACAATATGGTGATGAAAATAAATTTTTGCAAACTTGTAGAAAATACTGTTTACTTTCGGTAAAACACGGTCCCTCAGCAACTAGGACCTCTTGCTAACTCAAAGTGAATGTTCTTTCCCTTCAGGTCATTTTCTTCATAATTTTACCTTCGATAACTCGAACCATTTACGTTTTCCCTTTTCGAGTTATCGGGAGTCAACTGTAGAAAAAAATTTTTTTTTAGGATACCTATTTTTCGAGTTGGAAACCGAGTTAGGAACCGAGTTAGGAACCCGAGTTAGGAGCTGAGTTAGGAACCCAACTGGAAATCAAAGACAGGAATCGAGAAAACAACTAGAAATACCAGCCTGTGCTGTTCTTGTTTACGGTGTTGACAGTGTAATTCAAACGCGTGATTCAACTTTGAACATTGGAACATTTAAGACATCTAGAATTTCAGTGTTTTCTAATCAAAAAATCGTGAAAGACTATTGTGAGGCGTGCGATTAAAACTACTGTACTCGAAAACCTGAACCGTGAGTTTCCTTTGTCAGCTTCAGTCAATTCTCGACATAATGAAAAGAGATAGATAGCTTTAGATAGCTTTATTAGGAAGTAAAATCATTGCAGCCCCCGGGCCGGCTGAATTGTGACCTACTTTACAGTGTAAATATTAAAAATATATATGAATATATGATAAATACTATAAAAAGGGTAAAATATAACCTATAATATAATAAAAAAAGGAAACATCAATACTAATAATACTAATAATTAAAATTACTGCTAATAATTAAAACTGTTTTCCATAATAAAAGTGTTTTTAAACCTATTTGTCTTACAAATCGGTAGTTTGAAGTATCCCTGGCTTCGGGTGCAATAGGTGGACCCGTTGCGTGGCGGCAGCAGTTCATGAAGAAAACAACACACTGAAGCTAAGCGGCTAAGCAGGCGATAGCCTGAGAAAACAGCCGACGTTTCACGATGTCGCCACTTGAGCCCTCGCAAAACGACGTCTCAGTAACGAGCGCAGAAATTTCATACTGATGACGTGCCTCTACCCAGATTTTGATAGTGCTTCTCATTGGTTGAAAGAAAATTTCAAGCCTTCTAATTGGTTGAAAGAAAATTCCAACCAATCAGAAGCACTACAAGATCTGGGTAGAGGCAAGTCATCAGTATGGAATTTCTGCGCCCGTTACTCAGGCCTCATTTTGCGAGGGCTCAAGTGGCGTTTGCATCACTAGCAGATCTGATATACAAATTTTCTGTTCGCACAATTTTTCAGCTCGGTATCACCCTTTGTGTTAAAGATGTTTCGATACAGTCTTTTTGGGACCATACCTAACTTATAAAATCGGCTCTTAGACAGTCTTCCTCTGGTCGGATCAACGTGAAATTTGCACTACTTGTTGGTTTTTGGATAAAACTTTAGCATGGTTTACTTTTTGTGAAAATCGATATTTCCATGACAACGACAAACAAAAATCCTCGAAAACAGTAAATTGAAATTTTGAGCGATCCAGATTTCACTTTGAAAAGCAAATACCAACATTTTAAACTGTAGCCTGCTTGCAGGCGGTTTGTGGGTTTTTTTATCATGGAAAACGCGGAGTTCGACATCGCCGGCGCCATCTTTGACGCGCACGAAAATCAGCCTGGGGCGAGTGACAGAGCGAGGGGGAGGGGGCTGGGGAGCGAGAGAAAAACCGCCTGCCCGAAAACCCGTCTTCTGCGAGTCGCCGCCCTACCGCATATCGCTTCCGGTCTCACTTGTCACGCATTCTGTATCAGCCAATAAAATCATTGGCCTGTGACAGGCCATCAATCATGTTTTGTAAGCGTGCAATTCAAAACAAACTCACGTGTAGCGCGCTTGTCAGATTTTTCATATCGGCGAAATAGTGAATAGGCTGGATATTTTAATACCACTTTGAGTCTATTATTTCCAGTGTATTCTACGTTCCACCTCTATCCTTTAGATTACTCGGTGTTCACGGTCTATTAAACAACGCCTGTATTCAACTGCAAACCTGAAAAAAAGAACACTATGAGCTCGACTTGTGGGCACGTCTACTTACAACGTAATCGACCGTAGTTTTCAATTCGTTTGCAGTCGTGACGTGTTTTACCAAATTTCTTTGGCTTTATTGTCCGTAAAACACGAAAATCAACTGGCCTAGTTTTACAATTTACATGCAATACCTTTCCCCGTTAGTTTGATCGCCATAAACAAGTTGATTGAGATTGCGTTTGAAGTTTTCATTAAATCTCCGCGACATTAGCAGCGAAACATCGCTTTCAGTTCTAAACAGAGAATGTGTTTGAAGTTTCTTTTAGCAAGCGACATATTTCAGTTAACCTTTAGTTAACTTAAACCGATGGACTTCACACCACAAATTTGCATAACTTCAAAACAACTTGCTTGTGTATTTGAAAAAGCCTATTCACACATACATATTATTCTTCCAACACATGTTCGGCAGAACTCTAATATAAATAAACTCTGCTGGCTCCTCCAGTACTCTGCTAACGTTTTCAGCAGTGAGTTCTATTGCGGTACAGAGACCTTCCAGTTGCGCTATCTGGTCCAAAACTATGCTTTTCAACGAGCAAATTAACATCTGTCATCATCATGTTCACATCGTCAAGCACGCAAAAGCGCTCAAATTCAAAAATTGCCACAAAATTATTACGCGAATGATCTCAGAAAACAATTCGTTCTCGAGATCGCGAACACCAGTTTCAACAAAACTTTCTAGGCGTAAACTAGTAAGTAAAAAGACACATTTTAACAGTATTTTCTAGCCATTTTATCAAAGCATTGATTATTATTCGGTGCATTTTCTATTGCTATGCAAAAACTAAGGTTGAAAATGTTTTTGCGATTTACTTCAAAACAAAGATACAGAATTCTTTTGTTCCTGTATATCTTGTTTGCCATACACCACAGTTTAAGGTGCTGGTATTTGCTTTTCAAAGTGAAATCCAGATCGTGCAAAATTTCAATTTTACTGTTTTCGAAGATTTTTGTTTATCGTTGTCATGGAAATATCGATTTTCACAAAATGTAAACCACGCTAAAGTCCAATCCAAAAACAAGCAGAAGACTGTCTAAGAGCCGTTCTAAAAGTTAGGTATGGTCCCAAACCGCTGGCGCCGTGACAACTGTCTCGTTTGAAAAAATGCCTTTTCTTATGATATTTGGCAGTTCGAACAGTTCAAGTATCAGGAGTGGTGCTTATGTGTATGTATACTGACTCTAGAGGGAAAAGTAATCGCGCTGTCATAGCAAAAGTGAGTTCAGATGTTTTCATTGGTTTCCAGCCGCCATGTTGGTTTTCCATTGGAAGGATACCAATATGGCGTCTGAATCTGAGCTCCATAAATTTGCGTGGAACGTTTCGGCAAATAACTCAAGAACGGTGTATTGCACAGACCTGAGACTTGGAGAAGTTGTTTATTTATTAGTCGTTTGTAACATTTGAAATTCTTAACCTCTGTTATTGAAGGGTTTTAACTTTATTTTTTAGTGGCGTGACAGTGAAAACCGGCAATTTTTTTTCAATCTTGAAGCCATTTTACCCGGGGCAGGGGTACTCCCTTATATGGCCTTAACGGGGACGGCGGCCCGATAGGGTATGGTTTTCAGCGGGTTTTGTCTTGAACGGGGTATCGATTTCAGCAATTTTTGTCTTAAACAGGGTATCGTTACACGACCTTATATATTCGTTAATTTACAAAAACCTCACCACAAGGCGAGTTTTTAGAAGTTTGCCAATGCACAGCACATTGAAATACGAAACAGTCTCTGACTGGTCCATTCTAGCCCTAAAGAGGGTATGATGTTGGGTTCAATGTCTTGAACAGGGTACGAAAAAACTGAATTCTGTCTTAAACAGGGTAGCAAAATCAGAGATTTTTGTCTTAAACACGTTCATAGTTCAAATATCCGGTCCGCACCTCCCTACTTGAGAATCTGCTGAGTGCCGCCCCCCGCCCCCCCCCCCCCCAGGCCATTTCAACGGGACTCTAGTAAGAGAACGAAGTAAAACAAGTTATTCAAGTAACTATGAGGGAAGTAGTTGTCGGTTTAAAGCTATTTTACCCTAGGGCCAACAACGTCAGAAAACATTTCCGTGCGTTACTCAAAGCGCCCGAATTATACGCAGCCTCAAAAGCTCCCGAAAACAATAATTTTTACCCGAGTTATCCTTGACCTTAAATTGCCTATGCTGCCGGGGAAATATTATTTGTTTAAAGATACAATGTCAACCTCCCAAGACAGCAAAGTTGTTTGATAATGGACAGATCTGTATTTACAGTTTTAATCCAACTTTACTGTTTCTTCAGCCGTCCGCATTGTGTGTTTCTCTCTGTTTTTCCTAGTTGTTTCGCATCTTTTGGCGTACAACTGCACAATTGAAATGTACTGTGTTTTAGGGGCCAACAAGTTTAGAGGAAGTTCATCTTTCCAATCCACAAATACACTCGAATTTAATCTTTCATTTTAACGTGCTCAGAACAATCAGTTTTAACAGGACAGACGGCTCGTGGATAAGAAAAATCTTTTATGTGTATAGTTTGGAGCCTGGAAAAATAATAATAAAGCTGTGCTCTAAAATTACCTTTTAAGATCGGATTCACAGAACATGCAGATCCCCCCAAATACTCGGGAGGACAATTCGGAACACTTTTCGAAAGAGAACGCGCCATAAAAAAGGCCCCGAAATATATTTGACCCCCAAAAGTTTCAGGACGTTTGTTTAAAAACGAATTCCTCGGGAGCTCCGCTGTAAGGCTAGCCTATCTATATATAAAAGACTAAAAAACTAAATAACATTGCCACACATTTATTCCATAGTCAAACTCATTGCTTGGAACACCTGATTAGACACGCCTGATAACAAAGGGGGTCTGATTACACGTAAATTGTTTCACCGGCCTCAGCTGGTCAATAACATTTTTACTTTTATACATCCTCACTTTCAATTGCCGTTGAGAGTGACAATACGTATAATGCCAAGCAAACTCTAAAATCAGAGATAAAGTAATAAAAGTTATACTGGCCTTTATTTCCTAGTCATACACATCGTCTTCGATCTTTCCTATTCACCAGAGCCTTGTTATTTATATATATTAACTTTTACATATTTTGTTCACTTTTTGTCCTGATGTCACTACGAGTTTCGAGTTTGACTTTTCTAGGTCTCCAAACAACGCTTTTCAGATCCGCCAACTCATGGAACCATTTTAAGTCAGTTTTAATTAACATGTTGAAATTTCAGCGATCACGATCTCATAATGTATTCTTTCCCCATAAGTTAATGACATCCCACCACACCTGCATCATGAACCACTTAGATCATGAAATAATTCAAACACGATTTACTTCTGCTCACTTTAAACAGATTCCTGCTCCCACCCACCCCCTTAATTCGGTTCCCATCTCAGTACACTTTTTCTTTATGGTTTTTATCCCGAGAAGTTGCATGCATATATTTTTCCCTGTTGTACAGGAGAGTGTGGAACAGTAAGCTTTAAAACGAAATACAAAAACTTGGATTTTTCAACTGAAATGATATGGTAAATTGGCCACCGTAGAGAGATTGAAAGCTGATGTTTCGAACATTAGCCCTTCGTCAGAGCGAATCAAGGAAATGTGGGTTGCACTTGGTTTAGATGAGAACAGTGGAGCTACGCTATTGGTAAGAACATAGCAACATGAAAAAGAAGAACAAATTAGTTGAATGAAAAGCGATCGTTGATACCGTGGGGATTAACTAACAATTATTCACCAAAGTGAGGTAAATATCTACCACTCTGCACCGGCACTGAGCTGAAAATTTGTCTTAGGATGGCCAAACCAGTGGATAGCCAGCACCAAATCGTTCCTTTTATCTGAAAAATGAGGCAAAAATCTCCCGCGAAATCCAGAAAAATGCCGGAGGTGAATAGCAAATGCTATCCCGAGCTTGAGTAGCCAATAAGAGCGTGCGAAAAACACTATCCACTGGTTTGGTATGTACTAATCATGGTAATTGAACTGAGTGGAGTGCAATCTGGTCTGCAAATCATACGTGTGATTTCAAATCACAAGTATGATTTCAAGCCAAAATTGCACGACACGAAGTTTAATTACCACTTTATTACACCCATTTTGAAATCACACACAGTTTTTTTGTCAATCACACAGTTTTTTTGTCAATATTAATATTAATTTGTCCACTTCAGCAAATCTGGTTTTTAAAAAAGCGGAACCGGAAACGCTGTTACCTAAATTATGCAAATGATACATGTAATTTCATGGGACAAAGCGCACTCATGCGTAAACGAAAACAGTTTTTGATCAGTCATTCAAAGTTGTCAAGCCACAGCAGATCGATCTCTCTAAAAAATGTCCACTACGTACTAAAGTTAAGTGCTCATCGTCTGACTCAATAATGTAAAGCCCTTCGCTTTTTCTGTGGTTTCGGAGACCTCTGGGCTTCTTTGGAGTAATTGAAATTGACATACAACCCGAGCAATTGCTGGAACGGGAGCTGAACTGCTGGCGAAAGCTGCCATGTACTGGAAAGCAAAATCAGGTTGGAATCCTGGAAATCCAGCAGGCTGAAACGTAGGATTGAAACCAATGCCTGATACATCTGGCATTGTTGTTTGCTTTGGGGAATAGATGACAGAGGAGCTGGTTGTTTGACGGCAATCGCTTGAGTTGAGGCGGCCCCATTAGCACTGTTTTGGCTGACTTTTGAGGATTCGCTTGCAGTATTTTGTCTTCAAGCTTTGCTGAATCCGCTGTTTATGTGAGAAAGTACCTTTCCCTGACTTTCGTCTATTTCGTCGTAGTCATCCAAAGAAGATTCCCGTGAATGGCCCGTGATTTCACAGATGCCTGGCGCAGCTGACCGGTTTTTTTCAGTTTGACGACGAGCGTTTTCCTCATGCTGTGGTTCATAATCTTCTTGATAGTCATAAGACAGGAAGCCGTGGACTTCACTGAAAGGTGCCGATTGTATTTTGGCCCATTCGGATTTTTGTGTACCAGACATCCTTTGATTTTGGACGGTTAATTATGCTCAAGTAGAGCGGCCCGTTGTCCTTCATTCCTTCTGGTCGCTTGCTCAACCAGAGCTTGAACGCTCGCACGGGATTATGTTCGCCGCCATTGGTGCTACACATTACTTGCGGTGTGGTTCCTAGTCTGAAAACAAACCCACCGTTTCTTGTTTTTGTAGGCCCCTCACGGAACTGAACCACCTCGCTCCCGTCTCCCCGTTACCTTACGACAAGGTCTTCGACATGGGCGTCGTAGTGCTCCTGGCGACCTCGTATTTACCAAGTTGCTCGGACAAATTTTTAAAGTTGACATTTTCAAGACTTTGCCATTGAGTCCACTGACGTCGCTAAGCTTACCCTTCTCCCATAGGGCTGACTCTTCGACTGGTGTTAGTGGCTGGGATTTGTTTGGCCGTTTACCTCTCCCTTGTTGGCGCAGGGAAATCGCCTTCGCGTTAAGTATTTCCTGACAGTTGTGAAACTCGCTCCACTGTACGATGCTCACTGGATAAACTTTTTCCTATAAATGCCTCTCAAGGAACTCTGCATGGTTTTCAGGGATTCTGGCTCGTAATCATCTCCGTCCTTTTTCCTAACTTCTGCATAAGTCTTGCTCAGGACCTTGTCAAGTTCTTCAGCCTGCGCCATGGTTTCAATGTTGTTGTCAAGATGGCAGGAGGAGCACCACGAAATAAAAAGCATTCATTTTGTTTACTACAACAGACTTGTGGTCTTCGATATCTTCGTTTGAAACTACAGGAAATCTTGAAACGCCTGCTGCTTTGTCTCGTTGGGCTGTTGTTTTGGTTTTGGTTTTGGTTTTGGTTCAGATGGACTCGAGACCGTGTGGGACTGCAGCAATATTTGGAGAAAAGTCGGCGGCCATTTGATTAAAACTGACATCAAAAGTTGGAAAATCATCTGCCAGTAATTGCTCAGCCGCAAGAAGATGATTGAATTCATCCATTTTTTTTCTAGAAAAGGGGGAATTGTGGCAACAGAAATTGCAAAATCACTCACTCTTACTCACTCTTGCTGATGATTTTTCATATTTCAATTCGGCACCCTTAATCCCCACGGTATCAACGATCGCTTTCCATTCAACTAACTTTTTCTTGTTTTTCACGTTGCCATTTGTCCTACAAATAGCGTCGCTCCAACTTTATCCATACAAACCAAGTGCAACCCACAATTCCTTGATTCGCTCTGACGAAGGGCTAACGCTCGAAACGTCAGCTTTCAATTTCTCTACGGTGGCCAATTAACCCTGTCAACTCAGTTGATAGAAGCACCACATTTTTTTTAAAAACTTAACCCCATATTATTTTGTTTTTAAGCAAAATGTCTAGCAGAACATTATCCATTGCACTTTTGGCAAGCGAATGGAAATCATCCAGAGGTGGTCTGTCAACGATGAACAGAGAGCTGGCCATACACCTGGCCAAACACCCCAATGTATCGGTCAGTTGCTTTGTCCCAAAATGTTCTGACGAGGACAAGAAAGCAGCTAGCACTTGTAATGTGAGAATATTGGAGGCAAAGGAGCGACCCGGCTTTCAACCAGTTGACTGGTTGTCCTTTCCACCGAAAGATATTGCTATCGACTTTGTCATTGGACATGGTGTGGTACTTGGACGACATGCGCAGATAATAAGAGAATCCCACCATTGTAAGTGGATGCAAGTTGTACATACTGCCCCTGACGAACTTGCAATGTACAAAAACTACTCAGACGCCATTCCTAAAGGTGACAAGAAGCAATGGAATGAGCTAAGGCTGTGTCAAATGGCTGATCACGTCGTGGCAGTTGGACCCAAACTACATGAATTCTATTCCGCGTACCTCAGCTCCTGTAGGAAAGACGTTTACAGTTTTACCCCAGGTATCTTTACGGAGTTGGATTTAAAACTGTCCAGTCAAATGGGTAAGAAATTTCGTATCCTGGTATTCGGACGTGGTGACTCTGAAGATTTCGAGCTTAAAGGATTCGACATTGCTGCTAAAGCAGTTGATAAGCTGAATGACAAGAGTTACCATCTTACCTTTGTAGGTGCACCCAGTGGAAGCGAAACCCAAGTGACAAACGAGTTACTCAAGCAAGGCTTGGAACGAAGTCAGCTGATCGTGAAAGGGTTTCTTGAAAATCGAGAATATCTGCATACACTCTTGTGTGCGTCGAATCTTGCCATTGTTCCATCCAGAACAGAAGGCTTTGGCTTGACAGCCCTAGAAGCACTTTCTGTTGGGCTACCATTTCTTGTCAGTCAAAACAGTGGATTTGGAGAAGCGATACAAGAAATACCTCATGGAAAATCATTCATTGTAGATTCAGAAGATCCAGAACAGTGGGCCGAGGCCATTAAAGGTGTTCGACAGAAAGGCAGTGAAGCAACACTTCAGGAATGTCGGGAACTACGGGCACGCTATGCTGAAAAGTACAGCTGGGAGACTCAGTGTAACGACCTTGTGAAGATAATGCAGAACTTTGTCTACGGTGAGAGTAACGTACTTATTTTAGGTACTTCACCTGAGAGGTTGCGTGTTATCGAGCAACTGTGGGCGCTTTCAAATTACCTGTCACCTCCCACCTCGCTTCGGCCCCGATATTATTATTATTATTATTATTATTATTATTATTATTATTATTACAGTAGAATCCCGATTTCTGGAACCCTCGTTTATTCGAAACTCTCACAAATTCGAACCAATTGTTCGATTTGTTCGAACCAATTAACCCTCAATAACTCGAACCTTTGAAAATTGAGAAACCACTTAGTACTGGTTTCAGTTACATTCGCGCCTTGAAGCAAATAAACATTTCCAGGCAAGTTGTATGTTCTATTTCTATTACACAGCAAACGACAAATCTGTCATGAATCTGTTACTAGAAATACAATGTTGCTACCGCAGAATCGAATGCCTCGGATTTATAGATCAGATGTTCCTTCGTTCAGTAGTTTTTTTTAAGCTGTTGTTATAATGCATTGATGAATTTTTTTGTCCCCTTGAAATGAAGAGTGCAGGGCACTTGCATGCCTTCGCCATCCCCAAAGTTGACAGCTTTCCCTTTAACTATAGCAGCACATGGACCTTTCTTATCACCCCACAAAAAGTAAGAGATTGTCCCTGCAAAGCGTCCAGTTTTCCCCTCCTTCAAATGTCCAACAATTTCGTCACCAAGCACTATGCAAACTGCATATTCGTCTACCACATTAGTTGCTTGTGGAACTGCTTTGAGCGTTTCGTTGAGTTTAGGTGTCCAGATATCTTGATGTTCGAGGTTTCCTTTGATATACGAGTCCATTTTAAATAAAGAGATTGTGTTATTCAGGTGAGAAGCCGTGCCAGTGCTGTACGTACCTTCACTTGGGATTTGGAATGAACAGCGAACGTGACCTTTAAGGTTTACTTTGACACCTTTCAATCACAGTAGCACTAAATTGGTTTCAATTCTTAGTTGCTGGAGCTACTGTAGCAGGCAGCTTTCATTTAGGTTTCTCGACACGGTTTATTCCGAGTTTTCTGTGAAATCTGTGAAATGTCGAAGTCACCTAAACGAAAACTTTCTACAACGTCTTTGAGTGTTAAATGTCAAGTCCTTAACTAAATCGGAGACGGCTTGTTTAAGAAGGAAGCTGCATCAAAACATCAAAACAAGATGCCGTTGACTAGCATATCCACGTGGTCCAAAAACAAGGAGGAGATTATTTCGGAAAAGGGAAAAACCCAAAGACAAAAAACTTAAAAGGTGGACGCTTAATGACAACTTGCATCAGGCGGTGTACAAGTATTGTCTTAATGTGCAAGGCCAGAATATTCTTATAAGTGGTCCGATGCTTAAAGAGAAAGCAATGTTTTACGCTAGACAACTTCAAGGGATCTGACGGGTGGCTTGAACGATGGAAAGCGAGGCACAGTAAAACATTCAAAACTGTTGCTAGGAAGGCAAAATCATGCACGCCTGAGATGACTGCACCATGGGAACAAACTACCTTGCCAACCATTCTGTCAAACTACAGCCTTAAAGGCCCACATTCACCCAAAAGGCCTTACGCGCCGCGCTTGCTGTTTTATGAATTTCGTGTAACACGAAATTGTTTCTGAGCGGGGTGTCTTTCAAAATCCGTTTCCTCCGGAGCCATCTTGTCGAAAATCGTCCAAAAGCATGCAGGAATTTATTCTTCAATTATCAGGCTGTTGTTTTCTGGAATTATTTTGTGACTGAGCCGGCCAAACGTATTTTTTTCGATCTTACTTCGTCCAATATGTTTTCTGCCAAATGATACCTCGCGGTTGAAGATACTGCACGGTTATGCCGAAGGAAAATATTGTCAGTATTCGTGTCAGAAGAGCTTGTGTTATGAAGCAAAGAAACAGATATTTTATGAATCTCTTGTAGTGATGTCGTTTAAATTCCTGATTGTATTGGATGCGGGACCTTGGCAAGTAAGTTTGATTCGTTTGATTTGATTTTATTCGCGCGATGTAAACAGAGCGGCTCGCGAGTGTGTAATAAATGAATGGTTTTGCAGGACTGTTTTCTTTTTCTTCCTCTGTATCTATCGTCGGACGATTGGATTAAAATAGTTTCTTAGTTAACCATAGGTTCAGGGAGATTTGATCAATTAGTACACACGTACGGCTGGCTTTCAAAGGTTAAAATTGTAATGCGGGAGTCACCGGACAAGTGCTATTTTGCGAGCGATAATTAGTGAATTGCTATTTAGTCGTATACGCTGTTTATTTCCCTTCAGACCAACCTCTATAATGACTAGGAGGGGCCTTTAAAATCACTGTTTCCTTACAAGACAATGAGAATACAATTTGCAGACTAAAACAATCGAATGTCCAAGTGACTGTTTGAGTCTTCTCCCGAGATCGCTTGCTTGCGCTTAGAAATGCGAACATAAACTGACTTCTCGCTTTCTGTGTCATTGAAACTTTCACATGGCGAACATCAGATATAAATTCCAACATTTCGGGGGAGTAAATGCCTTTCATAAAAGCCTAAAGATTTATAAATTGAGGCCGTAGATTGGGGCAACTTCGCAAAGTAAATCGATGCGACATGGCAACTCCGATTTGTTTTGAATTTACGCGACAATTTTCTCGCTGGAAGGAATATTCTGGCAACCAATCAGATCGCGAGAAAAACAATAGAGCCAAAAGAAAACAATAACAAACGGTCGCAAGGCTGTTTGGGTGAAGGTGGGCCTTTAAATATGAGGGCCCTTTATGGACAAAACATCGAAATATTAATACACCAATGTCAAATGCGCAAACATCAATGTTATGTTGCATACATTGATGAAATGTGCAATAAAACATGTTCGATACAACCTGGCACAAGTAACACTAAAATTTTAGGCCATTTAACAGCTTACATTAAAAAGTCGCTGTAACAGTTAAAATAAATAGATAAATTAAAAATTACACAAAGATCGAGAAAATGGCCTTTTTTCGTATGTTTATGGCAATTACATGAATAGCATCACTTCTGTAGTTTCAGTTATCCATTTTTCCTTTTTTTCATATAGTATCTAGAACGTGGTGTAACACAAGTGTACTTTCATATCTAACAGTAAACAGTAAAAATTCGGCTGTTTAACACCTAACAGTAAAAAATATATGGCCCATAACACCTAACAGTAAAGCCCATCTAGGCCCTCAAAAGATGTTCTCTAAAAGATGAGGAAGCGGAAATGATTACAGCTAAAAGATGAGGAAGTGGAAGTGATTACGACTAAAAGAAGAGGAAGCAGAAATATTTTGAAAAACAGGAAGGGATGTTCATGTTTGTAAATGCAAAATGGCTGCTGTTGGAGCCGGAATATGGTTTCCAGGTGTAGAAAGGTTTTTCACGAGCTTAAGTAGACTAATAACAAAAACAGGTAGGCTAATAACGAGTGCACGGCAACAAAGTAACACCGCAGCCACTCAATCCGATTGTTCCGGCTGGAAGAATACGATTCGCAGACTGGAAGAATACCAAAGAACTTTAAGTGTTCTGACTCGACGAAGCGAAGAAACATTTGCGCAAGAAGCTTGCTTAATCGACCGACTTACACCAACATCTGGGCATCTTGAGCGATCTTTATCTACGATGCCACTTCGAGGAAATCGCAGAAGAATCCAAAAGGGATCTTGATTCCAGTTGAAAATTTTACATCGGGAGGCCGTAGTACGGTGGCTTCAAAGGGACATGCATTTCTCCCACTTTTTTTTCACTTGCTACTTAGCTGCGTCTTAGTTGCTACTTAATAGCTAGGCCAGGTTGCTTTATTCAGAAACAACATGGATTCCTGTGAAGAATCAGTTCTCTGTGTTACCTGAGCTTATATGTTTAGCTATGACGTTTTTCACCTCAATTTTATCCTTGGACCTACTGCATCAGATATTGCATTATTTCTTGTAAGTGAACATGGTATTGGTAACTCGCTCAGGCATTTGAAAGGCGAACATTTCAAAAGAATTTTACTTTCTGAATAAAGCAATCTGGCCTGCCGACTCACGCGGCCTAGCTATTAAGTAGGAGCTAAGTCGCAAGTAAGTCGCCGCTATGTCGATGCTAGGTCGTAATTAAGTCACCGCTAAGTACAGCAATGTCGCAAGTGAAAAAAAGAAAGGGAGAACAACTGCTGACGAACGATAAGGACAAATACGAGCCAAACGACAGACAGGGAGCAGTTTACCAGATCAAATGCTGCGACTGCCAGGCCGCTTATATTGATGAGACTAGCAGAAATTTGAACATCCGACTGACGGAACACGAACGAGCGACTACAAATGGTGATGTCAACAATCACCATTTAAAAGCAGACCACAGAATCGACTGGGACTCTGCTAAATGCATTACCTACAGTGCGAACAATTTTCAAAGCATCACACTGGAAAGCTGGTTTACTGACCAAACACCATTGAACCGTTGCCAACAACTACCTGCACCTTACAAACGACTTATTGACGACAACAACAAGACAGACAAACAATAGTTAGAACATGGTCACACCCACTCAATCAATCAGTGTCCAGCATTTCGATGCTCTATATTCCATAAACTGTATTATAAATTATGTTAAGTGGCGGGGGCTTTAAAGCACAGGGAATTTGTGGGGTAAAATTAGTATTCACAGAGAATTTCTGCATTCATTAGTAGTTCTATATAGAGCACACTAATGAGGCATTGTTTTCCTTTCTTTGAAAGCCTCATTAGTGTGTTCTATGTAGAGAATACTAATAACTAAGTAGAATTTACTAATGAATGCGCAAATTCTCAGGGAATATTTATAACTATAAATGGATAAAAAACAACAGCTTCAACAGCAATGTCAGAAAACAATTATTATCTACACTCATTATCTTATCATTTTTACAAAAAAATGCATTCTTACGGTGTAGTGGTATAGCAAAAAACAAATGGAAAGAAAAACCATTAATTTACATGAAATAAGAAATGTTCAGACCTTAATTGAAATAGAAGGACAGACTTGTTTCGCCGTGTTTGCCGGACTTCGATTGTTGTACCTGAACTTGACTTTGGCCTCTTGGCTTTTCCTGCGGGTTCCCCACTTGCTGGTGCCGGTGGTTGTAGCGCGTCGGAGGCCGCTTTCACCAGTGTAAATCTAGTAAATCTTGAGTGGCAATCACCGCCTCAAGTTCTTCAATCTCCGTGTATTGGCTCATGGCCTGTTCACGCATCAACTGGGATAAACTGCGCAGTGAAGCACTCAAAAAAATTGCAATCAAAGACACGTGTACAATAACGAAAACATCGTAAACAAAATAGCAACGTAATTTAATGTGTGACCAAAAAAATTAAAATGCAAAACACAATCTGCACGCAAAAACGAAATTCTTTATGGGTGTCACCATGTCCTAAGACGGTTAGACAATGAACGCTCGTGTGTTATGGGATATAGCGTCCCTCGCAAGATAGAATGGGCACTATATCCCATAGAACACTCGCGTTCATTGTCTAACCCTTACTTAGATCATGGTCACACCCACTCAGCCAATCAGTGTCCAGCATGTCGACGAACTGTCTTAAATTATGTAAAGTGGCGGGGGCTTTGAAGCACAGGGAAATTGTGGCGTAAAATTAGTATTCACAGAGAATTTCTGCATTCATTAGTAGTTCTATATAGTCATTAGTATGCTCTATCTCATAGAGCATACTAATGAGGCATTGTTTTCCTTTGTTTGGAAGCCTCATTACTATGCTCTATATAGAGAATACTAATGACTAAGTAGAATTTACTAATGAATGCACAAATTCTCTGTGAATATTTATAACTAAATCGATAAAAACAACCGCTTCAAAGGCAATGTCAGAAAACAGTTGTATTCTACACTCACTATTTTATTTTAACAAAAAAATGCGATCTAGCGGTGTAATAGCATAGCAAAAAGCAAATCGAAAGAAAAACCATTACTTTACATGAAAAAAGAAATGAAGGAAAGACTTGTTTCTCCATGTTTGCCGCGCTACGAGTGTTGTACTTGAACTTAACTTTGGCCTCTTGGCTTTCCCTGGGGGTTCCCCACTTGCTGGTGCCGGTGGTTGTAGCGCGACGTCGAAGACTGAGTGGCGATCACTGCCTCGAGTTCCTCAATTTACGTGTATTGGCTCATGGCTGTTAACGCATCAACTGCGACAAAAATGCGCGGTGAAGCACTCAAAAACATCGCAACTCGAAGGCATGTGCCGTACACCATCTTTCTTTATTTATCACCTATAGGGCACTTCGACATTGCTGACCCTAGCAGTATGCAGGTCGCGTGTCACCACGAACTCAGTAAACATGACCTATCCTCGCCACGAGTCTCCCAGTAGCTCAGTGGTTGGAGCGTCCGACCGGTGTACGGAAGGTCATGGGTTCGATTCCCGTCGGGAACTCAGATTTTTTCTTTGTCCTACGCTCGCGACATGTTGAATATTCCATCTTTTCTTGTTTCTTCTCCGAGCTTAAAATTCACCATCTTTCTTTATTTATCACCTATACGGCACTTCGACATTGCTGCTCCTAGCAGTATGCAGGACCTGTCACCACGAACTCAGTAAATATGACCTATGCTCGCCACAAGTCTCCCAGTAGCTCAGTGGTTGGAGCGTCCGACCGGTGTACGGAAGGTCATGGGTTCGATTCCCGGCGATGACTCAGATTTTTTTTTTGTCCCACGCTCGCGACATGTTGAATATTCCATCTTTTCTTAATAACGAAAATATCGTAAACGAAATAGCAACGTGATTTCAAGGTTTGAACTGAAAAATTAAAATGCAACAAACAATATGCACGCAAAAACGAAATTCTTCGTGGGTGTGACCATGTTCTAAGACGGTTAGACAATGAACCCTCGCAAGATAGAATGCTCGGGACATTATATCCCATAGAACACTTATCTAACCCTTAAGGTGGCTTACTACAGTTTTCAGAAGAGAAAAATAACCTTGTTGAAAGAAATGATTTTCTGGTAGAAAAGAAATACGAGAAGCTTACAAAATATTAAAAATAACGGACCGAGCCCTACGAGGGGACTGGAAAGTAGACTTTTTTAGGGCTTTTTTTCTCAAAATCTAGCCGTACGACCCTACCTCAGATTTTCAGGATTTTGAAAGAAGCTACAAATAAACACCTATCTAAAAGAAAATGAAAATCTGTAAGGCAGAATTTCTGCTAATGAAGAAAATGTCGAATTTTGGCCTTTTTGAGAATTACTAAAAATCGCTCTTACAGATTTTGCTAATATTTTGTTTACAAGTGTACGTTACTACTATAAATCGATTCTGAAATTTTCACTGTAGGTTATACGTTCAGTTTTCAAGTAGTTTGACTTCAAAAAGTCGATTTGCAATTTTTTTGCGACCTCCTTCGTGAGCAAAACTGAGCATGCTTACAACTTAAGCGCGCGCTGAAATGACGCAATATGGAGCGTGCGATAAAAATAAGAATTATTAAAACAACTTCTCGAGGTCTTACATATATTTTACACCGGTAGCGCTCACTAACTGCGTCAAGACTTCACCTATTCATGAAAAAGAATGTTTCACGGTATGCCACGAGCGATTTCTACAAGCCAGAATTCAGACATGTTTTCATCTTTTTCTCGATGATGGCGTTCACTGAGTATTGCGCACGCGAAAAAAAATGGCGTAAGACAGAATTTCTTAGCGCGCGCAATTTTATCTCAGAAAAACTGTAGTAAGCCACCTTAAATATAGACAAACCGACTAATTTTGCTAACAATAGACCAACGGAGATTTGACTAACAAAAGACGGATAAAAACGCACCACTCACGTTTTACAGCCTTCGCAGCCAATAACATCACGACTTAACTCACAGACGACCAATAACAACGCGAGTTCGTCGACCAATCAGGACAACGACCAGAGACATATAACATCTAATGACGATTCACAATTCACTTGACTCTGAGGATGGCTGCCGCTCAGGTTGTCGAAACGTCAGTCAATGTGACCCCACATAGTTCTTCTCAGGACTACACTCACCCAGACGATTGTATTTTACCGATTTGTGATGTGACTCCTGGGTTCAAACCATTTACAGTGAAAATAGTCTGAGTAAGTGATTCCTGAAACGAATCAAAATCCCTTTCGGATTCTTCTGTGATTCCCTCAAAGTGGCATCGTAGCTCGCTCAAGCAGCTATTTTGCATTTACAAACAGGGAATGCGAGGAACCTAGGTATATAATATGACATCACTATACGACATCATATGACGTCAAAATCATTTCCGCTTCCTCTTCTATTAATTGTAATCATTTCCGCTTCCTCATCTTTTAGTGAACATCTTTCAGTTGTATTTAACACCTTTTAGTTGTATCGAATATCTTTTGGTTGTATCGAACACCTTTTAGTTCAATGGAACTGACATCTTTTACTTGTAACAGGTTGTGTCGAGCATCTTTTATTGCACATAACATCGATGTTTGCAAGATAACATTGATGTATGCACATTTGACATTGATGTAGTGATATTTCGATATGTTTTACGTAAAGGGCCCTCATACTTAAGGACGTTTATAGTGCTGATAAGTTCGGGCTATTTTATCAGGCCGCTTTCCCTGAGAAGTCGTTCCATCTTAAGTCTGAGTGATGGTTGGCCGACAAACATAGTAAAATTCGGTTGACGGGTATGGCTGCTGCAAATGCAGTAGGTGACAAACTTCCTCTGTTGGACATCGGAAAGTCAGCGAAACCACAATGTTTTTCTGACAAGCGGAACATTCCATGCAGATACAGAGCACAAAACAAGAGCTGAATGGACAGTGAATCAGCAAGTTTTGCGGTCAATCCAATTTCGGCCGGGGAGGGGTGGTAAGTTTTATACGGGGAGGCTCAAACCCTTACCCTTCAGTATACTAATTTTTACCAAAATGGTACCCCTTTCATATACCTAGACGAAAATCGCACCCCCTTCTTATACCTCAATGATAAACCCAAAACAGTAGAATTTCAGTCGTTCTGGTTCAGTTGCTCAAAGGGTCCAACCTTTTATGTGTTTCGCGTTGTCATTTCTGCCAAAATTTGACACCTTTTCATATGTTTAGCTTTAGTCGCCATCTCTTCCACTTTGCAGAGGATTTTGTGACCCTTTCATCTACTAAAATGACAATTTTCCTACCCTTTAGTATACTGCGAGCTTAAAAGGCACCCCTCTAAATGGGCGGAGCCTCCCCGTATTACCACTATAGGGAGTAACCCCTCCCCAGGATTTCCAGATTCCGTTTAGTCTAGAAAACCACTTTTTTGAAGATAAATAGTTATGACTTGTCATTTATAAAACCAAAATCGTCAGCCTTTAGCCCATCCTTTCTTGATATCGGTATCAAATTTCAGGAATCGGGGATCAGAAATCGCAGTCGAAAATCGCAAATCAGAAATCGGAAATAGCAAATCGAAAAACAGAATTCGAAAATTCGAATTTCTATTTCAGAACTCAGAAGTTATTGACCAATTTTCTAATAATTGTCATCAGGCATATTATTTCTTTATTAAGGTTGGTTAATGCCAATTTCTGATGCGAAAATAGGAATATTGTATGGTAATCTCTACAAACAAAACTCCCGTCGGGAGGTGGGTCAAAGACGCTTTTTGTCACTTCTGGTACCTGGACTTAAATATTTTCAAAAATCTTTCAAGGAATTTAGAATGTAAAGATATAATTCAGGGTATAACAAAATAATAAGGAATGTCATCAGAAAATTACCTCAAAGCCCCTATTTTTGCTGCAACCAATCTTTGCATTTTGCGTTTTTTGCACCTCGCAAAAATTATTTGTTACAGTAATTTCTACTCGCAAAATTTACCCTATTTTGAAGTTCAGGCTACCATGGCTGATGATACAGGCCGCTAAACTTCCTGATTAAAAGCTGTACAAATGTATACAACTGCATGCAATTGACAACGACAGGCAGCTACCGAAAATCAGCATTATTGTTGCCATGGATATGCTTGTTGCAGCATGGGACTAAGTTTCGCCAAGCACAATCCAAAACTTCTTCAAAGCAGCTGGGATCTCACATCAGTTCCAAGAAAGCGCTGTTGCTGACTTTGGTTGAAGAAATTGGCAACTTAAGGTAAAGAGCCCCTAAACTTGCTCCGGATCGGAGAATGTAACAGCTGACAATGTCATTGAATGTGACAATGATACCGCTACTTTTGAGACTGAACCTCAGACTGACGATGACAAATTGGCGGAGTTGAAGCACTCTACATCAGCAGATATTGACGGTGAAGAAGAAGAAATGGAGGATAATAATGAGTTTGTATACGAACCTCCAAAGCCACCATCAAATGTGAACTACGCCATACAATTGGGGTGCTCAATACATTCAGCTTTTTTCGCTGACGAGGCGTACATCGATAATCTGCACTGAAGTACCTGAGCCATTTCCAACATTATAGACAAAAGTTTCTCAGCTGCAAAAAAGAAACAGGTTATCACACGTTTTATTAAAACGCTGTATACAGTCTGCGCAGAACTACAGCCTGTACTATACAATTTGTATCAAACTACATAATTTAATACGTTTTGTTTGTAAATAAAGATCTACCAACGACAAAAACGATGTATTTCTATAAAAATGAGCATAATTCCCCTCGATGAAACAATACCTGGCAATTTAGCGTCATTCGATGCCACCTTCGATTTCTCGAACTCCCCATTTTTCGAGCCAATTTTCCTTTCCCTTGGAGGTTCGAGAAATCGGGATTCTACTGTACTTCTCTTCACCTGAACCCCCGATTCACAGGCACTCGCACATCTGCACTAGTGGGCCTAGTTCTTTTGTGGATGACTCCTGTTTAGATTTAGGTTTTGGTTTAGATCATTTTAAAGGTTTTAAAAATCGATCTGACTGCAATTTTAAGGACTGGATTTTTCGAACACGACTTGCCATACATTATTCCTTCATGGTCATCTTAAAACGGTGAAATAAATTTGTACCTAAAATAAGTTCACAGAGCGAAAGTCGTCATCAGAGTCAATGATTTGACACTTGACTCTGATGACGACCCCTGCTCAGGTTGTCGCAACGTCAGTCAATGTTGCGACAAACAGGACTGTACTCACCTAGACAACCATACTTCACCGACTTACGATGTAATATTTACAAAAAGTGCTTTTCATTCTATTACTTAAATTAAAGTAGAGGGAAATATGTTGGACATATTTTACGCTAAAACTGTGCAACTTGTTTCGTGTTTATTTGGTATAGGTATTAAGCTGGAGTCAGTTAAAGCGGATCCGTGGCTGAGTCAAAACTTCCGTCAGCTTGTATACAAGGTCCCAGAAGTGAAGGTGAGAGTAGGAGAGCCGACATCGAAGTTACCAAAGGTTCTTCCTTTCAACTACGATCGTGCCTACAAGCTCGATGCTGTCGAAGATTGATTGACTGCGACAAAACCGAAACTAGGATTTGAGTTCTATGGAAAACACTACTTCTTATTTCGGAAATGGTCGAGCTTGGCAGCAAAAATATTTCCGGTCTGCAGATGGATTTGACTGTCTTTGTCGTCCATGCATACGAATCTAGCCTATTGATCAACGAAGAGAACACTAAATTGGTTACGCAAAGATCTTCAGAGCTTTTCTACAGGCAACGGGTATGAGCAGATTTACTCTACGATGTAACTGCGGTCTTGGGGAAAAGACCCATGTATTCGTATTTTGTAGGATTTTGCGGAAGGTAGACAAAGCGTTTTTTTTTCCGAACGGAATTACGGAATCAAAGCCATTCCTCGATCATTCAATCTTTTGCTACTAACCCCTTGCCCCACCCCATCCTCCCCAAGGCAAAAGTCCCGGTACAGGGAAAGTAAGACTTCTAAAGTGAAACAGGCATCCTCCGCTATAAGCTCATGACTATTCTTTTTCTCGGAGTATTTGCTACAAGGTTTCAAAATGAGAAGAATGCAGGCGTTGCTGCCATGAAGTAAGAGCCCGAAAAACGCAATTCGCAATTCTTCATTACACGTGAGGTTGTTGTTTTAGAAGAGAAGGTACAGTTAGTTTGGAAGATCTTTTTGTGATTGACCTACCTAGATCTGCTGAACAAAGGTATCCGAGAAAAATGCTAACAACAAGAAACAAAGAAAAGAAAAAAAAGGGGGGGGGGAGTTCGTTTCGTTGAGTAGAAATTATTCTGACTGTGTGACAACTGACAAGCGCATGCATGTACACGTACGATTAAGAGTATTTTAACGCTGGTATCATCATTCATCATTCAATCTATTTAAACACGGTACAATTCATCAGGAATACATTCAATAAAAGCAGAAGTGAAGTTAGACCGCAAGGAGTCCCCTTCATTGCCTCCGATCGGATCCGTAAGCTGAACGTTAATTTTTTGCGAATTAACCTGTGATAAAGTTAACGGGAAGGGATTGTGAAAGGAGGGACCTTCGCTGCTCTCGAAGATGCTTCTGGCTCATGATTTAACAGCTCAATTCGCCGTTTTGGTGCATCGTTTATGCGCAAAAACGTCAGTTTTTCTTTAATAGATGGGAAGTCATCGCAGTTTTTCAACACAACGGAGAGCTGCACCGATCGGATACCGTTCAAGGCTGAATTTTTGTCAGGCTTTCCTTTCACTTATGCTTAAGTTTTGTTTACAGCTACGATGGCCGATGATCGCAGTTCGCATATACGAATTTTCATGTTTTCTGTTTTATAAACGTTTTTCTTCAAGCATTAAATGTTAGAAGCCAAGTAAAGGGAGTTAAGATCCTGGCTGAAAGGTTGTGCACTAGCCTTATTACCCGAAATTTCAACATAGCATTGCGTGCCCAGCACATTCTTCGTTTCATGTCTGAAACTTTGTAAACACAGTGACCATGATAAAGACATTAACGGATCCTAGTCAGGCACACCTTTGTTATTGTTTTGATCTGAAATTTGCGATCAAATTACTCGTCGAACGTGACAAAACGTCAACAGTTCAACTGGTAAAAATATAAATTGTAGCCTGAAGCTGAAATCTCTCGCTTGTTTTTGATTATAGTGCCAGTAAAAGGGCTTTCGATTATTTTCAGCGCATTTTGGCTGCTGTCCGAAAACCTAGAACTCAAAGAATGTTTGTGTTCGTAAGCCGGCCAGCCTCCCAGTCCGCCAACCCAAAAGCAAACTATATTCAGCGAGCGCTCGCGGAATATGATTTACAAGCAAATCTAGAATCATAAAGGTTTGGAATCTTGTTTAATTGGGTATTCTTGACTTTCCCATCACCACAAAACACAAAAGGCGAATGCACGGAGGGCAGAAATGTTTCCGAAACTCACTCGATCACGCCGCTCTGACCACCGCTCCGAACCGCATTTAGTTTTAATTAGCGCTAGATAAAGCGAGAACATTTCACATTCCTTTCAAATAGAAGAAACTCTTTTGTTAATAGCTTTTATTTTCTTTCTTATCATCGCACAGGATGGATATTCATTTCAATTTTCAAAATACATGAATTGCCATGAAAACAAAACGTACTGCAGCTAGCTAAGGTGTCGACTGCGGCTAACAGATCTGATTTACAAAGATTCTGTTCGCAAAGCATTCTTTGTCCTCCTTTTCTGCAATTCCAGGGATTAGTTTATGGAAAAAATCGAAGTGCTGTTCTTAGGCATCGAAGGCTTTGAAGCTGTCGCTTGAGCGTCGCTACCGGCACTGCAGAGCGAGTCCCGCCGTCACATTTAGAAGACCAAAACATTTCAGCGCGTGAAGAACGCGAACGAGTCCTGGCGTTGTTTCGCACATTTCACGAGAAAAATAGCAAACAACACCAAAATAACCAGCCAGATGTAACTGCTGTTAATTTTTTAAGGCCAAAAAAGTGAATGAAGGCCCAAACTGGCCGTATTGGCGCGGATGTAGCCGGATTTCAAGTCACTGTGAAAAAAATCCTGATTTTAGATGGCATAGAAAATGGCGGATTTCTCACTCGATGCGTGCAAAGCACTGTGGGTGACTAGGATCCTTTAACAAAGAACACTGAAAAAATTGGCGGAAAGAGATTGGTCGTCAAATTTTGAATCCTTCGCAAGGGATGTCTAGTAGGACACTTTGTGTGTTATTATATAGCCTGTCACAAGAGTTAGAACCGGTTAGAACCGGTTCGAGTGGACGGTTCGTAGAAAAAGGCGAAACATGTGCAGTTGTTGTTGAATCTTTTCTTGTCTTTTGAGGTCAAATTCCCCACTACAAATTGGTGGAAAATCCGGTATCCAAGCTGAACACCATGCCTGCCACAGTAGAAGAGCTACAAAGACTAATTGCTGGACTTAGCGAAGTTGTTAAGGGCTTAGCCACAAATCTAAACATAGTCGCGACTCAAGTTGGCGCCATTACCGCTGCGTCACATGGTCAACAATCGAGCGAAGCCGACCCTGTTGTTACTCAGAATGCAAATTTGCGCCTTCCAACACTCCAGTTGCCCACTTTTCGACGGGATACTACGGTTCAAGACGACATTTCTTACTTTCTGGAAAGATTTCAGGAACAAACAGCTCATTTAACGGTTCCTGTTCGACAAGCGCTCTTTGAACAACAATGCGTTGGTGAGTGGCCTCGATCTGTGCTGTCGTTTTGTCGCTCGACCGAAGGATTCACCACCCAAACACCATCTCAACAATTCGACATGTATGTCAAAGCCCTCCGAGCGGAATTTGAAGAGCCCAAAGGTTCCAAATGTCGCCACCTTGCTTCCGAGTTAAGTACAATGGTGCAAGATCCTTCGGAGTCAATTGATCAATTTGCCTTCAAGGACAAGAATGGTTTACAAAAACTGGATGAATTGGGGCAAAATCTAAGTAAAGCCTGTCCCTGCCACTTACGTTACCTCGCAATTCATTTCAAAGTTGCAGCCACACATTGCTCATCACATCGTTCTGCAGGCGGATCAGATTGCTCGTCTCGATAAAGCCATTAAAGCTGCTAAGACTCCTGTATCTCAGTCGTTAACTTCAACCTCACCTGGGTCAACCTCCACCTCCACTCTTGCAGATTGGAAACCTCCGCGTCCAGCCTACTCGATTTAATTCAACTCGTGGATCTCATCAACAGCAACAAAACTCCTGTTGGATATGTAGTGACACAAACCACATCTCACGTTATTGCACAAAGCGTACGAAGCGACCTACCAAGAAAACTCCTTAAGTCTGTCGCAATTTTAACAAGTTCATCTAAGCTCACTGTGAGCAAGCCAATAACAAATGTTCTGCGGGAATATTGCACAAATGTGCTAACTGCAACAAATGGGGATGTAAAGCAGTTCGTCACAAAGAGACACCCCTTCAAGATCTGTACAAGCTGGCATTCAGTTTAAGCCTTCAAAGCGCATCTTCTTTGCCAAGGAAATCCAAGTCTTAGGACACACCATCACTGAATATCGGCGAAACCTACCTCAAAGGGCATCGAAGCTATTTCCAAGATGGAACCACCGTCTAATGTCACTGGTCTTTAGAGATTCTTGGGTCTCTGCAACTTCTTTCGTGACTATATGCCAAACATGCCCTCTCGAACCCAGCAACTCCGTCAGCTCTTAAAGAAGGACATTCCATTTAAATGGACACTGCATCACACTAAGGAATTTGAGGACCTAAAACGTGCAGTTACTAGCTCAGATGTAATGTTGTATCATCCTGACTGGAATTCTCCATTTGAACTCCACGTGGACGCCAGCAAATTAGGATGTGGTGCCATGCTTGCACAAAGGAAAGCTGACAAGCTCCGACCTGCCAGATTTGCATCAAGAGCCTTTAGTCCTGCCGAATCCCGATGGCACACCTTACAACAAGAACTCTTTGCTGTGAAGTGGGGCTTAGAACATTTTATAATAATAATAATAATAATAATAATAATAATAATAATAATACAATTCTTTATACAGATGGCCTATATCACACAAGGTGGTTTTCAATAGGGCACTGTGAAAATATAACAAGATAAAATTAACTAAATACTAAAATGCTAATTTAAATATTAGAAAATTAAGAGGGATTAAACACCTAAGTTCTACTTAAAAGTAGAAGAAAATGGAAAGCTGTTTTAAATTTTAAACCTATTATGTAACGATATTCTAAAAGCATTATAAGATAGGTTTCTCATCTCCATAGGCAGGGCATTCCAGTCAAGTAAGGCACTATTTAGGGATCTAAGCAGTCACCAGTCCCCGCCCTGACCTTCTAGGTCGACGTATCAAAGTTGTCACTGACCATGCAAACTTGAAGTGGCTGACTTCTTTGGCCCCTCAGCAAGCCAAACCGGCTCGTTGGTGTATGTCTATGGCAGAGGTTGATTTCTTCGTTGAGCACCGTCCTGGTGTAACAAACATTGTCCCAGATGCCTTAAGTCGCCAGCCAATGTCAGATTTACCTGTTGCTGAAGAATCTTATGCTCCGGAAAACGGTGTCATCTCCTTCCTCTTAATTGCAATGTCTGTGGATGTTCCGCATCATACGCCCACTCTAGTATCTGAAACACTCAACGGAACTTTGGCTTATTTACGCCCTGTCTGCCTGTTGACTCACACTCAGGTTCACCCTCCAGCATCAATGCCTGTTGAACCTGAGAACTTCGAGGAAGCTGCTGCTGAGACCAGTTCAAATGAATACTTACAAGTTCTAGTGGGGCTTAACTTTCGTCGCACTGAGTTTGCAACAACAGGATTACTGGTGCAGCCTTGCTTTCAAGTTCTTGGCTTTCAGTGGTGAGAAATCAAAATTGCCAGGTGTGCCACAAAAACATCTACATTAGGCTCAGCATTTCTCAAAGCGTGCAGCCATTATCGATGGAATCCTTATGTACCATGACGAATTCATGGATGATCCAAATCACTATCGCTATGTCGTCCCAGATGATATCCAGTTACGTCGACATCTGTTACGAGCTTATCATGACTCTCCTCTTGCTATGCATACAGGCAGAGAAGCCACTTACCAATCTTTGGCAAAGGGCTTTTACTGGAGAAGTATGTCAAAACATGTCCGAAACTGGGTGCGCAGATGTCCTGAGTGCATTCGCTTTAACACCAGTGATCAGCACCTTGGTCCCATGCAAGTCAGACATCCGTTTCACATCCTGGGTATCGATTATGTTGGCGAACTTCCCATCACTCCTAATGGAAACAAGTGGATCTTAACAGCAGTTTGCCCTTACTCAAACTTTCCACGTGTAATACCTATGGCTGAGAAGCATGACAGTACAGCGGCCCGTGCCTTGTATGACCACGTGTTTTCGGAATTCGGTTTTCCTGCCGTACTTCAAAGTGATCAAGGTAGTGAGTGGATAAATGCCGTGCTTCAAGAACTCACAAAGTTACTATCCATAGAACATGTTTTCACTGAAAGAGTTTCCACTGAAAGAGTGCATAGATGGCTAAATTCTGCACTAGGCATTTATTGTGAAACGAATCAACATTTGTGGGAAGAATTCTTACAACCTGCAACTTACGCTCACAACACCTCCCCAATACCTAGAACAGACCACGTCACTCCTTTCTTCCTGATGTTTGGAAGACATGCACCTTCTCCTGAAGTACTTTCCTATGATTTGCCTCCTGCACCTCTCTCCCAGTCTTCCTATGCCAAAGAGCTCATTAAAAGATCCATTGAAGCAAGGAAAAACTGACAGAATCAAAGCTTACCTTAAGAGAAGCCAACGTGAGTATTATGACATGAACTCTAGAGATCTTCACATACCTGAAGGTAAACGAGTTTTTGTTGGACTTCCTCCGCCAAGATCAACTCCAAAAGGAGCAGCTACCCGCTTCCTAAGGAAATATGATGGTCATTTTCCAGTTGTTGGTCACATTCGTGGTCGCCAAGATCTGCTACGATTACGTCATATGACCACTGGCAAAGAACTCAAAGCAGTTAACATTGAAAAAATTGTTGTAGTTCCTGATGGTGACCCACATGCTGACATTCGTCCTGATGATGACGCAGAGTAACTCACGGACAATACTCCATCATCAGTACAAGGATCATAATAGCATAAGTCCCGAATTAGCTAAGGTGGCTTTTGCTTTCGGACAGTATCTTTGCACCTTACCAAAACCTCAGTGCTATGCTTCTGAGGCTTGTTAAGTTGTTTATCAGACCTTTCCAGATGCTAGAGACATTCTTAGCCGCTATGGTAAACTCAAACGACTTGTTGTAAAATGCCACTGTTTAACCTGACCGGTGGACTGCATGAGGGTACATACCTCCTCACCTTGGACATGGTGCTTTTCTAGGAACTTAACAAGTAACACTCCCAAGTAGGGGTGGAATCATAAGCTAGCAGTGCTTTCCTTGATGTATTAGACTTTCTGTTTTGTTGACTTTCTAAGTGTTCTAAACCCAAGAAGGGGTGGACTGTAGTGGGACACTTTGTGTGTTATTATATAGCGTGTCAGAAGAGTCAGAACCGGTTCGAGTGGACGGTTCGGTCTCTCTCATCGAAACGTCGATGCTGAATACCAGAAGACTGACTTTGTTGTAGTGGATTACATGACAAGTCACCTTCTACACGAGCATTCTAAAACACCTGACGCTAGACTGTCCTCTTGAAGGAAAACAATCGGCCAAGTTGCCAACAACTGGACAACAAGAGAGAAGAAACTTGGCAGAATTTTATAGTTCTAGAGTTAGATGAAATTATTATGCTTTAAACTCGTCTCGGAAAGGAACAGCTTTCTTATGAAGATAAAGAGGTGGTAATGTCTGCTACTTAAATTGGCATGATACCTGGTCGCAGCTCTGGTTCGGTTTCCTCTGGCCTTCTTCTAGCAGGTTCTGTAGCCCATGATGGCAAAGGTGCTACGTGTGTTGAAGGAAGTTCCCGTTACGGCTGATACTCTGATACTACTTTAGTTGAGTCTAAGAAGTGCGTTAGTGCCTCCTCGTGAACTTCTCTGTACGTCATAAGAAGATTAAGCTTTTTCTTCCATCCAGAAATTCTACGCTGACATGCGAGGATACCTTCCTCTCTGCCCACCATGAAATAAGCTCCTTCTCTTACTCGTCTACGTTCTTGTAGTTTTCATCTCCGCCGATAGCGGTGGGGAAAATATTAATTGCAAAGAAAATTAAGGCAGTGTCAAAGATCATCTTTGTAATCCTGAGCTACTGGGGCAGAAAGAGTACTGACGAGGCATTTGCAAGGTCCTTTTTCTTTTAAGGCCCAAACACACTAAGCAACATGTAATATGCAACATATCGCGCGAATGGGGAATTCTTGAGCTACTTTTAAGTTTTTAGTAAAAGGAAACAGTCGAAACAGTCAATGCAAAATATCGGATACTTTCAAGGCGTGAGGCTCACAACGAATGAATCGTCGCGCGCGAGCTTCACATGCCAGTGTAGGGCGCGTGAGGCTAGAGCGTCTCTCCTCAGTTTCACTCAGTCGTATGCACACACCCTCCTGGCTTTCTGTTCTAAAAAGCAGGAGGGTCAAGACCCGCTAAAGTACGGACTGTTTTTCACTCTATGTCCGGTCAGTTAGCATAAATTAACGTTCAGCTCTTATGTCTGATCTAGGATAACGAGGAAAGCTTCTTACCTTTTTTAATTTCACGTCCATGAGTATTCCACGTACAATTTTCTTTATCATGTCCGCGTCAGTTGCCACACAATTTAACCCTATTCAGACCGGGGGTACCGATTGTGCCCGCACTGACTTTGGACGTTTATCACGTTTTTCATAAGCAGGGTAAACCCACCAAACTTGGTGACTTTTCCTAAAATTTAACTGGCAACAATTTGGCATAGCAAATGCTTGACCATCAAGTTTGATGTTACCATGGCAACCACTTTTTGACAAGCTGTTTTTCAAAATTTTAAATTTTCACCTTTTCATTGAAAACTTGTGACTTTTCTGAAGTACTTTTACCTTTTTAGATCATTTTTGTATTCTTTTATTGATTTATGTTATTTCTGGTCAATTTTGGCAATTTTCCAAGGTTCTGGAAAATCAAGAAATCCAAGATGGCGGATCCAAGAGGGCCGCCGTTTTAGAACATGACGTAATTGTTACGTCATTTGACGTCATCATCTTATGTCGTGGACCTCAAAGGAAACATTTTTGGACGTACTATCTGCCCTCTAAGTTTCGTTGTCATAGCTTCAATATTCTTGGAGTTAAGAGATGGGGCCAAATCAGCCCTCGCCCCCGGTTTTAAGAGACCAAAAAAGACCGGTCTGAATACCACCCCACGATATAGAATTTGCATTTTTGGTTTCCATGGTTTCTGATTTTCTCTCGGATGCTTTCCTGAGCAGGTCGAGATATGTGAAGAAAACAAAAGAGAGTTGCTAGACGCTCGACAGTCCTTCTGTTCAAATATTACGACTTATTAATCAAAAGGAAATTCAAGAATTGCGTTTCCATCTCTTCGTTTATGAAAACAAAGCTTGTATACCCCTGATCTTAAGGACGTTCGCGCTAATTGTTTCTGCACATCCTTACTGCGCACGCAATTCACGTTGCCACGTCATGCCACGTTATGCACTGAGCGCGCGCGCTGTTGAAGAAACGCAGAGATATATATAGCGCTTGTGGGAATTTTAATATCTATTCACAGATGTAACTCTCTTAAATTTTGGCGGACCCCAGATTTTCTTTTGAAAGGTCTTTTTCTTTATCGATTAACTACGTTTTGCGAAAAACGGAAGAAAATCTGTGTTGTGGAAGTTTGATTTTTTTTTTCAACTCTTCTGCTCACGCATCATCGAATTCCGCTATTATTTAGCTGCACAGTGTTGGCAAAAGCCCATTTCAAAGGTTGAGTTTAACTGAAAGGATGACACCAGTTCAAATTATTTACTTGACAGACCCACTTAAATGAAATTTAACTGAGAAAGTGGGTCTTCGGTCAAGCATATTTTATATTTTTCAACTAACAACCACTGAGGCCATGTCGAGTTATGAGGGTCGATTTGTCAAGATTGGAATCGTTTTCCACGCGCTTTATTTCGAAAACGAAGTCGGTGACCCCCCAAGTTTTTTGCATTTCTGACGTAGGTAATTCATTTTCTGGCCGTAGCAAAAGTATGAAAAAAACTGTGTTGTAGAAGATTTTCGCGTGAACTTCCTTAAAAGGTTATTCCAAGAAATATATCGAATCGTCATGCGCTCATACTTACAGCCAATAACTGCTACCTGTGTACACTGAATGTAATCTATTCTCTAATTATTCGACTTTTTACGGTATACGATACACACCTAGTGAATATTATTGTCTGTATGGCGTGATATTTATCAACTACGACTCGTGAAAAAATTACTTTCATGCTGTAAATGTCCTGTACCCTCAGGCAGCTCAGTTCCGTTCGTGATTTAGACCTGATCACTTTAAGTCTTACTAGCCGCCCGAAGGGCCAACGTCGTATGACTTTCACTTTCTCTTATATTTCCGGCATGTAAATTTTGGTCAACAGATTTTCCACTGATACCGTTCCAAAAGAACTCCAGCTATACTCCATCAAAATATCATTACATCGATCCACTGCCTAGGACCAACATAAAGTAGGCGGTGCCTCTTAGCAAAGCTCTGTAGATACCATCTCCGCGTAACCAATGCCAGCGTTATCTGCGTTGACTGGTAGGCAAGATTCGTGTGCATGGGCGACAAAGACGGCTAAATTCGTCTGCAAACTGGGAATTTTCTGGCTGTCCCACTCAGACGTTTCCCAAAGCGAGAAGTAGTGTTTTTCAACGGAGAATTGAAATCCTAGGTTTGGTTTTGTTCCCTTCAACCACAGTAATCTTCGACAGCAGGAAAAGACGAATATGAAAAGATAAATAGCTCGTTGCTTTGACATCGTTTCCAGGGGCGGATTTAGGGGGGGGGGTCGAGGGGGCCGCCCCCACCTCCTTTTGTCCGGGGATTTTATTTTCTTTTGTAAAAACCTCTGTCGGATAGAACTTTGTGCTTTAATGATCAATGCTCCCAGAATGCATGCAGTAAATATCCGTCTCAGAGAAAGTAGATTTGTCAATTTTTCAGGGAGAAAATGTTATCGCCTTTGGCGGGAGGTTGTGCTCTCGCCGCAATTGCTACGGCCCCTGTTAGCATCATAAAGTGTTAATTACGTCTTTAACCACAACCACACCTGCGTTGTGGTAAATATTTTAGCATTACCTGTTTAATATGGAATCCAGGCATTTGCTAAATTTCAGCGTCCAGAATGCCCTAGATTGCATCTCAGAGAGCTTCAATTTCAAAAATTTTCTCGGGGGCACCAGGGGGGTGACTTCCTAGAAAGTCGCGCCGTTGGCGCTCCGGATGGGCTCTATCGCACCCATATTGCCACTAAACTATATCCCTCGGCCCCCTCTATGACAAAATCCTCCATCCGCCCCTGGTTTCTGTTGTTTTGATAATAGGCCATTTTCGAGTTGTCTTGTGCCTCTTTTTCAAAGCGAGGCCTGGTGCACATTCTTTCATATGAACATAAGTTTTATTTGCATGTGAATGAAACTCATTTACATATGAAAGGCTGTACTCGGAAATGGCCCATTCTTTTCACAGCCACCTCTAGCTTAACAATTGGGAGAACTGCAATTTCGACACGCCTTGTGTCTTCGTAGAATCGATTGAGAAGCAATTCCGCGATCCACTGCAATGCGCAATGTTTATCATCCTGAGAATAACAATTATCGAAAGTCACGCAACACCATAGCGATCATATCCCCAGCTTTTTGCTAAAAGCTGTCGTAAGCGACCAACCTCTAGTGTTTCATCACGTGGTCACTTACGACAGTTTTCTCCCTTAAGCCCAGGGGCGTTCTCAGACATTTTTTGGCAGTACGCACAAAGTCAGGCTGATTCTTAGCCGAAGGGAGACGAACAAAGTTACATATGATAACAGTCAGAGATACATTTGTTATTTTAATGGTATTCTCCTTCTCGCATATTAACTAAGGCTAAAACTTATTGCGTTTACCCGAGCAGTGTTTGGATTTCCTGTTACACTATTGCACGCACTTATGTCGGTTTTACATGAACTACACTATCAAACGTTAAGGGCTTAAGTGGTACTACTCCACATTGGACTATGAAATCATGTATAATCTTGTTATGTCTGGTTTTGGATGTGGCAGTAGCAGTAGCAGTGGGAGTAGCAGTAGTAGTAGTAGCAGTAGTAGTAGTAGCAGTAGTAGTAGTAGTAGCAGTAGCAGTAGCAGCAGCAGTAGCAGTAGCAGTAGCAGTAGCACTAGCAGTAGTAGTAGTAGCAGTAGTAGCAGCAGCAGCAGCAGCAGTAGTAGTAGTAGTGGTAGTAGTAGTAGTAGTAGTAGTAGTAGTAGTAGTAGTAGTAGTAGTAGTAGTAGTAGTAGTAGTGGTAGTAGTGGTAGTAGTAGTAGTAGTAGTAGTAGCGGTCGTAGTGGTAGCGGTCGTAGTGGTAGCGGTAGCGATAGTGGTAGTGGTAGTGAATGAACTAAATAAAAAGGTCTACTGCACTGCTAATGAACTTTATTCGTTTTTTCTCAAGATGGGGTCCTTTTGAGTTGCAGATCACGAGTTTTCGACTGCTTTACCGCTAGTCTTCAACGGGAGATGACGCTATGAGGCGTGTCACTTTTTTCGTTGGTTCCCTGTTGTTGATGCATTTCGATTCTCATTGTTGTTCCGACTAGTATAGGTGTTGTTCCCTTATAGGTCTACTTTGTTATTGATTGCCTGTTGTGCTTCTTGATTGTAGGCATCCATGCTAGCTTCAGCAATTTCGATTCCACTGCCCCCATATCAGATACTCAGTTAAGATCAAATCTTATGTGGATGGCCTCTTTGACCCTACGAGTTTACCACTAAGGATCTCGAACTTAATTTCGTTCCAAATACAAAGGTGCGCTTGAGTACGAGCAACCCGTATGTCTTTGTCGTAATTTTTTTTCATTTTTTTCCTCTTCGTTTCTCCTAAATACACTTTGCTGCACTCACGTGGGTCTTACAGACGACACCTTAATTGCGTTCGACAAAAGAGAACGTAACCTAATCTTCCAATGGTCTCAATAACGCAGGCGTAACAAACTTTGTCGTGTTTGTGTCGCGCTTTGCCTCGTTTTCATGCTAATAGAAGCTCGGTCCCAGACTACTGAGCTATCCAAAGAAATGGGAGATTTTGAAGTCATTTTTCTAGAAAGTGCTCTCCTCTACCTCCCCTGTAAGAAGTATACATCGTTATCTTGCCAATGTGTTACAAGCCGTGCAACTTCTGCTACTTAAACAACGTATTACTTTATTCACTGATTCTGTTTGCCTAGCACCTTTTTTGTATACTGCGTAGTTTGCTTTTTTCACTTTGCTTTTTTTCTCACATAATGTAGCTTTTGTGATCCTTTTTTTAGCAGCTTGTAATTGTTGTTTTCTTTTATTTTGCTATTTGTTACTGTTTTTTTTTGTACACTTTCTGTGTACCTTAATAAAGCATTATTAAAAAAGACTACGGAGCTCGTTCCCAGAGGCACGCAAGTTGTGCCAAGAGATCTTCATGTGAAAGATAAAGATAAAGGTGTAAAAGATAAAGGGAGATAAAGGGAGTGTTCTGGAGTTAGGGACAAAACGACAGCGATAGCTTGATCTTCCATTAAATCTCATCACAATTCAAACTCTATGAAAACGCAGGAGAGTCGCCGAGATCACGTGAGAGATTCGGGCCAAACGAGAGCGAGAGTCGATGATTTTTTTCAGAGTTAGATTTATGCGCGCGTACTGCCTTCTGCTTGCGCGATTTTTGAATTTCTCGTCTTTTATTTGCATATGACAGTAACGAAATAAAATAGTTGTTCCTGAAAGCAGCGTTGCCGAAACTTTGGTTGGTATGCTGCAAAGGGCGTCTTTGAAATTATCTTGATTAACGGGTTATTAACGAAATTGTCATCACTATGGGTCAAGAGGGGAGAGTACACCACTTAATCAAAGCAATTGCGTCCATGATCACTACTAGTATAGGGTAAAACTGAAGTGGCTTTAAATTTCCTGCGAGGAGTCTTTCTTGGCTGTTGGTTTTTTTCTCTTCGTATCTTTAGCAAAATGAAGTAGGATATGCATTAGAAAGAAGAACTAATGACAAGTGTGTTTTTTCTTCCGCTGGATATAACTGATGGTCTAGTTATGAGGTGGTAGGCTCCGTCGTAAAGACACTTGACTATACCGCGCTCTACTTACTGAAATGGTGTGAGTCTTAGGCTAAGTACTGATCGGTGTGAGTGGGTTTCCTATAGACACTTGTAGTAATGAAGCCGTCTGAGACCTTTGCGACTGAGGTGTCGAGAAAAGAGATGGTGTTGTCCCTCTCGATTTCCATTGTAAAATGAATGGTGGGCCGTTGATTCAGTAAGGTGTTGTAAAAAGCTGTCGACATTGTCATTTTCGTATGGCTTCCAAATCTTGGGATTTTAGGGTGCAGTCGCTATCCTCTGTTCCTCAATTCTTTCCTGGAGAGGTTAGCTATATCTGTGGAAACTAGGCTCCGACCATGGCTGCTACGTCGTGTTGTTCGTAAATTGATCCATCATATTGGAATTCAAGAGGCTGGCAATCTGTTCTGGTGTAAGTGTTGTGCCCATAGCAAGATCGGTATCATTTTCTAGTTTGTGAAGTGCGGCCTACAGGTACGGCATCTTCGATCGGCAGGTTATCTAAAAGGAAGGATTTCACTTCCAAAGATACCGTGATTTCGTTGTCCTGTATTTTCTCTTGGCTAATGGTGAACACGAAATTTGTGTTACATATAGCGACACGTTAATAATCGACTTCATCGCCTGATAAAGACTAGCAGTAAGGCAGTCGAAACGTCACAATCGGCGCCTCAAATTGACCGCATCATGAGACAAGCGAGTAACGTTCAATTCTTATTATACACACCACCATAAACAATGACCACATCTTTACTGAAGATGAAACTACTGCAGTCGTGCTACTGTCGAACTAGCTTGACATGGCAGCAGGAAGACGTTTTCAACAAGGCTGATTCAAACTTTTAATTGCTGCTCTACCCATCTTGATGAGGTGCAAGTGAGACAATTTTTTTCTCCACCTTAGGGACGTTCAAGCCATGAGACGCAGTACACTTTCGTGGATAACACGGCGCAACAGAGGGAGGAAGCAAGGCAATGGGAAGCGCGACGGCTGGAAAATGGACGGAGAATGAAAGAGGTTGAAGAAAAACCGCGCATAGCAAGGGAAAAGCGAGAAGAAGAAGAGAGAAGAGGGGCGGCGTATGAGCGACAGCTAGAGAAAGAAATAGCAGAGGAAGAAGCGAGGAGAAGGGCAGAGGAAGAGAAGCTCTTGCAGTTGGAGCACGACCTTTGTCTTCGCCGAGGTGAACTATTTAATTACAAATTTGGTGACAAGATCAGGCTTGATAGTTTCCGAGGTCTGCCAATTGATGATGTAACCGAGTTTAGGATCGGCGTGTTTGGACCAGCTGGATCGGGCAGAAGCGCTTTCATCAACACATGTGAACGCGTCTTGAGAGAAACAGATGAAGGAACCGCGCCCATAGGCAGCAGTGGCAGGGAAACCACCATTATTCTCCAGGACTACTTGCCAGAGATGTTCTTCCGCCTGGTGGATACCCGTGGTTTCTTTTCTTTTGCTGCTAACGAGTTGGCAGCATTTGAAAATATTTTGTCAGGGAAGTTGCAGTCGGGACAATTGATCTGTCTCTCAGAGGGTGCAGCCAAAGCCGCGCAAGTTGACCTATACCAGAACCCCCCCTTTGCAAACCGAATACACGGTGTCATCATTGTTGTCAGCGCAGCTAGCCCGCGTCTGAGAGAAGGAGTGTTGACCCACTGCTTGCAGCCATTCCGAGAAATTCTGCGCAAAGCTGGTAACATTTCTCTTGTATTCTGTGTGTTTGTATCGCAGCTTGTAGTCTCCTTCTTTTGCCTTCCAAATTACCTCCTGTGAGCCCAAAGAATGTCTACACCGGTTCCAATAAGCTGAATTTATAGGCCGATCTTTTAATTTCGGATATTTTTAACCTCCGTGTTATCATTAATTATCTAAACTTTGATTAAGGTTACCGTGTACGTTAAAAATGGTAAATTTACGATTTTTATTTTTTTTCCATAAAAATAAACGTTTCCTTGGAATCTTTTAATTCCGAAAAGAAATTTGAAAAAAGAGCAAATATTGGCCAAGAAAATGGGATGACCGTTTTCCACCGGAAGAGAAAGTTTATTTTTGATTGACAGCTAATTGATGCGAGTGCAGCCATTCAGAACGGTTTTCGCGGGAAAGATTGTTTATGGGAGAGCCCCCATATTTATTGTTTCCCGAAGCGTTCTATGTCCGTTTATGTTATATTTTTGTCGTTAGAGCCCGGTTTTCTAACTTATGACTTTGCTATGGAAACCCACAGGCCGCGGAAATGTCCGTGGGCTGACTCCAAAAAGCAAAAAAAGAGGAAAACTCAGAAGACAAGAAAAGCATGACAGAGGAAACACGTTGTAGCCTCGCTACATCAGACAAAGGTTCATATCATCGGGAATGGCCGTCAGAACCTTCCAATTACGAGGAAAGTATCGAAGCGAGCAGGCAAAATATCCTTAGAACGGAAGAAAGAGGGTTACTGAATGTTTGGACTGATTTTAATCGCAATAGTGACAGTGAATCGCCAGACGATTTAATACCAAATAATATTTTGCGAGCGCAAACTACGCGGAAACGTCAGTACAGCATCTGTTATTACTGCAATTCGATGGAATACATTGTAGTACCTCCGTTTGATCTCTCTGGGATAGTAGAGCAGCCCTGAACAAGTGACCTAACATGAATACAGTTTACAACACACAATCATTCAAGTAACCTGATAACTGTTACCGTTTACCAGCTCCCGCATAGCGTAAACAAAGAACCGACAATAAAGAGATAGTGAATTTAAATTCATCTCGTTTTACCCGTGTTCTCTTTTGATTTTCTTCAATGTTTTGGTTTTAATGCAAAATGAAAAATTTTATTATTTTAGATTTGTTAATACAGTGTACATGTAGCCCGTGGTATATAGCCAACGCTGGGAGACGACCTTTTGATCTCTTCGCAGGGAACCTCGCTTGCTGTCACAGCTCAATAGTTTCACTCATTTGTACATTGGCCTATCAGATCTCGATGAAACCGCTCTTTTGTTGTTACTTTATTACACTCTTTTGGAAAGATGCAAATATGTCTAAACAATATTGAAATCTTTTGGATACCAACAATTGCCTTTAAAAATTCCCTATTTGCCGGCGAGAAACGGAGAAAACAATTGTGTGTCGAACACGCGCTATGCGATTGCTTGATAAAGCAAGTAAAAATAGGCCCTTTGAGCATTGTTCAATTATAAACTTTGCTTAGCTTGACACTACAACAAGTACCCATTTAACCAATATAAGAAGTGCTGTTCAAAAGAGCTGCTGCAGTTTTACTTATTCAATCACAGCGCTCCACAGCGCTCAGTTTCACTTCGCTTCGCTTTTTTGCCCGCCTTGGCAGCTTCAGTTTAGGCCCAGCTGGTTGGCTTGAGGTTTTCGCTCTTTTGGTTCTCCCTATCACGATATAATATCAGTTAAACGACGTCCAACATTGAAAGAAATTCGACAAAATGGTAAGACAGTTGAATGTTAGGAACACTAGGATTTGCGTGGAGAGAATATTGCGCGAAACTTCCACGGGAGGTGACCGGAAGATAAAATAGCACCCACTGAGTGGTCTACTGTGGGCAAAGGTGTTTGGAGGCGGTGTTTGTTTGCGTAGCGAAGATTTTCTTTTGAGCGCTATTTCTCCACATTCATTTTTCGCTTGAAGGTGACACTTTAAAGAGTTCCAACTCAAAGGCGATTTGTTCGATTTTAATCAAATTTGGAGAGTCGCTAGCTTGACGCTTCTTCAACAAGAACGTGTCGGGGAATTCGATAATTCTATATATTTTTTCGTAAAGAACCATTTCTGTGCCGTTACTCCGTATGTTTTTCTTGCGATTTAGAAAATGTTTGAAAGCTTTTGAACGCGGCTGAATAAAGGAAAACCCCAACACGGTTTTTTAGCCCTTATGTGCCGGACTTTCACCAAGCAAAAAAAATTGCAAACTCTAAAATTCCCTTTGAGCTGGAGCTTTCAAAAGGCGATCCAGACCTTCATATTCAGACTTCGCGGAAAACTTAAAAATTCGTTTTCGTGAAAAGTTAGTGGCATATTCAAATAGCCAGTTTTATAAGCTTTAATTTGATATAGGGTTTGGGGTATCTGCGGCGAAACTGAGAAGCGCTACATGCGTAAGACTGAAGACACCTCTGAAGGTACACGGTAACCTTAAGCCTGCAAACGAAAAATACGATACATAGAAAAAACTCATATTTAGAAAAAGAACTAAAAATGAGGGGAGAATGTTAAAAATTGATGGATATTCCTTTTTTTTAAAACGATGAATTTAAACAGGAAGATCTGGTGTAAAAGGGACTTGGTTTGGCCACTGACAGCTTAGTTGTTAATCCACCTCGATAGAGTGCATATCTCTGATAACTGCACACGGGAGACGATATTGACATTGTCGTGTGTGACAAGAATCCCATTCACGTAAAGAGTACAGAATTCATATTCGGTTCTTACGTGTAGGTTTTCCTTCACCGCCAACAAAAATAGAACGAGAAGCTTACAAAACAGGTACCAATTTGCTTTCGAAGCTCATGTGCATGGTAATTACAAAGCACGTGCAGGAAAAAATTATATTTACACAAAGCTTACACCTAGACTAGCTGGCATCTTGTGTGAAAAACTGCTGACGATTCACTCATTTAGTGTTTCAAGCACACATTTGTTTGAGGATTGACGTTGGAATAAAAGTTTCATCAGATAGTAGATATAAACAGGTTGGATTATCTTTACTTAGCCTGGTTGTGGCTCATACGTCTCCTTAACCGGTCTAATCGTCTTCGTCCGCTAAATCCAAAATGTAACTGCGTCGTGAAATGAAGAAGGAGCTTGTCTTTTTTCACCGGAGCTTAGTCTTCTTTAAAAGGTTTCTATGGCTGAGTGGCAACCGTTGTCATCTAACCGTAAAAACATCTCCAAATACTGCAACTTAATGTTTGGAAAGTGATACTGAAACGAGCCTTTAGGGGATCCTCGAAAGATGCCGCAGAAAATACAGACAGCAACGTTGAACAATGTTGAATTGGTGGTGATGGTTTAAATTAAAATTCAAGGACGAATCTGGTAAATGGACGTCAATTCGATTCGCATCTCACATACACATACACCTAATTATACTTCATCCCATTTCAGGGCTTTTCAGAAGTACTTACAAGAATGGTAAATAAATAAATAAATAAATATAAATAACCTAAAATGGTAAATAAAAACTAGAGTCCAAATAACCTAATACGCGAATGATTATAAATACGAAATAGCCTAAACCTGCCTAAAATATAAAATTCTAATTATTAAGAAATTCGCTCAAAAGCTTTCTTCGCATTGCAAACTTGAAAATGTTAACATTTTTACAAATAATAAGTCTATCTCGACATACCAACATTTCTTGCTTTTCATTTTCTACAAAAAGGGATTACACCTATCACTGTTATCACATTCTGTGACCATTCAAGATGTGAAGAAGACTCCGAGGACATTCTTCTTAAAGCATCGGCAGCCACCGGAAGTGATCCCAAACACATGTTCTTCATGGAAAACTACACGGACGAACGCCACGAACGAGACCGTAAAACTGAGCGCGTGATATTCGATATTCTGCACTACGCGCTGTTGTCGGCTGAGAAAGCAGTAAAGATCATGAAACAAGAAATAAAGAGCAAAGAAGAAAAGGAAACAAAGCGGTTACTCGGAGGGGACTAGTGTCAGTGGACAGATAGCACCCGACTCTCCGAACGGTAAGCAACGTTATACACCCGGGGGTGGGGGCGGGAGAGATGATGCGATTGCTTGAGGGAACTAATGTCAAGTGGCCCCTGACTCTCCAAACGGTAAGCATTATGTTTTACACCCGGGGTCGGGGGGAAGATGATGCGCCTGCTTGAGGGATCTAGTGTCAGCGGACAGATAGCCCCTGACTCTCCAGACGGTAAGCAATGTGTTATACACCCGGGGTGGGGGGCAGTTGATGCCCCTGCTTGAGGGAACTAGTGTCAGCGGACAGGTGGCACCTGACTTTCCAAACGGTAAGCAATGTGTTATACACCTGGGGTGGGGGGGAGATGATGCGCCTGCTTGAGGGAACTAGTGTCAGCGGACAAGTGGCACCTGACTCTCAAGACGGTTAGCAATGTGTTATACACCCGGGGTTGGGGAGGGGGAAGATGATGCGCCTGCGGGAGATGATGTGTCAGCGGACAGGTGGCACCTGACTATCCAGACGGTTAACAATGTGTTATACACCCGAGGTGGGGGGGAGCTGATGCGGTTGCACGGAGGGGAGTAGTGTCAGCGGACAGGTGGCACCTGACTCTCAAGAAGGTTAGCAATGTGTCATACACCCGGGGTAGTGGTGGGAGATGATGCGCCTGGTAACATGGACGAATACGAATATGGCTCAGTTGGCTATTTTATTTATTTCCTGGCAAAGATGGCACTATAACAAGTCAACATTTTCTTTCCTAAGTGACCTTGCCTACCAAAAGACATTTCTACCAGAGTACTTCAGAGTAAAAATGCAATGGCTATCAAAATTCACAGAAAAGAAAAAGTTGAGGTATTCCACTCTAGTCTTCGCAAAGACACTCAAAGTTAAAAAAAACACAGGAAATCACCGTGGAAATCATACATCACCGTGGAAACAGCAAAACAAATTACTGGGCTATTGCTGGAAAGACAGCAGAGTACCTGTTGAACCTCTTCTAGGAAATAGCAGCAAATTCTGATAATCCAGAGAAGTATTGGCATGTTGATTGACATGTTGATTATGAATAACAATAATCGTTGTTAAAACAACGATTATTGTTGATTTCCATTTATAAAAAATCTGGAACTTACAGTGTACTTTAAATTTTTTTCTTAGATACCTCTGGCAATGGAAAACCAAAAAGAAAACAGTTATTTGAATTTCCATCTTTCAAGAAAAGTGTTGATCTCCGCTGCTTTCCTCTGTCCTATCAAAATGTTGGTCAGATCCAACCAGATAAAGATACTCTGTGTGACTTACCAACTTGTCGTTCACCATCTAAAACTGACATCAAAAGACCAGCATGCTTTCACACTCTTCATCAGAACTGCATTTCACCCACTGGCACATGTCCTATCTGTCAACTACTTTTGGAAAAGAGAGTTGATGAACTTAGTCGGACATTTAACAAAGGGTTATTAGAAAACCAAACAGAAACCTCTGATGCAAGTTCTGATGAGGAGGAGGACACTACTGATGTTCACAATCAATTCTCTATTGCTTCACTTCCTGACTCCAGCACTTACTTTACCTCCCATGAATGGCAAACTAAACTCAGTGACATCATCAATGCGTATCAGCCAGTTAAACAACCAGCTCACCGACCTTCTCACAATACTCAAACAAGTGCTGCACCAGCAGCTTCAGACAATGTCAGTAGACTGCTGCCATTCAAGCATTCCAATTTCCAACTCTGAACTTGAACATTCCACCAACAATCCACCACGCTATACAACATGACATTTTCCTCAACGACTGTCTCAATCTACAATTGAAGGACGAAATGGAAGCAATGGCTGCCCACTGACTGCACTTACCATAGCAAAACTTTTCTACACGTTTCCTCCAAATAATATTTATAGGTTATTTCACGGTTGGTGAGTGCGTACGATGTTTATTCACAAGTTGTGTAAAACAAACGAACGAGCGCAACGAGTAAGTTTGTTTTACACAACGAGTGAATAAAAATCGTACAAGCGAACTAACCGTGAAATAACTTATTTATTATATACATACCGAGATTCATAACCGAACAGAACTCAAACATAAACATATTTTCTTTCAAAGGAAAACAACGCGCGGTCAAGCCGCCTCACAGTTCAAGAGTTGCACTGAAATGGCTTCCTTGTAAATTACTTTACATCTAAATTATCAAGCAAAAATGCCGTTAAAAGGCAAAACTAGTTAGAATAAAATAAGACATCCTGAATATATGTCGAAATAGTTCTACGAATGTTCAAAATTTGAAATACAGAAGTGAAAACCCGAGACTTCATTTTTTGTTGCTTATCAGAACCTGCATGCTTGAATTGACAAACACTAGTCAGAATCCGAATCAAGAGGTTTTATTCTTTTATAACTTTTGCTAGGGTTTTCCTCTCGCACTGAAAGTGTGGGCGATTGATTTAAAGTGTTTATTGCCACACTAATATGTCCCCCGCTTATAACACCACCCGAAAAAAGAGAAAGGGGCTGCTGTGCTGCTTGCTTGCTTTGCTGAAAAAAAGTTGGACGAAATGTTGGATAAGTGAGTTCGTCAAACTCGTGCTTTCTTTTCTCCGGAATAGAAGAGCCAGACTGGGGAGCTATTTCTCCCGAACTCAGTCCAGTGAGAGTGTGAGACATGTTCAACTGTTGTTTCTGTGAGACGGTTGAGTAGCTAGTGATACTTTGAACGTTTTTGTGTCCTGACAGTTGCATAATAATCAGTTGGCGGCACGTCGTTGTTGACTAAAGTTTGAATCATAGTTTTTCTGCCGCTCTGGTTTTTGAAGTTTGGCCCGAGTCCGGCTTTCTGTGCCATTGTTTTCATTAAGGTATTAAGCTTATTTACACCGACTGGAGCTTTTTTGAACCAAGGTTTGCCGGAGCCAGATTTTACATTGTCTACTGCCAAGTAAAACGGTGCATCGTCGGTTTTCATTTCCGAGGGCTCGCTTTTCTGCGTAGGCTTTGCAGGCCTTTACTGGACATTTCTCGTTGTGTGGCACAGCAAACATTTTCGGTGCAATGGCTCTTACATTCCGAGGATCGTTTCCCGAACGAGTTTTGGTTTCTCTTTCATTGAATTCGAGGTACTCTTGCCCTGTGGAAGTTTGACAAAGTTTTACGTCTCCCCAACACATTTCTCTGTGCTCCTTGCAGCCTCGTAACCCAAAATGGATTGTGTTGTTGAACCACACCGTGTTTAAAAGCGCTTCTGCCGTGGAACTTCCCAAGAGATCCTTTTCATACAGAACTTGAATATCTTCCTCACTTAAAGCAGCAGAAGCGTTAGGCTTGTTGCCCTTGCTTTTCGGTTTAGATCCCTTTGCTTTGACTGAAGCGCTTTCCGAGTTTGCTCGAACTGGACGTCTTTCATAAGCTAGCGAAGAATGCCCTTAAGGAATTAGGCTCGTATTCCTCGTTGTCTTTTTTTTGCGAACCGTTATAAGAAACTCGCTGAGAAACTTGTTCAGCTCTTGAGGAGACAATTCGTCCATTTGTCTCGTCTCGCCTTTCAAAACAAGAAATTCGTGGAACAGAGCAACATCGTGTTTGGTCTTTTTCTTGGTGTTTTCATTTTCCTGTCCGTCTATGACTCTTCTACTGATGAATCTAGGCTCTGAAAACGGTTAGTCTGATTTGAAGCCATCTTTCTAAAGAAAAATGCGCCTAAGCTCTTAGAAATGTGCTATTTGTCAGTCAAGAGGAGCGGCGCGCGAGCGACACGGTTTTGTTCACTAGTGAGAATACCGATATAGCCAATCAAAGCGTCGATACGTCGTTTTTCACTAGTGAAAAAAATCGTATGACCAATCAGCTGGCTTCTCTAGCGCGAAGAGACTATTTTTGTCTCGATTCTTTTTGGTGCGTAAATCTCGGTATGTATATAATAAACACACTAAAAAAAGGTCACAAATCGAAAACAAAGCACTTGAAAATAAAATGTATATTCTTTGTTTTTGTTGTTGTATCAGCTCTGCCAGTGCTTGGATACCTCAGTGCACCTTTGTTGGCTGTGACCGATTCAACGTATTGTCTGCTGGTTGTCAATGCGAAGAAAGTCAAATTTGCCCAGCGTGATTTTGAAGACGAAGTTGATTATCTGAGGCTTCTTTAAACTACGAAATATCAAGAAATGTTTACCTACATGCCCTTGGCTACGTACGTATGTATGTATGTTTGTACCGTTGGTAAGTTGTGGGGACCAATGCATGTTTACACACCAACACTGTGAGTACCGTATGTACTTCTGGGGACATTCTTATGTCCCCATAACTTGACTGCCATAAAACAACTGGAAATGGACAGAAAACAAATTTGCACTCATAAAAAATGTCCCCACAGTGCTTACATGTGCAAGCTTACACAGCAGGTCCTCACAGTGTTTAAAAAAGTATGTAAGTTATTTTTCTTTTTTATACAATTTAAGCACTGGGTTAAATTCATGAGGACACTAACAAACAGTAATGGTCATTTGTTTAATAAAAAATCTGCAGATGTTGGTTTACATTCCAGTTTTAATCTCTACACTTACACACACGTCCCCACAAGTATTCATTTTTAAGTGACCTACTATTTTTTTTTTAATTTAGCCACATTTTCTTACATCTCTGCACTATCATTACTGCACTGTATTTTTCAAATTAAGTGATATTTTCTAAGTTGTTTTCAATATTAAATTTTGGGCCTTTGGCTCAGATATCTTCTTTTCTTGTGTGACGTAGATTGTACTGATTATTTGAGAAAAAAACACCCAGTTATTCTTTCCCTTTTGGAGAAAAATTCATAGATTTTTCCTGTTGAGATGCACCTCATTTATGTCGGATTTTGTTTACTGAAAATATGCCATTACAGGGTCATGTTAATAGTTAGGAACCTTGCAACTGATTTTAGTCAAATTTCATGGGTCTTGTAGTCTTTTTTTTTACTTTTGTTGGTGCATATTAAAGACAATCTAAGAGTCTTAATTACTTTGGCAAAGTTGAATAAACTGCCTTGGTTTAACATAGAGATAGTGTTAGTTTTGCCATCTTCAATTTACGATCCTAGCTAGAAGTGACTGCATGTTATAATCATTTAGTGATTCACAGTCTTCCAAAATTGTTATGATCTATTTAAACTTAAGAGGGGTCCTTAACTATACAGATCTAGAGCAGACACTTTGCTTTAATTTATTCTTTCACCACTCCTTTTTGTGTCCTCTTAGTATTATGTAATTTGTTTCGATTTTCTTCTTGTAATTAGCCACATTGTCCAATTATTATTTGTATTCCTTTCAGTGTTGTGTAATTTGAAATTAGCTACTTTGTTCAATTATATTAATTTATCACTTGTTGCTTATATATTTTCCTTCACAACTTGTAAACATCCCGAATGGAAACTGATGATAGATACGGTTGTATCCAAAACATGTATTTCAAACTCAAACGTGTGTGGATTTTTTTCAAATGTGTAGTATCTCTCATACTTTTAAGAAATTTTGGTAGTATTATAAAGGAAAGTAACTCAAAACCAGAGTGGTTTTACTTAACCTGTGATCATGAATTAGTAACTAAACTTTCAGATACTATTAGACATTAATTCCATTGCATTCTTTTGTTTAGTTTTAACTATAATACGCACTAATTGTTAGATGTTGTTTCACGGTTTAAATAAAATCACTCTTAACTAACTCATAAACAAAGTTGTGCAAAAAGCTTATAATATCTGTAAGAGGTCAAGTTTCCAATTATATGTTAGGTAGATATGTACCTTCCTTAGCAACAAATTGGTAGTTATAAAGACGGACCCCCTTAATCCTGTACACTATTGTCAATTGAAAATGGAGCAATGCTGAGCTACAATTACAGTGTACATGTATGTATAATTGTACCTAATAAGGCCTCAGCATGATCACTCTAACTGTATACCAAAAAAAAAAACTTTGAAAGGGCAACTTTGGTGACTCCAGCAATGTGCAGTTGATTTTCACTTTGTGTTTCAATATTTTCACCTTGGAGGTCATACTTAAACACAGAGTGAGCCAATATAACCGAGGCTTGTACAAACTCATGTCCAATCAGATCCTGGAATGAATGATAAAAAGAGATGTTTGCATTTAATAGGCAAGCAATTAATCATAAAAATCAGGGCTCCACCCCACCCCGCTCCCGGCGGGGTGGGGTGGACTCCCATCTGAAACAGACATGGATGCTTGTCGACTCGCTTAGGAGTGTAAATTTTGGATGTTAGGTCTCGCTTAGCTTGTTCCGAGCAAAACGCCAAAATTTTAAACCGTCAAAGTCTTGTTTAGGGTTGCACGTGAACAAATAGAGAGAAATAAATTATATCTTTAGTATTTTTTGTATCTTTTAGGGTACACAAAAAGCTTTAGCCACGCCCAGATTGGTCTCCTTAAGGGGTTGAATTCAAAATTTCCGACGAGCATCCCCGTCTGTTTCATATGGGAGTCACCCCCCGGGTCATAAATATGCAGCTCGATCTATACACATTGTGTAGCCCTTGGGAGGTTGTTATACATGTAGTTTCTTTTATGTGGCAGGACGGTTTTGGTGTATCACTGTAAATGTGATGACACTTTTCTTTCTTTCAAATTAAAAAAATCCCTGATTTTGTTTCCTTATTAGACTGAATGAGGGAAAAAATCCCAAATGATGCGTGACACTTTAAAATAGTAATATAAACCAAACAACTTAAAAAATGGCGTTGAAAGTGTCATTTTGTGTAGTTCAATCGTTTCGGGCATATCCCTTCTTCAGTATGAAACCGTTACAACCAGCTTTTCTTTATTAGTCTGGTCACTTTGATATAAATTTAGCAAATTTGAGACAAAAATAAAGAAAATAGCCACAAGACTTCCCCTTTATGAGGAACAATAAAACAATATTGTTATGTAATATCATTGATCTGTTTGTATATATATATATATATATATCTACCTGGATTTTTGAAAAGGTGGCTCCTGAAGATTTGCCCATTTTGGCCGGCACGACACCGAAACCGGATTTTTTGGACTCCCATGAGCCTAGAAACCACACGGGAGAGAAAAGAGAAGGGAGGGGAGAGAGGGGAGAAGAAAAAAGGACTGCTGGCACTCATGAATTTTATATTGCCTACTTTGGAGATAGTTTCTGAACGACGAAAAAGTGCTCGCGACACACCGCTCGGGCACCTCAACCGAGCGGTACCGTTTTCAAAAATCGGGGTATATATTGGCATGAAATGGGCTAAAATGGCCAAGAAATGCTGAAGAGGCCGCTCATCAGCCAGAATTCGGTCATTTTTTGCCATCTGACAACAATTGCTTGCGATAATTATTGGCATGAAATGGGCTAAAATGGCCAAGAAATGCTGAAGAGGCCGCTCATCAGCCAGAATTCGGTCATTTTTTGCCATCTGACAACAATTGCTTGCGATATCTACCTGGATTTTTGAAAAGGTGGCTCCTGAAGATTTGCCCATTTTGGCCGGAACGACACCGAAACCGGGTTTTTTGGACTCCCATGAGCCTCCTGGCATACGGTCCACGCGACTGAAATTGAAATTGACCAATCAGAGCTCAGTACGCGGGGCAAACTGAGTTTTCCTACGTCATAAGGAGGGAGGACCCCGGGAACGAGGTTGTCGCCTGTTCAGTCGGGCATCGTGTTTGTGTACCTTCGTTTACCAGCAATGTCAGCAATGCCAAGCACACCAGTGATTCTAGTTAGATTTACATTTATATATATGAATGCAGGCAAACAAGTGCTTATCTCAATGCAGTTGTAGTTTTGCGAAAGTCACTTGTCCCATTTTCTAGGTTTAATCATTAAAGAAATTCCGTAAATAAGCGATCTGATGTAAGCTTAAAAAATCACAGTTCAGTGCGTAGTCTTTTAAGATTTTTTCGTTAAAGTTCGTCTTTTGAGCAATTCTCATTTCCCAACTGGTTTACATTTTATCCCAAAATTAGATAGTGTGACTATTTTAGACTGGGTCGGTGTTGTTTTCTCAATCCAGTTTAGTATTCGTCACCGCACATTGGGTTGTTTTGTCTGATTGCGAATTTAATTATCCAACAAACTGAAGAGTCGCTCTGTCTTCAAGTTTATATGTCTTAGTGTAAAGCTTTATATGTTTTTTCAGTTGTGGAATATTTTATCAGCTCCCTGTATTGTTATATTTTTCAGCTTCCTCACTTGAAGTGAATGCCATTTCTGTCCTAATTTAGAGACTAAAATAAATTAGAATCGCCGATTCAGTGAGTTTAGTGTAGCATGCTTTTGGTGTTTGTTTTGTTTTTAACCTCTAAGCCATTTCAGCGTGTCTCTAGTTAGAGATCGAAATAAAAAAGTTATTCAAGTAACTATAAGTGAAACAGTTCTCGGTCTAAAGCTATTTTGTCCAAAAAGAGACACTTAAAGCTTCCGAAAAATAGTTTAGGGCGAAGAAGTTGTGCCATTTTCCCTCCATAATTGTGCTTGGAAGCTTCAGAAAAACTTTCTCGGGTGACTTTTCCCAGTAAACGGCCTGATGCCTGGGCGATATTGATTATTTTAGCAAAGTTGTTTAATGACAGAATGACAGAATGACAGAACTAAACAGCCAGTGGGCATACGAATCAGTGAAAAATGCGTACCAGTACGTATTTAGATTGGAAAGTCTGTCGAGTCGCTGCCGGGAGTAACTGAAGTGAGTTCATTTATTTTTTACGTAATAGAGCAACTGTAGTTTCACGAGTACTCTTCTTGACCTTAATTAGCTTTTCAAAGAATGCTGTAAAAAGAGCTGTGGGTGAATGTCTTGCTGAAGTCTTATTTTTGAAGGAAAATAAGTCGACTTTACAGTTTCCTCAGCGGTCCGTACATTGTGTTTTTGCGCGGTTTATGTTTTCCCTTGTTGTTTTTCATCATTAAATATGAGCAAGCAACCTACTGAGAAAAATGGACGAGAAAAATCACTTTGCAACGAAATTAAATTAAGCAGAAATTCCAACAGCTTCACTAAGACACAAATCAAAATTGTTCCGGAGTACCTGATTTCTTAATACGACAAAAAACCGTGTAGAAATAGAAATTTAAGCAGCTAGCGTTGTGTTTTCAATTAATTTCTTTCATCGTCACATCGATCGTAAAAAAAAATTACAAGCGGTATGTTTTAGTCAGGAAGGCTTTCTACTCGGAAATATCAAGACAAAACATAAAAGAAAACACAGTAAAATGAGAGAGAAGCATTTAATAAAAACTGTCACACATTCATGGCGAGTCAGTACGAAAATCAAGAAGCAATCTAAACAAGAACCGAACAAACTAGCAAGAAAGAAGGAAGGGCGACATTTTTTGGCTACTCCACACAAAGTTGACTCTGCTTTACCTGCACTCGTTGTAGCTCTCTGTTCCAAAAGCTCCAAATGTTCTGATACAAGTCGGATGCTATCTAAAAGAAGTTGAATCGCTTCCCAGAAGTTTGAGTGTTGTTTTTACCATTCCGTCCGCAATCTCTAAACCGGCTGAGAACAACTGCGTTTTGTGCCTTGCCTTTAACAAACTAAGATGATGAATTCTGACGTTCCTCACTACAGTAATCCTGTTTCTGAGCTGCATAGAAATAACCTAGTCAAGTTCAAATTATGTCTTTAGTTCGATTAAACAAGCACATGATGACAGAAACCGTTGTGCGAACGGATTACAATCTTGCATCGCTTCAACTCCCGCAGCCAATGTGGTGAAATCGTACAGCTTCAGTCCACTTTGAACGATGATTATGAAAATGTTCCAAGAAAAATCAAACATATACCATATTTAAGAGCCAAATATTAGTAGATTTTTTTCCCAAAACCTGTGCGACTTCGTTCACTTCGGTTCGGAGCAGTTTCATTTTGATTCATTCAGCTTTGGAAAGAAACGCTGCACACTTAGCAAGCTTTTGGCGCCTTTTTCGTTCAGTCATGTGACCGATTCTTGTCCCTTTTTTATCTCTTGCTCATTTTGTCTTCTGTCTTGATTTTATAACAATTATAGTGGTTGAGTTTTAAATAAAACAATTATTCTACTCGGAATTGCTGGATATCGAATAACTATAACCAACTCGCCGCTATGCACCTCGTTGGTTATCTATCATTGCAAAAACCTTACGCTGGACGTAACAGCTAACCGCAAACGTTAAAATAGTGACTTTGACTGGAGTAAACGTCTGGCGTTATAAGTTTATACAACTCGCCGATCAACTCGCCCCCGTTGCTTTCGTGCCCTCTAGCTCGAGTTGGAAACTAGACAATTAGAAAATGACATGATGTAATCCATATCGGAATGTACCCAATGTTATGATGACGGATGATGACGTAGGAAAACTCGGTTTTCACTGCCGCTAGCACTGCGGGCGCAAGCTCCGTATGCCAGGCTAGAAACCACACGGGAGAGAAAAGAGAAGGGAGGGGAGAGAGGGGAGAAGAAAAAAGGACTGCTGGCACTCATGATTTTTATATTGCCTACTTTGGAGGCACCTCAGCCGAGCGGTACCGTTTTCAAAAATCCGGGTATATATTGGCATGAAATGGGCTAAAATGGCCAAGAAATGCTGAAGAGGCCGCTCATCAGCCAGAATTCGGTCATTTTTTGCCATCTGACAACAATTGCTTGCGATATCTACCTGGATTTTTGAAAAGGTGGCTCCTGAAGATTTGCCCATTTTGGCCGGAACGACACCGAAACCGGGTTTTTTGGACTCCCATGAGCCTAGAAACCACACGGGAGAGAAAAGAGAAGGGAGGGGAGAGAGGGGAGAAGAAAAAAGGACTGCTGGCACTCATGATTTTTATATTGCCTACTTTGGAGATAGTTTCTGAACGACAAAAAAGTGCTCGCGACACACCGCTCGGGCACCTCAGCCGAGCGGTACCGTTTTCAAAAATCCGGGTATATATATATATATATATATAAACGAGTTGATTTGCAGAACTGCTTTCAGAGTGCTCAATAGTAAACTAGAGCGTGATTATAACAGATGATGAACAGATCAACTATAGATTTGACTTGGCATTTTATTACTATTTAGTTTCGTACTACACAACTTGTGTGCAGCACTCATCAGATAAAATTGCCAAATGCGAATTTAGATCTTTGCACTGATTTGAAATACACATGCGACCGTTGGAAATATGATAGCTAGAAAAAGTGAACGCTTTTACAAAACAATAGAAAGTGAAAAATTATAAATAAACTCTGTTATTATTGCGTGACAAGAGAAGCTTCAAAATTTAGCATTTTTCAGGAGGAATTTGTTTGCGTGTCTACATGAAGTGATCAGTTCATTTCGTTTGTTCAGAGAGCCTAACTCAGGTTTACAAATAATAAAGTACTTCTCCCAGAGGCATAGATTACATCGATTAGAAGCGGGGTTATATGGGGCAGCTTGCTTTAAAATTTTCCAAGTGACTTTGAACTTCGACTTCTTGTCTTTCAAATGCCAGATGTGTTTACTTAGCTCGGTGTTGAACCTTTTGTTTGAATTGGAAAATGATGTTTTATGGTTTGAGTATCTGGTCTTAAAAGAATTTTCAGTTAGCCCGACATAGGTTTGGGGAGGGTTGTTGTCGTCTGTCGTGACGGTCGCTTGGTAGATAACCGATTCCTTGAAGCAATTTCCGTCCATAGGACACTCAGCTGGTTTTCTGCAGTTGCACGTTTTAGGCGGCACGATCTTTGAGTGCAAAATGGATTTATTATGGCCGTCGATGTTCTGTTTTAGGTTGGACATGCAGCTGTAGCTGATCTTAACTGTGTTGCGGTTGAAGATCTTATGTAACACATGCTCCTTGGGGAATTCGTCGTCAAGGATCTTGAGAAAGGCTCGACCGACGTTGGTGGCTACATTTTTGCTGTAAGGGGGGTTATACCCCGGGGGTTATATATACCAAATTATCTCCCTCTTTCGATTCTTTCCAGGGCTTGAGGGCTGGATTGGCGTTTGGGGTGAAAAGGTAAGATGATGTGTGTATCCGCTGTTGTTGAGGGCTTTCTGGTAGATTGGCGCTGCTTTATTGAAAGATTCTTCATCATAAGAAATCTCAGACAGTCGTCTATTAATAGATTGTGGGATGTTGTCGATAATACGCGGCGGGTGATGAGATTTCTTGTTGACATAGAGCGGGATGTTATTAGGCTTGTTATATGTAATCTATGCCTCTGGGAGAAGTACTTTATTATTTGTAAACCTGAGTTAGGCTCTCTGAACAAACGAAATGAACTGATCACTTCATGTAGACACGCAAACAAATTCCTCCTGAAAAATGCTAAATTTTGAAGCTTCTCTTGTCACGCAATAATAACAGAGTTTATTTATAATTTTTCACTTTCTATTGTTTTGTAAAAGCGTTCACTTTTTCTAGCTATCATATTTCCAACGGTCGCATGTGTATTTCAAATCAGTGCAAAGATGTAAATTCGCATTTGGCAATTTTATCTGATGAGTGCTGCACACAAATTGTGTAGTACGAAACTAAATAGTAATAAAATGCCAAGTCAAATCTATAGTTGATCTGTTCATCATCTGTTATATTTAACAATTATTCTACGAGGGCGCGCTGGATATCGAATGATAGATAACCAACGAGGCGCGTAGCGCCGAGTTGGTTATAATCATTTGATATCCAGCAAGCCCGAGTAGAATAATTGTTTTATTAAAAACTTAACCACTATTTAAAAAAAAATCAAGAAAGAACGGGAAAAATGAGAAAAGAAATTTAAACGGAACGAGAATCGATCACATGACTGAACGAAAAAGGCGCCAAAACCTTGCGAAGTGTTGTAGCGTTTCATTGCAAAGCTGAATGAATCAATGAAAACTGCACGAAAGTGAACAAAGTAGCACACGTTTTGGAAAAAATTCTTCTAATTACTGGCTCAGAAATATGGTACATGTTTGATTTTTCCTGAAACATTGTTGTAATCATCGTTCAAAGCGGATTGAAGCTGTACAATTTCACCATGTAGCTGCTGAAGTTGAAACTGAACAAGTTTGTAATCGGCTGTTCGCACAACGGAGCCATCATTTGCGTGTTTGATCGAACTGAAGACAGAACAAATTTGAACAGTTGACCTTGAAGAGGTAATTTCTACGCAGCTAATAAGCACGATTACTGTAGCGAGGAACATTAGAATTCACCATCATAGTTTGTTAAACGCAAAGCGCAAAATGCAGTTGTTCTCAGTTTAGAGGTTGCGGACGGAATGGTAAAAACAACATTCAAACAACTGAAAAAGTGATTCAACTCCGTTTACATGGCATCCGATTTCTATTTGAGCACTTGGACCTATTGGAACACAGAGCTACAACGAGTGCAGGTAAACCAGTGTCAATTTTGCGTGTTAAAGCCGAAAAACAGTCTCACCCTTCCTTCCTTCTTGGCAGTTTGCAGCTATATTTTTTTAGTACTTGTTTAGACTGTTTCATGATTTTCGCACCGACTCGCCATGAATGTTTGATAGTTTTTTTTACATGCTTCTGCCCCATTTCACTGTCTTTTATTTTGTGTCTTGTCTTGATATTTTGAAGTGAAAATCCTTTCTGATAAAGCCTACCGTTTTTTAATTTCAATGATCGACGTGACGATCAATGAAAGAAATTAATTGTAAACACCACGCTTAATGCTTAAATTTCTATTTCTGCACAGTTTCTTCAATCAATTTTGACTTGTGTTAGAGGACGCTGTTGGTGATGCTTGTTGGTGACGTTGTTGGAATTTCTGCTTAATTTAAATTTGCTGGCAAGTGATTTTTCTCGTCCATTTTTCTCGCCGGGTTCCTGGCGAGGAAAAAACTTTCAGCTCACTTTGTTGTTGAGTGTTCATTGACCATATTTGGTCGCAGCAGGTATATGAGCTGATAGCCTAGCTCCGTTGAGCCAATCAAAATGCTAGAAATCCAATATACCTAGTCCGGTTTTTAATAAATATATATATATATATATATATATATATATATATCTGAGCAAATTTCAAAAAACTGTGTCGTAACTTTTTCGCTTTGTCCTGGACGTAGTCCAGGACTAAGCCTTCGGCGGCCGACCAAAAGTGAGGGGGGGGGGACTATCAAACGGCACACCACCGTGCTCCCCGGGGACCAAGCTTTGTGACCACTGGTGAAAGTTGGGTCTGGGACTCACTCAGCGGGGGATAGTGGGGCTTAACCTTAGCTGTGCTGTGCGAGAGATCTGAAAGAGAAGTGTGTACTTTCTGTTTAGGGCAAACTGATCGCTTGACTCTGTGCACAGAGAGTTTATCTAGCTAGGCGGACACCCTCGAGTGAAGGGTTGGCTAACCCAGGGAGGGTCGGAGCTGCTCTGAGGTCCCTGCGGAACTGCAGGGGAGGGGTGGGGAGAGAGTCACACAGGCGCTCATGTGGCTCTGTCTAGGCGTTGTGTCAGATATGTTGTTCTAAAACCACTCAGATAGTTCTGAAGAAAATTCATTGATAACACTTTGTCGAGCTCAGCAGCATGGCTGCAGGCTCTGCTTAATTTTGGGGGCATTTTCAGTTGGTTTTCAGCAGAACGGGTCTTTTTCTGCCTGTGATCTGAGCAAATTTCAAAAAACTGTGTCGTAACTTTTACGCTTCACTAAGCGTTCGGCGGCCGACCAAAAGTGAGGGGGGGGGACTGTCAAACGGCACACCACCGTGCTCCCCGGGGACCAAGCTTTGTGACCACTGGTGAAAGTTGGGTCTGGGACTCACTCAGGGGGGGGATAGTGGGGCTTAACCTTAGCTGTGCTGTGCGAGAGATCTGAAAGAGAAGTGTGAGCTTTCTGTTTAGGGCAAACTGATCGCTTGACTCTGTGCACAGAGAGTTTATCTAGCTAGGCGGACACCCTCGAGTGAAGGGTTGGCTAACCCAGGGAGGGTCGGAGCTGCTCTGAGGTCCCTGCGGAACTGCAGGGCAGGGGTGGGGAGAGAGTCACACAGGCGCTCATGTGGCTCTGTCTAAGCGTTGTGTCAGATATGTTGTTCTAAAACCACTCGGATAGTTCTGAAGAAAATTCATTGATAACACTTTGTCGAGCTCAGCAGCATGGCTGCAGGCTCTGCTTAATTTTGGGGGCATTTTCAGTTGGTTTTCAGCAGAACGGGTCTTTTTCTGCCTGTGATCTGAGCAAATTTCAAAAAACTGTGTCGTAACTTTTTCGCTTTGTCCTGGACGTAGTCCAGGACTAAGCCTTCGGCGGCCGACCAAAAGTGAGGGGGGGGACTGTCAAACGGCACACCACCGTGCTCCCCGGGGACCAAGCTTTGTGACCACTGGTGAAAGTTGGGTCTGGGACTCACTCAGGGGGGGATAGTGGGGCTTAACCTTAGCTGTGCTGTGCGAGAGATCTGAAAGAGAAGTGTGAACTTTCTGTTTAGGGCAAACTGATCGCTTGACTCTGTGCACAGAGAGTTTATCTAGCTAGGCGGACACCCTCGAGTGAAGGGTTGGCTAACCCAGGGAGGGTCGGAGCTGCTCTGAGGTCCCTGCGGAACTGCAGGGGAGGGATGGGGAGAGAGTCACACAGGCGCTCATGTGGCTCTGTCTAGGCGTTGTGTCAGATATGTTGTTCTAAAACCACTCGGATAGTTCTGAAGAAAATTCATTGATAACACTTTGTCGAGCTCAGCAGCATGGCTGCAGGCTCTGCTTAATTTTGGGGGCATTTTCAGTTGGTTTTCAGCAGAACGGGTCTTTTTCTGCCTGTGATCTGAGCAAATTTCAAAAAACTGTGTCGTAACTTTTTCGCTTTGTCCTGGACGTAGTCCAGGACTAAGCCTTCGGCGGCCGACCAAAAGTGAGGGGAGGGACTGTCAAACGGCACACCACCGTGCTCCCCGGGGACCAAGCTTTGTGACCACTGGTGAAAGTTGGGTCTGGGACTCACTCAGGGGGGGATAGTGGGGCTTAACCTTAGCTGTGCTGTGCGAGAGATCTGAAAGAGAAGTGTGAACTTTCTGTTTAGGGCAAACTGATCGCTTGACTCTGTGCACAGAGAGTTTATCTAGCTAGGCGGACACCCTCGAGTGAAGGGTTGGCTAACCCAGGGAGGGTCGGAGCTGCTCTGAGGTCCCTGCGGAACTGCAGGGGAGGGGTGGGGAGAGAGTCACACAGGCGCTCATGTGGCTCTGTCTAGGCGTTGTGTCAGATATGTTGTTCTAAAACCACTCAGATAGTTCTGAAGAAAATTCATTGATAACACTTTGTCGAGCTCAGCAGCATGGCTGCAGGCTCTGCTTAATTTTGGGGGCATTTTCAGTTGGTTTTCAGCAGAACGGGTCTTTTTCTGCCTGTGATCTGAGCAAATTTCAAAAAACTGTGTCGTAACTTTTTCGCTTTGTCCTGGACGTAGTCCAGGACTAAGCCTTCGGCGGCCGACCAAAAGTGAGGGGGGGGGACTGTCAAACGGCACACCACCGTGCTCCACGGGGACCAAGCTTTGTGACCACTGGTGAAAGTTGGGTCTGGGACTCACTCAGGGGGGGATAGTGGGGCTTAACCTTAGCTGTGCTTTGCGAGAGATCTGAAAGAGAAGTGTGAACTTTCTGTTTAGGGCAAACTGATCGCTTGACTCTGTGCACAGAGAGTTTATCTAGCTAGGCGGACACCCTCGAGTGAAGGGTTGGCTAACCCAGGGAGGGTCGGAGCTGCTCTGAGGTCCCTGCGGAACTGCAGGGGAAGGGTGGGGAGAGAGTCACACAGGCGCTCATGTGGCTCTGTCTAGGCGTTGTGTCAGATATGTTGTTCTAAAACCACTCAGATAGTTCTGAAGAAAATTCATTGATAACACTTTGTCGAGCTCAGCAGCATGGCTGCAGGCTCTGCTTAATTTTGGGGGCATTTTCAGTTGGTTTTCAGCAGAACGGGTCTTTTTCTGCCTGTGATCTGAGCAAATTTCAAAAAACTGTGTCGTAACTTTTACGCTTGACTAAGCCTTCGGCGGCCGACCAAAAGTGAGGGGGGGGGACTATCAAACGGCACACCACCGTGCTCCCCGGGGACCAAGCTTTGTGACCACTGGTGAAAGTTGGGTCTGGGACTCACTCAGGGGGGGATAGTGGGGCTTAACCTTAGCTGTGCTGTGCGAGAGATCTGAAAGAGAAGTGTGTACTTTCTGTTTAGGGCAAACTGATCGCTTGACTCTGTGCACAGAGAGTTTATCTAGCTAGGCGGACACCCTCGAGTGAAGGGTTGGCTAACCCAGGGAGGGTCGGAGCTGCTCTGAGGTCCCTGCGGAACTGCAGGGGAGGGGTGGGGAGAGAGTCACACAGGCGCTCATGTGGCTCTGTCTAGGCGTTGTGTCAGATATGTTGTTCTAAAACCACTCAGATAGTTCTGAAGAAAATTCATTGATAACACTTTGTCGAGCTCAGCAGCATGGCTGCAGGCTCTGCTTAATTTTGGGGGCATTTTCAGTTGGTTTTCAGCAGAACGGGTCTTTTTCTGCCTGTGATCTGAGCAAATTTCAAAAAACTGTGTCGTAACTTTTACGCTTCACTAAGCGTTCGGCGGCCGACCAAAAGTGAGGATGAGGGACTGTCAAACGGCACACCACCGTGCTCCCCGGGGACCAAGCTTTGTGACCACTGGTGAAAGTTGGGTCTGGGACTCACTCAGGGGGGGGATAGTGGGGCTTAACCTTAGCTGTGCTGTGCGAGAGATCTGAAAGAGAAGTGTGAGCTTTCTGTTTAGGGCAAACTGATCGCTTGACTCTGTGCACAGAGAGTTTATCTAGCTAGGCGGACACCCTCGAGTGAAGGGTTGGCTAACCCAGGGAGGGTCGGAGCTGCTCTGAGGTCCCTGCGGAACTGCAGGGCAGGGGTGGGGAGAGAGTCACACAGGCGCTCATGTGGCTCTGTCTAAGCGTTGTGTCAGATATGTTGTTCTAAAACCACTCGGATAGTTCTGAAGAAAATTCATTGATAACACTTTGTCGAGCTCAGCAGCATGGCTGCAGGCTCTGCTTAATTTTGGGGGCATTTTCAGTTGGTTTTCAGCAGAACGGGTCTTTTTCTGCCTGTGATCTGAGCAAATTTCAAAAAACTGTGTCGTAACTTTTTCGCTTTGTCCTGGACGTAGTCCAGGACTAAGCCTTCGGCGGCCGACCAAAAGTGAGGGGGGGGACTGTCAAACGGCACACCACCGTGCTCCCCGGGGACCAAGCTTTGTGACCACTGGTGAAAGTTGGGTCTGGGACTCACTCAGGGGGGGATAGTGGGGCTTAACCTTAGCTGTGCTGTGCGAGAGATCTGAAAGAGAAGTGTGAACTTTCTGTTTAGGGCAAACTGATCGCTTGACTCTGTGCACAGAGAGTTTATCTAGCTAGGCGGACACCCTCGAGTGAAGGGTTGGCTAACCCAGGGAGGGTCGGAGCTGCTCTGAGGTCCCTGCGGAACTGCAGGGGAGGGGTGGGGAGAGAGTCACACAGGCGCTCATGTGGCTCTGTCTAGGCGTTGTGTCAGATATGTTGTTCTAAAACCACTCGGATAGTTCTGAAGAAAATTCATTGATAACACTTTGTCGAGCTCAGCAGCATGGCTGCAGGCTCTGCTTAATTTTGGGGGCATTTTCAGTTGGTTTTCAGCAGAACGGGTCTTTTTCTGCCTGTGATCTGAGCAAATTTCAAAAAACTGTGTTGTAACTTTTACGCTTCACTAAGCGTTCGGCGGCCGACCAAAAGTGAGGGGGGGGACTGTCAAACGGCACACCACCGTGCTCCCCGGGGACCAAGCTTTGTGACCACTGGTGAAAGTTGGGTCTGGGACTCACTCAGGGGGGGATAGTGGGGCTTAACCTTAGCTGTGCTGTGCGAGAGATCTGAAAGAGAAGTGTGAGCTTTCTGTTTAGGGCAAACTGATCGCTTGACTATGTGCACAGAGAGTTTATCTAGCTAGGCGGACACCCTCGGGTGAAGGGTTGGCTAACCCAGGGAGGGTCGGAGCTGCTCTGAGGTCCCTGCGGAACTGCAGGGCAGGGGTGGGGAGAGAGTCACACAGGCGCTCATGTGGCTCTGTCTAAGCGTTGTGTCAGATATGTTGTTCTAAAACCACTCGGATAGTTCTGAAGAAAATTCATTGATAACACTTTGTCGAGCTCAGCAGCATGGCTGCAGGCTCTGCTTAATTTTGGGGGCATTTTCAGTTGGTTTTCAGCAGAACGGGTCTTTTTCTGCCTGTGATCTGAGCAAATTTCAAAAAACTGTGTCGTAACTTTTACGCTTGACTAAGCGTTCAGCGGCCGACCAAAAGTGAGGGGGGGGGGGACTGTCAAACGGCACACCACCGTGCTCCCCGGGGACCAAGCTTTGTGACCACTGGTGAAAGTTGGGTCTGGGACTCACTCAGGGGGGATAGTGGGGCTTAACCTTAGCTGTGCTGTGCGAGAGATCTGAAAGAGAAGTGTGAACTTTCTGTTTAGGGCAAACTGATCGCTTGACTCTGTGCACAGAGAGTTTATCTAGCTAGGCGGACACCCTCGAGTGAAGGGTTGGCTAACCCAGGGAGGGTCGGAGCTGCTCTGAGGTCCCTGTGGAACTGCAGGGGAGGTGTGGGGAGAGAGTCACACAGGCGCTCATGTGGCTCTGTCTAGGCGTTGTGTCAGATATGTTGTTCTAAAACCACTCAGATAGTTCTGAAGAAAATTCATTGATAACACTTTGTCGAGCTCAGCAGCATGGCTGCAGGCTCTGCTTAATTTTGGGGGCATTTTCAGTTGGTTTTCAGCAGAACGGGTCTTTTTCTGCCTGTGATCTGAGCAAATTTCAAAAAACTGTGTCGTAACTTTTACGCTTGACTAAGCGTTCAGCGGCCGACCAAAAGTGAGGGGGGGGACTGTCAAACGGCACACCACCGTGCTCCCCGGGGACCAAGCTTTGTGACTACTGGTGAAAGTTGGGTCTGGGACTCACTCAGGGGGGGATAGTGGGGCTTAACCTTAGCTGTGCTGTGCGAGAGATCTGAAAGAGAAGTGTGAACTTTCTGTTTAGGGCAAACTGATCGCTTGACTCTGTGCACAGAGAGTTTATCTAGCTAGGCGGACACCCTCGAGTGAAGGGTTGGCTAACCCAGGGAGGGTCGGAGCTGCTCTGAGGTCCCTGCGGAACTGCAGGGGAGGGGTGGGGAGAGAGTCACACAGGCGCTCATGTGGCTCTGTCTAGGCGTTGTGTCAGATATGTTGTTCTAAAACCACTCAGATAGTTCTGAAGAAAATTCATTGATAACACTTTGTCGAGCTCAGCAGCATGGCTGCAGGCTCTGCTTAATTTTGGGGGCATTTTCAGTTGGTTTTCAGCAGAACGGGTCTTTTTCTGCCTGTGATCTGAGCAAATTTCAAAAAACTGTGTCGTAACTTTTTCGCTTTGTCCTGGACGTAGTCCAGGACTAAGCCTTCGGCGGCCGACCAAAAGTGAGGGGGGGGACTGTCAAACGGCACACCACCGTGCTCCCCGGGGACCAAGCTTTGTGACCACTGGTGAAAGTTGGGTCTGGGACTCACTCAGGGGGGGATAGTGGGGCTTAACCTTAGCTGTGCTGTGCGAGAGATCTGAAAGAGAAGTGTGAACTTTCTGTTTAGGGCAAACTGATCGCTTGACTCTGTGCACAGAGAGTTTATCTAGCTAGGCGGACACCCTCGAGTGAAGGGTTGGCTAACCCAGGGAGGGTCGGAGCTGCTCTGAGGTCCCTGCGGAACTGCAGGGGAGGGGTGGGGAGAGAGTCACACAGGCGCTCATGTGGCTCTGTCTAGGCGTTGTGTCAGATATGTTGTTCTAAAACCACTCAGATAGTTCTGAAGAAAATTCATTGATAACACTTTGTCGAGCTCAGCAGCATGGCTGCAGGCTCTGCTTAATTTTGGGGGCATTTTCAGTTGGTTTTCAGCAGAACGGGTCTTTTTCTGCCTGTGATCTGAACAAATTTCAAAAAACTGTGTCGTAACTTTTTCGCTTTGTCCTGGACGTAGTCCAGGACTAAGCCTTCGGCGGCCGACCAAAAGTGAGGGGGGGGACTGTCAAACGGCACACCACTGTGCTCCCCGGGGACCAAGCTTTGTGACCACTGGTGAAAGTTGGGTCTGGGACTCACTCAGGGGGGAATAGTGGGGCTTAACCTTAGCTGTGCTGTGCGAGAGATCTGAAAGAGAAGTGTGAACTTTCTGTTTAGGGCAAACTGATCGCTTGACTCTGTGCACAGAGAGTTTATCTAGCTAGGCGGACACCCTCGAGTGAAGGGTTGGCTAACCCAGGGAGGGTCGGAGCTGCTCTGAGGTCCCTGCGGAACTGCAGGGGAGGGGTGGGGAGAGAGTCACACAGGCGCTCATGTGGCTCTGTCTAGGCGTTGTGTCAGATATGTTGTTCTAAAACCACTCAGATAGTTCTGAAGAAAATTCATTGATAACACTTTGTCGAGCTCAGCAGCATGGCTGCAGGCTCTGCTTAATTTTGGGGGCATTTTCAGTTGGTTTTCAGCAGAACGGGTCTTTTTCTGCTTGTGATCTGAGCAAATTTCAAAAAACTGTGTCGTAACTTTTACGCTTGACTAAGCCTTCGGCGGCCGACCAAAAGTGAGGGGGGGGGGACTATCAAACGGCACACCACCGTGCTCCCCGGGGACCAAGCTTTGTGACCACTGGTGAAAGTTGGGTCTGGGACTCACTCAGCGGGGGATAGTGGGGCTTAACCTTAGCTGTGCTGTGCGAGAGATCTGAAAGAGAAGTGTGTACTTTCTGTTTAGGGCAAACTGATCGCTTGACTCTGTGCACAGAGAGTTTATCTAGCTAGGCGGACACCCTCGAGTGAAGGGTTGGCTAACCCAGGGAGGGTCGGAGCTGCTCTGAGGTCCCTGCGGAACTGCAGGGGAGGGGTGGGGAGAGAGTCACACAGGCGCTCATGTGGCTCTGTCTAGGCGTTGTGTCAGATATGTTGTTCTAAAACCACTCAGATAGTTCTGAAGAAAATTCATTGATAACACTTTGTCGAGCTCAGCAGCATGGCTGCAGGCTCTGCTTAATTTTGGGGGCATTTTCAGTTGGTTTTCAGCAGAACGGGTCTTTTTCTGCCTGTGATCTGAGCAAATTTCAAAAAACTGTGTCGTAACTTTTACGCTTCACTAAGCGTTCGGCGGCCGACCAAAAGTGAGGGGGGGGGACTGTCAAACGGCACACCACCGTGCTCCCCGGGGACCAAGCTTTGTGACCACTGGTGAAAGTTGGGTCTGGGACTCACTCAGGGGGGGGATAGTGGGGCTTAACCTTAGCTGTGCTGTGCGAGAGATCTGAAAGAGAAGTGTGAGCTTTCTGTTTAGGGCAAACTGATCGCTTGACTCTGTGCACAGAGAGTTTATCTAGCTAGGCGGACACCCTCGAGTGAAGGGTTGGCTAACCCAGGGAGGGTCGGAGCTGCTCTGAGGTCCCTGCGGAACTGCAGGGCAGGGGTGGGGAGAGAGTCACACAGGCGCTCATGTGGCTCTGTCTAAGCGTTGTGTCAGATATGTTGTTCTAAAACCACTCGGATAGTTCTGAAGAAAATTCATTGATAACACTTTGTCGAGCTCAGCAGCATGGCTGCAGGCTCTGCTTAATTTTGGGGGCATTTTCAGTTGGTTTTCAGCAGAACGGGTCTTTTTCTGCCTGTGATCTGAGCAAATTTCAAAAAACTGTGTCGTAACTTTTTCGCTTTGTCCTGGACGTAGTCCAGGACTAAGCCTTCGGCGGCCGACCAAAAGTGAGGGGGGGGACTGTCAAACGGCACACCACCGTGCTCCCCGGGGACCAAGCTTTGTGACCACTGGTGAAAGTTGGGTCTGGGACTCACTCAGGGGGGGATAGTGGGGCTTAACCTTAGCTGTGCTGTGCGAGAGATCTGAAAGAGAAGTGTGAACTTTCTGTTTAGGGCAAACTGATCGCTTGACTCTGTGCACAGAGAGTTTATCTAGCTAGGCGGACACCCTCGAGTGAAGGGTTGGCTAACCCAGGGAGGGTCGGAGCTGCTCTGAGGTCCCTGCGGAACTGCAGGGGAGGGATGGGGAGAGAGTCACACAGGCGCTCATGTGGCTCTGTCTAGGCGTTGTGTCAGATATGTTGTTCTAAAACCACTCGGATAGTTCTGAAGAAAATTCATTGATAACACTTTGTCGAGCTCAGCAGCATGGCTGCAGGCTCTGCTTAATTTTGGGGGCATTTTCAGTTGGTTTTCAGCAGAACGGGTCTTTTTCTGCCTGTGATCTGAGCAAATTTCAAAAAACTGTGTCGTAACTTTTTCGCTTTGTCCTGGACGTAGTCCAGGACTAAGCCTTCGGCGGCCGACCAAAAGTGAGGGGAGGGACTGTCAAACGGCACACCACCGTGCTCCCCGGGGACCAAGCTTTGTGACCACTGGTGAAAGTTGGGTCTGGGACTCACTCAGGGGGGGATAGTGGGGCTTAACCTTAGCTGTGCTGTGCGAGAGATCTGAAAGAGAAGTGTGAACTTTCTGTTTAGGGCAAACTGATCGCTTGACTCTGTGCACAGAGAGTTTATCTAGCTAGGCGGACACCCTCGAGTGAAGGGTTGGCTAACCCAGGGAGGGTCGGAGCTGCTCTGAGGTCCCTGCGGAACTGCAGGGGAGGGGTGGGGAGAGAGTCACACAGGCGCTCATGTGGCTCTGTCTAGGCGTTGTGTCAGATATGTTGTTCTAAAACCACTCAGATAGTTCTGAAGAAAATTCATTGATAACACTTTGTCGAGCTCAGCAGCATGGCTGCAGGCTCTGCTTAATTTTGGGGGCATTTTCAGTTGGTTTTCAGCAGAACGGGTCTTTTTCTGCCTGTGATCTGAGCAAATTTCAAAAAACTGTGTCGTAACTTTTTCGCTTTGTCCTGGACGTAGTCCAGGACTAAGCCTTCGGCGGCCGACCAAAAGTGAGGGGGGGGGACTGTCAAACGGCACACCACCGTGCTCCACGGGGACCAAGCTTTGTGACCACTGGTGAAAGTTGGGTCTGGGACTCACTCAGGGGGGGATAGTGGGGCTTAACCTTAGCTGTGCTTTGCGAGAGATCTGAAAGAGAAGTGTGAACTTTCTGTTTAGGGCAAACTGATCGCTTGACTCTGTGCACAGAGAGTTTATCTAGCTAGGCGGACACCCTCGAGTGAAGGGTTGGCTAACCCAGGGAGGGTCGGAGCTGCTCTGAGGTCCCTGCGGAACTGCAGGGGAAGGGTGGGGAGAGAGTCACACAGGCGCTCATGTGGCTCTGTCTAGGCGTTGTGTCAGATATGTTGTTCTAAAACCACTCAGATAGTTCTGAAGAAAATTCATTGATAACACTTTGTCGAGCTCAGCAGCATGGCTGCAGGCTCTGCTTAATTTTGGGGGCATTTTCAGTTGGTTTTCAGCAGAACGGGTCTTTTTCTGCCTGTGATCTGAGCAAATTTCAAAAAACTGTGTCGTAACTTTTACGCTTGACTAAGCCTTCGGCGGCCGACCAAAAGTGAGGGGGGGGGGACTATCAAACGGCACACCACCGTGCTCCCCGGGGACCAAGCTTTGTGACCACTGGTGAAAGTTGGGTCTGGGACTCACTCAGGGGGGGATAGTGGGGCTTAACCTTAGCTGTGCTGTGCGAGAGATCTGAAAGAGAAGTGTGTACTTTCTGTTTAGGGCAAACTGATCGCTTGACTCTGTGCACAGAGAGTTTATCTAGCTAGGCGGACACCCTCGAGTGAAGGGTTGGCTAACCCAGGGAGGGTCGGAGCTGCTCTGAGGTCCCTGCGGAACTGCAGGGGAGGGGTGGGGAGAGAGTCACACAGGCGCTCATGTGGCTCTGTCTAGGCGTTGTGTCAGATATGTTGTTCTAAAACCACTCAGATAGTTCTGAAGAAAATTCATTGATAACACTTTGTCGAGCTCAGCAGCATGGCTGCAGGCTCTGCTTAATTTTGGGGGCATTTTCAGTTGGTTTTCAGCAGAACGGGTCTTTTTCTGCCTGTGATCTGAGCAAATTTCAAAAAACTGTGTCGTAACTTTTACGCTTCACTAAGCGTTCGGCGGCCGACCAAAAGTGAGGATGAGGGACTGTCAAACGGCACACCACCGTGCTCCCCGGGGACCAAGCTTTGTGACCACTGGTGAAAGTTGGGTCTGGGACTCACTCAGGGGGGGGATAGTGGGGCTTAACCTTAGCTGTGCTGTGCGAGAGATCTGAAAGAGAAGTGTGAGCTTTCTGTTTAGGGCAAACTGATCGCTTGACTCTGTGCACAGAGAGTTTATCTAGCTAGGCGGACACCCTCGAGTGAAGGGTTGGCTAACCCAGGGAGGGTCGGAGCTGCTCTGAGGTCCCTGCGGAACTGCAGGGCAGGGGTGGGGAGAGAGTCACACAGGCGCTCATGTGGCTCTGTCTAAGCGTTGTGTCAGATATGTTGTTCTAAAACCACTCGGATAGTTCTGAAGAAAATTCATTGATAACACTTTGTCGAGCTCAGCAGCATGGCTGCAGGCTCTGCTTAATTTTGGGGGCATTTTCAGTTGGTTTTCAGCAGAACGGGTCTTTTTCTGCCTGTGATCTGAGCAAATTTCAAAAAACTGTGTCGTAACTTTTTCGCTTTGTCCTGGACGTAGTCCAGGACTAAGCCTTCGGCGGCCGACCAAAAGTGAGGGGGGGGACTGTCAAACGGCACACCACCGTGCTCCCCGGGGACCAAGCTTTGTGACCACTGGTGAAAGTTGGGTCTGGGACTCACTCAGGGGGGGATAGTGGGGCTTAACCTTAGCTGTGCTGTGCGAGAGATCTGAAAGAGAAGTGTGAACTTTCTGTTTAGGGCAAACTGATCGCTTGACTCTGTGCACAGAGAGTTTATCTAGCTAGGCGGACACCCTCGAGTGAAGGGTTGGCTAACCCAGGGAGGGTCGGAGCTGCTCTGAGGTCCCTGCGGAACTGCAGGGGAGGGGTGGGGAGAGAGTCACACAGGCGCTCATGTGGCTCTGTCTAGGCGTTGTGTCAGATATGTTGTTCTAAAACCACTCGGATAGTTCTGAAGAAAATTCATTGATAACACTTTGTCGAGCTCAGCAGCATGGCTGCAGGCTCTGCTTAATTTTGGGGGCATTTTCAGTTGGTTTTCAGCAGAACGGGTCTTTTTCTGCCTGTGATCTGAGCAAATTTCAAAAAACTGTGTTGTAACTTTTACGCTTCACTAAGCGTTCGGCGGCCGACCAAAAGTGAGGGGGGGGACTGTCAAACGGCACACCACCGTGCTCCCCGGGGACCAAGCTTTGTGACCACTGGTGAAAGTTGGGTCTGGGACTCACTCAGGGGGGGATAGTGGGGCTTAACCTTAGCTGTGCTGTGCGAGAGATCTGAAAGAGAAGTGTGAGCTTTCTGTTTAGGGCAAACTGATCGCTTGACTATGTGCACAGAGAGTTTATCTAGCTAGGCGGACACCCTCGGGTGAAGGGTTGGCTAACCCAGGGAGGGTCGGAGCTGCTCTGAGGTCCCTGCGGAACTGCAGGGCAGGGGTGGGGAGAGAGTCACACAGGCGCTCATGTGGCTCTGTCTAAGCGTTGTGTCAGATATGTTGTTCTAAAACCACTCGGATAGTTCTGAAGAAAATTCATTGATAACACTTTGTCGAGCTCAGCAGCATGGCTGCAGGCTCTGCTTAATTTTGGGGGCATTTTCAGTTGGTTTTCAGCAGAACGGGTCTTTTTCTGCCTGTGATCTGAGCAAATTTCAAAAAACTGTGTCGTAACTTTTACGCTTGACTAAGCGTTCAGCGGCCGACCAAAAGTGAGGGGGGGGGACTGTCAAACGGCACACCACCGTGCTCCCCGGGGACCAAGCTTTGTGACCACTGGTGAAAGTTGGGTCTGGGACTCACTCAGGGGGGATAGTGGGGCTTAACCTTAGCTGTGCTGTGCGAGAGATCTGAAAGAGAAGTGTGAACTTTCTGTTTAGGGCAAACTGATCGCTTGACTCTGTGCACAGAGAGTTTATCTAGCTAGGCGGACACCCTCGAGTGAAGGGTTGGCTAACCCAGGGAGGGTCGGAGCTGCTCTGAGGTCCCTGTGGAACTGCAGGGGAGGTGTGGGGAGAGAGTCACACAGGCGCTCATGTGGCTCTGTCTAGGCGTTGTGTCAGATATGTTGTTCTAAAACCACTCAGATAGTTCTGAAGAAAATTCATTGATAACACTTTGTCGAGCTCAGCAGCATGGCTGCAGGCTCTGCTTAATTTTGGGGGCATTTTCAGTTGGTTTTCAGCAGAACGGGTCTTTTTCTGCCTGTGATCTGAGCAAATTTCAAAAAACTGTGTCGTAACTTTTACGCTTGACTAAGCGTTCAGCGGCCGACCAAAAGTGAGGGGGGGGACTGTCAAACGGCACACCACCGTGCTCCCCGGGGACCATGCTTTGTGACCACTGGTGAAAGTTGGGTCTGGGACTCACTCAGGGGGGATAGTGGGGCTTAACCTTAGCTGTGCTGTGCGAGAGATCTGAAAGAGAAGTGTGAACTTTCTGTTTAGGGCAAACTGATCGCTTGACTCTGTGCACAGAGAGTTTATCTAGCTAGGCGGACACCCTCGAGTGAAGGGTTGGCTAACCCAGGGAGGGTCGGAGCTGCTCTGAGGTCCCTGTGGAACTGCAGGGGAGGTGTGGGGAGAGAGTCACACAGGCGCTCATGTGGCTCTGTCTAGGCGTTGTGTCAGATATGTTGTTCTAAAACCACTCAGATAGTTCTGAAGAAAATTCATTGATAACACTTTGTCGAGCTCAGCAGCATGGCTGCAGGCTCTGCTTAATTTTGGGGGCATTTTCAGTTGGTTTTCAGCAGAACGGGTCTTTTTCTGCCTGTGATCTGAGCAAATTTCAAAAAACTGTGTCGTAACTTTTTCGCTTTGTCCTGGACGTAGTCCAGGACTAAGCCTTCGGCGGCCGACCAAAAGTGAGGGGGGGGGACTGTCAAACGGCACACCACCGTGCTCCCCGGGGACCAAGCTTTGTGACCACTGGTGAAAGTTGGGTCTGGGACTCACTCAGGGGGGGATAGTGGGGCTTAACCTTAGCTGTGCTGTGCGAGAGATCTGAAAGAGAAGTGTGAACTTTCTGTTTAGGGCAAACTGATCGCTTGACTCTGTGCACAGAGAGTTTATCTAGCTAGGCGGACACCCTCGAGTGAAGGGTTGGCTAACCCAGGGAGGGTCGGAGCTGCTCTGAGGTCCCTGCGGAACTGCAGGGCAGGGGTGGGGAGAGAGTCACACAGGCGCTCATGTGGCTCTGTCTAGGCGTTGTGTCAGATATGTTGTTCTAAAACCACTCAGATAGTTCTGAAGAAAATTCATTGATAACACTTTGTCGAGCTCAGCAGCATGGCTGCAGGCTCTGCTTAATTTTGGGGGCATTTTCAGTTGGTTTTCAGCAGAACGGGTCTTTTTCTGCCTGTGATCTGAGCAAATTTCAAAAAACTGTGTCGTAACTTTTTCGCTTTGTCCTGGCTCTGTCTAGGCGTTGTGTCAGATATGTTGTTCTAAAACCACTCAGATATATATGAGGCGCCATTT